>JANZXR010000170.1:7143559-7169814 GCA_027575705.1 Erythroxylum echinodendron | reverse complement strand
TTTGGGATGATGACCAAACATGGATGATGAATTGATTGTAAGTGATATTGAGTTGAAATGGGAGTGAAAATGATGAGTAAAATGAGTTAGGGATGATAGATATGCATAAGATGGGTCCTAGGTAGCTTAAGGAGTTGGAAATATGAAATTTAACCCGTAACTGTCCGTTAGACGGACTTGATGTCTGTTGGGCGGACCTTCTCGCATGTTTCAGTGTTTCTGCTCAGTGTATGTCCCTTTGGAGGGACTTCATGTCTGCTAGGCGGACCTTCACGGGTCTGAAAATGTCCCTAACTCAGTTCATGTCCGTTTAGAGGGACATATGTCCGTTAGGCGGACATTCTCTGGACAGTTATGAAAATGTGCAAATTTTGACCCTCTAGATGACAAAATCTCTCTTCTAGATCTTCACAGAAGTTGTAGAAATCGAAGTTATCTTCAAAACCGTCCTATAATGGTCTTAATCTAACATCCGTAGTGAAAGTTACGCTTTTTTTCCCAAATCATGTATATTTTAATAAGTTGTGGGCTTATCAATGCTTTCCTATGATTCTTTTAGGCTTGAATGGAGCTTGAAAGGTACTTAGTTGGTTATGGAAGTAAGGATAAATTGAGCGATGTGTTTAGGGTGACAATTGAGGATACAAACATAAGAATGGATTGTCGTATCTCAAGCGTTCAAATTATGGAAATTTTAGGATGTTATAAAAACCCTTCAGAGTGTTAAGCTCACGTCTCATGACTCTGAACGTTGGGCCCAGAAAATGGGGTCCAATAGTTGTGGTATCAGAGTATCAGTTGGGCTCCAAAAATGAGGTCTAACGGATATGGTATCAGAGCACGAGTTAGACTCCGAAAACGGGGTCCAATAGTTGTGGTATCAGAGCATGAATGTTGGGCTCCGAAAATGAGGTCCAACAGCTGTGGTATTAGAGCACGAGTTAGAATCTAAAAACGGGGTCCAACAGTTATGGTATCAGAGTATGAATGTTGGGCTCTGAAAACGGGGTCCAACAGCTGTGGTATCAGAGCACGAGTTAGACTCCGAAAATGGGGTCTAACATTGAAAACTTCTTAAACTTTCTATTTATAAAGGTGAGACCTTCCTCATCACTTTTGCTTATTTACGTCTTCTCTTCTTCAATCAATTCTTCCTTTGAGGCTTTGAATGTTGCTCGAGCCCCATTTCATGAGTGATGAGAGATTTAATAAGCTCTTCTAATAATAGAGTTGTTAGGTAGTTGTCTTCTTATATAGCTATTTTTTTAGCTTCCTAAGTCTTTAAAAGTGACTTAAAAAACTTTTTAACCATTTTAACTTTAATATAGTTATTTTTAAGACCTTTAAGAGAATTAATAATAATTATGAATCTCTTATACATGCTTGATATGTTTTCATCAAGGTAGACAATAAAAGGAAATAATGTTTGTTGGGTCCTTTATTAAGAACAACACGTACACTTATTCCAAAGTGTAAAAGTATGATCTTGCTTATACCTGCAGAAGACCACAAGAAAAAGAGCAGCATAGGCATTAACTAGATAAGTCCATATTGAAGGAAATAGTAGATATCGATCTGCCCAGATACCACTTAATTTAGAAAAGACTTTGTTTAAGAAAATTAATCTAGAAAATTAAATTTAAATTAAAATAATATTGTAAACAGTGGACAATACAACAATTGTAGAAAATCTGAATTCTAGGATCTAATGCTAAAGATTACTTTTTCCTTATTCTTTCTCCCTCATATTTTATTGATTGAATTGTGTCTCACCCTGGATTTTCTAATGCACTAATTACCCTGTCTCAAGGTGTAACTATTTGTCCCTAATTGAATTAACGGGAATCGATTGGATGATCTCTCAACCTACCCAATAACTTTACCAATTCAACTAGTTATTACACTATCCTATGGAAGATCAATTGACTAATTGAGATCTCTCTTCTAATTATTCAATTGACATAATAATTGCTAATATATAGGTCTCCAACTCTTGTTGTACAATCTTACATGAATTTCATCTTACTCACTCTCTCGATTTGTTACAAGATGACAATTAAAAATAGCAATTATCAAAGACACTTCATTCAATTCAATAAAACAAAAGTTTTGCAAAATAATGAAAAAGCAATCCCTACTATGAAATTAGCCTAACATGGTCTCCATAACACTATTAACATTCAAATAATCCATCTTTACAAAGAAAGAAGGAGATTAAAATGATAGAAAGTGAATAAGAAAACTCCTTCTCTTCTTTGCCAAAATCTGGAATTACGGTGTTGATATGCTATTTTGCCCAATCTTGATGATGATCCTTGTTTTCAATCCTTCCTTGATGCTCCAAACATGTGTTCTTCTCCCAAGGATGGTCTTTCTACAGGTAAGTGTCGTCCCCCTTGAAGATGGAGGCTTAATTCCCTTGATATAGTCCAAAAAATTAGGTTTAATAAAACCTCGCAAATTGTCTCGGATTTCAATTCCCACGCTCGTGGGAATCTGCATGATTCCCACAAGCGTGGGAATTACAGGCAGAAACTTTCTGTATTAATTTCCCACATCTGTGGGAATTTTCCTAATTCCCACAAACGTGAGAATTGGTCCCCGATGTGATCCTGTTGTCTTCTCTTCTATTCTCTCTGTTTATCCTCCAACTTGCTTCCTCTCCTTTCCTACACAAAAATAAACAATTCTTACCCTCGATTAGCATACAACACACAAGAGCACAATGGAAATCAAATTTAATGAAAACATACAAAATGAATCCTAAACTAGAACAATAAAGAAAAATTATGCTAGAAAACACATGCCAATTACCTATAAAAACATGTCCAATACACACCTATCAACATCCCCATACTTGAATCTTTGCTTGTCCCAAGTAAAATAAATACAACCAATCAATTCTACCACTTCATTTTCACAAAGATCAAAACATATAATCCCTCAAATTCAAACCAACTCAAATATCAAGTTAATGCATATATCATGACTACTTTTTCATTAGTGTACACAAGCAAACTCACAATTGGCACAATCACTCAAAGATAAGTAAAGATGCACAAATGAATCTTCCTCACAGTTTTCACTCATTTCGCTTAAGTGTTTAAGGGTTAGTATTTCGCTCAAACTTCCTAGAGGAAACTACACTACCATAGGCTTACTAATACACCATTTCTCCTCTACAATGATTACATGCATAAATTGATCAAAAGGACTTATTTAGCGTTGTAATGTGGTAACGGTTAAGGTGGGTCAAAAGAAATGGAAAAGGGTTAAGCCCAAGCATAAGAAAGTACAAAGCGGATTAAAAAATGGGATAACTAAACATAACGACGAGACATACAAATATAACTGATATTTTGCACTTATTGATTCTATTCACTTGTTCTTCCTTTTTCTTTTTCTTTTTCTTTTTTCTTTATTTTTCTTTCTTTTTCTTCATACATGGAAGAACTATGGATCAAAACTAGCACCATATATACTGTAGTCCACAGGAAGAAATATACTCAATTTGTCTTAGTAAAAATTTCACACAATCCCAGCTAACATTTTACTTAATACTCTACTAAGCTTGTGAAAGGATTGGATAATGGGGTTTAAGGTTTTTTTTAATTTCGGGTGTTTTTAAGAAACAAAAGGTTGAGGCTCAATGGTGGTAGAAAGGGATAATAATAGGTAGGTCGTTTAAGCCAAGGGTTAACATGAAAGGGCCTAGATCATCTTTATTAAGCATTTATCCAGTAGACTCAAACCGATTCAAAGTAAGTTCTGAAGGTAGTAACTTAAGGAAGTAACACTCAACAAAGAAATAAAATGACTATAAATGGAGTCATATGGCTCAATCCTCACTTTGACTCAATTGAAAACTCATTATGCATCTCTACACTACCTCATTGTTTATGTGATAATTTATGACTAAGCTTATACAACCATCTATGTTTCATCACTCTATATGGTTCACTTTCTTCTTAGAGGGCCTAATTTGAGTTCAAGCATGCATTCAATCTACTTCCAACTATATGGTAGAATTTTCATGGCAATATTTATCAGAGTGATTTAAATGTGGTTCCATTGCTAACACAAACACATACAATATACCTAAATATGCAACCTATTTAACAAAAATGCAAACAATGTAATTGAGCAAGTTAATGTCACCTGCCCACACTTAAAATTTCACATTGTCCTCAATGTGACAAAGCAATAACTAAATAAAAAGAAATGACATCAAACCATACAAAAGAAAATGAACATAAACCAAACAAAAGAAATTAAACAACGACTGGTATGAGAACAAATAGAAGATACTGAAGTCAAAACACGATTAAGGAAATTGAAACTAAACAAAAGATATAGCATTTTAAAAATTAATATGAAATAAAATACACATAAAGGAAAATGCATTCACACACACAAAATAACAAACAAAAAAAAATCAACAAGGTTAAGGGAAAAGAAAACTTTATTCCGATGGTGGTGGCGAATGTGTTAGCGAAGGAGCTTCAAAGTTGTTCCTTCGACAGAAGTTGAGGAACCTTTTCTCAAAGCTGTATTGCACCTTGTGAATCTGCCTCATTTTCGAAATCATCGAGCTGAGAGGTTATCTGTTGATGATTTGCAGCTATTTGGTCAAGAATCGACTGATAACTATCGACTGCCGCTAGTTCCCCTGCTTCCTCTGCTACCGTTTCCTCTTCTAGTTCTGTAGCTAGTCTGGATGTGGAAGGTTGGTCTACATCTGCCCTGGCGCCCCTCCTAATCTTCTTGCGCATCTGAGGATTGCAAAGTTCCATGGATTAGACTTCCACAATCTCAACACGTCTCAAATAAACTATATCAAACATGTCGTGAGGAGTAATATGCAGATTCGTCATATTAACATCATAGAATGTACCTAAAGCAGAGGCAATATGGGCCATCCCAAAAGATGTATTATGTTTAGTAATCACACTCACTAATAATCGAAAAATCCTATACGGTATGTTGATTTTAAGCTTTCTGTCCACACACCATAAAAAGAAGAGTTCTTTAGCTGAACATTTGTTGATTTCTGATTTGTTAAACACAGTCAAGCACATAAATTTATTTAACAACAAATGTTCAGTACTCTTGATTAGAAAGTTTGGTGCATTACGCGAATCAAAATGGGTTTCACCCGTGAGAGTTATCCAAAAAAAGTCCACATCAAAATCAGGATGGTCATCTAAAACTTTTGTATTTGACAAGTTAAATAGTTCACGCATGATAGAATAATCGAGTTTAAAAACATTGCCTCCGAGCCTAAACCAAAACAAATCCGTATTAAAATTATATGTAACTATTGTAAAGAACTCTATAGATAGAGTGGCAAAAATGGGCACATCACACCGAACAAATCTATTTCACCCTATATTTGCAGCTAATTGTTTAAGCCGACATCTCATTCGTATATTCTCTAAGACTTCAAAATTAAAATACCTAGGAGTAACAAGTGCTCTATTTCTAAAATCACGGAAACGTGCACCTTCTTCTTTCGAGTAAATCCAAAATGGGGCTCAATAAGTGGCTACTAAGTTAGGTTTTCCTTCAACAGAAACTTGAAGTCAGAGCTCATCAACTAGTTGTCTAACCCTCCTTGTCCTTGGTGGAGCCATTGTTAGAACAAAATCTAGAATCTAGATGAAAAATGAAGAGTTTTTTAAGAGGAAGAAGAGAGAAAGTCGTGGGTTAGAGAGAAAGAGTGCAAAAATTTTGAATGGATAATGAGAGGAAGAAGGGGGAAATTTTAAACCTCCCTTTGGATGGAATTCCCACGGGCGTGGGAATCTGCATGATACCCACGCACGTGGAATTCTTGTCCAGAACGTGGGAATTGGTGATCCTCAAGATTCCAAACCTTCTTTCAAGTATAATTTCATTCTCTATGATTCCAACACCTACAAAAACATCAAGATCATATCATCCACAATAACTTTTAAAGCAGAACAATTAAATTCAAACAAAAATCAGCGTAGACATCTATCTAAACCAATTCAACTATGAACATAACTCAAGAATTCAAACAAACAAATAAGTGAACAAAACAATCAAAAGATAGATGTCCATGGGTTACCTCCCATGCAGCGCTTCTGTTATTATCGGCAGCTCGACTCTCCTTCTTGCTCATAGTGGATCAAATGGCTGGAATGATAATGGTGCATAAACTAATCTCAAAATTTATACCGGGGCTGCCTTATTCTGGACTCCACCTTCATTTTTGTTTTCCTTTCTTCGCCTTCTCCTATGTGTTCGTTTCTTTCTAAATGCAATTCTGGGGTCCTCAATATTTTCTCATCCTCCTTGAGGTTCAGGTTCCTTGATGTTCGTTGAGGGTATAGTGGAACCATACTTCTTCTTTTCCACCTCAAATTTTAACTACTCTTTCCCTACTCTCAGTATTAACTCACCCCCATCAACATCAATTATTGTACGAGTGGTAGTTAGGAACGGTCGCCCGAGAACCATTGGGATTTCCTCATCTTCACTAATATCTAATATGTAAAAGTCCACCGGAAAAATAAAGTTATCAATATGTAACTTCACATTCCTAATGATCCCCTTCAGTAAATGTATCGTCCTGTCAGCCGTCTTTACTAATTTCTTAGTCGGTACTGGCTCTTCTAGACCTAACTTTTAACTAAATAAATACGGTATCATATTGATACCTGCTCCCAAATCTGCGAATGCGCGCTCTATCTTAACTCCATTTATACTACACGAAATGAAAAAGTCTCCTAGGTCTTCTTTCTTCTGTTCTAAATGCAGATTTTCTCTTGATATGTGATTGATAACCTTTTGATTCAACACCTCCTTCAACATAAGCTTTATTTGGCGTTCATTTGTTATATCTATTATTTGGCTTAACTCCCCTTCCTTAGAATTCTGAGTTACTTCACTTGAAGATGGCTTCCACGGAGTGAAAATTTGATACGGAAGTCTAAGCTAAAATTACTTATTTGGCTCACTTTCTGGTCCTCTCGGAAGGACTTCTAATACTGTTTGTTCTTCTTGCTTATTTCCATCTTTCTCCCCATGCGTGCTTTCTTTGTTCTCTATTCGAGTAATTTCCATGATTCTCTCCTTCGGGTTTGCCTCAGTGTTGTTTGGTAGACTACTTGTATTTTGTGAAGATAATGCGTTAGCTAATTGTCCTACCTGTATTTCTAGGTTATGGATAGATGATACATGATTCTTCAAAATTTGATCTCACTTTGCTTCCATTCTCTTCTAATTGTCCTCTTGGTTTGCATACATCCTTTTGTGATTCTCTTCTTGTTCTGCCAATTTGGCTTCTAAAACCTCCATCATCTTGTCCATTTTACTTTCCAAAGATCTGATTCGATCTTGCTGGAATCCTGGCGATCTTTGTGGTCTTTGATGACCACCTGCAATATTATTACTCCAAGAAAAATTCGGGTGGTTTTTCCAACCCGGATTATATGTGTTCAAGTATGGGCTATAACCTCACTGTGGCTGGCCTAGGTAACTTACCTGTTCAGTCCCACTAGTTCCCAATAAGAAATAGTCTGCTGAGTTGTGGCTGTTCTCCACACACAACTCACAATGTGATTGCATTGCCTTATCTATTGAAGTGGATGCCCCTTGCATGTTGTTTAACTATTTTGTCAAGGCCATAACTTGAGCCTGTAAGGCACTAACCGAGTCAATAGGTATCATATCTTTTTGTTCCTTCTGTCTTTGTCTACTCCTCTCACTCGACCATATGCAGCTGCTACTTGCCAACTCCTCTAACAAATCATGTGCTACTTCTACCGTCTTCCTCATTAATGAACCTCTGGCTGTTGCATCAATTGTGCCCCTTGTGCTCGGGTTCACTCCATTATAAAATGTTTGAAGAAGGAATTCCTTTAGGAGATTATGATGAGGGAAACTCCTTTGAAGTTTTTTAAATCGCTCCCAAGCTTTGTAGAGAGATTCTCTGTCGCTCTGTTGAAAATTTGTTATTTCGTTTATAATCCTTGTCGTCTTTGTTAAAGGAAAGTATTTTACGAGGAACGCTTAAGCAAGCTGCTCCTAAGTTGTGATCTAGCCTGGATTTAGAGAATTGTACCATGCTTCCGATCCTTCAACGTAAATGAAAATAGTCGCAACTTCACTGCATCATCAGACATTCTGTTGAATCTGAATGTGTCACAGATCTCTAAAAAATTTGCAATGTGGGCATTTGGATCCTCGTTGGATAACCCTAGAATTGCACACTGTTTTGAAGAATGTTAAGTAGCGCTGGATTTATCTCAAATTATTTGCTTAAACTACTAGCCCCAGCACTCCTTGAGGACTAAACCCTGGCCTCATGAAATCCATGAGTGTTCTTTCTGGTCCTCCTTTCTCTCCTTCTTCAGCCATATTTTGATCTGTGAAATTTAAGTGCTTTGTGCTTCTTATGTCTCTTTCGTGCTTCTGACTGTCAGGGAATTTGTCTTCAATAACTTCTTCATCCTCCATGTGCTCCTTGTGTCCATGCACCTGCAAGTTCATAAGGTAACGTATCGAAATTCTTAAATCAAAGTATTCTAAATTAAACAACATGCTAAACAATCAATCCCTAGCAACGGCACCAAAAACTTGTTGATGGATTGTAAAACCTATCTACTTGTTTTACACTTAAAAATCACAAGTGAATGGATCGTGACTTGTAGTTAGAAAGAGTGGATATCGATCCCACAGGAATTGATGCCCAAACATCACTTAATTTAGAAAAGACTTTGTTTAAGAAATAAAATTGTTTAATGTAATTAATATAGAAAATTAAATTAAAATTAAAAGACTAATGTATTCAATGGATAATACCGCAATTGCAGAAAATCTGATTTCTAGGATCTAAATGCTAGAGATTACTTTTTCCTTATTCTGTCTCCCTCATATTTTATTGATTGAATTGTGTCTCATCCTGAATTTTCGAATGCACTAATTACCCTCTCTCATGGTGTAACTATTTGTCTCTAATTGAATTAATGGGAATCGATTGGATGATCTCTTAACCTACTCAATGACTCTACCGATTTAACTAGTTATTACACTATCCTATAGATGATCAATTGACTAATTGAGATCTATCTTCTAATTATTCAATTGACATAATAATTCCTAGTCTATAGGTCGCCAACTCTCGTTGTACAATCCTACAAGAATTTCATCTCACTCACTCCCTTGATTTGTTGCAAGATGACAATTAAAAACAACAATTATCAAAGAAACTTCATTTAATTCAATAAAATATAAGTTTTGACAAAATAATGAAAAAGCAATCTCTAATATGAAATTAGCCTAACATGGTCTCCATAACACTATCAACATTCAAATAATCCATCTTTACAAAGAAAGGAAGAGATTAAAATGATAGAAAGTGAATAAGAAAACTCCTTCTCTTCTTTGCCAAAATCTAGAATTCTAGTGTTGATGTGCTATTTTGCCCAATCTTGATGATGACTTGTTTTCAATCCTTCCTTGATGCTCCAACCATGCATTCTTCACCCAAGAATAGTCTTTCTACAGGTAGGTGTCGTCCCTCTTGAAGATGGAAGCTTAATTCGCTTGATATAGTCCAAAAAATTAGGTCTAATGAAGCCTCGCAGATTGCCTCGGATTTCAATTCCCACGCCTATGGGAATCTGCATGACTCCCACAAGCATGGGAATTATAGGCAGAAACTTTCTGTCTTGATTTCCCATGTCCACGGAACGTGGGAATTGGTCCCAGATGTGATCCTCTTGTCTTCTCTTCTATGCTCTCTTGTTCATCCTCCAACTTGCTTCCTCTCCTTTCCTAAACAAAAATAAGCAATTCTTACCCTCGATTAGCATCCAACACACAAGCACACAATGGAAATCAAACTTAATGAAAACATACAAAATAAATCCTAAACTAAAACAATAAAGAACAATTATGCTAGAAAACACATGCCAATTACCTATAAAAACATATCCTAATGCACACCTGTTAGTTTTGATTTTGTTCTTCACTTGAATGACTTGAACTTCAACTTTTCTCTAATTTTTTTACTAGATACATGTTGATTTGTGCATAATCATTAATGTTTTTATATTGTTTTCATCAAATTCAAATTCATTAGTAATACTTATGTTTGTTATCATCAAAATATGGATTGTAACATTTCTTAGTTCCGTAGTACAATTCATTGCTTAATGAAGTACTGATGATAGAATGATTGTGGTAGTAACACAAAACTATTATAAGTCCTATGATCATCACATACATAAAACTAGATAAAATATATATATAATTGCTCAATGGCAAATAAACCTCAACGGTGGAACTTTCACTTAGCTTAACAGAGATTAACTCACCAACCTCTACACATATAACATCGATGGAGGAATTCAATGTATAAGAAGGAGAAGTCATGTAATTAGGAGAAGATGGGTCATGTGATTACAATAAGATGTGTTACCGTAGAGAGTAGCATTGTTTCCAAAAAGAGGTTGCTAAAGAGGAATTCAATTTTGATTTTTATATAGTTAAGATGAAGGAGACAATGGAGAGGGTAAAGCAATTAGGGATCTGGGTTTATTAAGATTTATTATATTAGGGTTTAATTGTATTATAGTTTATTATATTAGAGCTTATCATACTAAGGTTTATTATAGGGTAGCTAATCAGTTTTATTTATAATTATTTAAAAACAATTAAAATTAATAAAATCATATTAAATTAATAGAAATTTTATTAAGATGAATAAGCTGTATAGTACCATATGACAAACACATGACATTATAGTACCTATAAATACATTTCAAAATAATACATTTTTGACACATAAGCAATGATACGGTAGAAAACTGATGGAGATATAACTCAATTTGCTTTTATGTTAACTGAAGGTTTAATTTGAACATTTTACAAATATGATTTATTTTAAATGCTCTGAAATGTTAAGATCTAATTTGTATTCCGATATAAATAATAATAAAAAGACAAAATTGCCCTTTGTTTTAAATGTAGGACTTACTTTAACATTATCTAAATAAAGTTGGGCAAAATGATCAAATTGGATCATAATGTTTTCACATAAATTCAATTTGAATCTAAACATTTCAATGTGTTCTAAAAGAGTATCAATGTTTTATAATTTTTTAATTTAAACCCTAACTTAACATCTTTATCAATTTTTTGTTAAAAATTTTACTTAACTTTTTCTTTATTTTTTCTTATGAACACTTTTACTAGTTGAGCATCCTATTTGAACAATGGGATCCAAAAAAAATATAAATTACTTTCGAACTTCCTAGATTTAGAATGACAATGTTTTGAGATTTTTTTAAACGTTATCATTGGCTTAATTAAAAATCTAGATGATCAAATTTGAAGGAGTTTTTCTATATTTAGATTTCCCTATAGTTAGAATCTTATTATTAATAGTTCTAACTTAGGATTTTACTACAAATACTCAATTATTTCCTTATCAAATATATTGATATTTTTGGATATTAAGATTTATCGGATAATTTCTAATAGAAAGTTATCATTTTGTGGACATGATCCATTAGAAGGAGATGTAAAACTGATAAATGAAGCATTAAAGTTGTAGGTGATAGTTGAGATAAGTTGTGCTTTATCTCCTCACTGTCTCATGGTAATGAAACAGGCATATTGTTCTCTTTTTGAATGCTTACATTGCATATCAAGTTGGTCTTCCCCTAACAAAGGTTAATTGGTGAAACAAAAGGGGTTTGGGCTCTACTACTTGTCTTCTCTATCCTAGATGGAGAACTTTGAGGTTATGAGATTATAACATCAGTGTGCAACAAGTCAGAAGAAACTTTTTCTCTTTCTTCTAACTTTTTGGCTTTTTACATTCTGGCCATCTGATAACTAAATTTCTAAAGCTTCAACATCAGAACCACTATATTTTTTCTTATTCCTTACTGACATATTTCTATCAATTCCACCAGTACCATTCCAACTTTTTATTATTTTATCATTTATAAGAATATTAGCATTCTTAATATCACCTTTAGATTGAACAATTTTTTATTAAATTGAGCTCGACTGATTCTACCAGTGAGCCCTTCACATCATCAAAAGTATCCCTACATTTGAATAATTTGAAGTGTATGCCACTGAAACTTGATTTGGCCTCAGCCTCTGACTCTCAGTCTCTCATCTCACCTTTCACTAATGGCTCTGTTGTAGTAGTCGCTTCACCCTCTCTCACCTATGCAGTCGCCTCGCCTCACCCTCTTCCTCTCGCCTCATCCTCTCTCACATGCATGGTCGCTTCGCCTCACCCTCTCTTATCAAAGCAATTGCCTCACCCTCTCTCGTGGTCTTGCCTTTGCATAGTCATCTCGACCTCACTCTCTTGCAGTCAAGCAACTAGTCAACCACTCCTCCCATCCTTTACCGTAGTTACTTCTTAGTCACCTAACACAGCTCATCGAGTGACCAATACCATTCCACTCAAGCTTCACCAACACCGAGTGGTGCTGCAAACTTTAAGCCTCATGGTTGTAAAATGCAAATCGACCTTAAATAATTAAACAATGTACAATGTGCTTGAGTGTTGATTAGTTGATTTTTGTTGTGTTGTACTTATTGCGTGTGAGAGTGACTTATAGTTATAAGTCTAGACTTTCCATTTTAGAAATTGAGGATAGTTGGATATTGGAATAGATAGACTTGTTTATTTTGTCTGAATTTTGGAATTTGAGGAATTAGATTGAGGATTTATATAGAATTATAGTGTTTGGAATTTGGAATTTTTTATGTGTTTTATCATTTGTGTTGTTTGGATTCTAGAAATTGGAGATTGAATCATTTAATATAAAATTGAAGTTTGTGTTATTGTTTGAAATTTGATAATTATTGAATTAAATGTTGGTCTTTATTATAAAATATATTATAAACTGAATTTTGTAATATATAAAATGAATTAGTTAATTTAGGTTGAATTATGTGATTACACGAATTAAGTTAGATATGTGAGTTTATGATAGTTAGATATAATCATAAAAAATGGGTTTATAGGTAAATTATGTAATCATACAAAACGAGTTATAGTTACAAACTTGGGTCATCATACAAAATAGGTTATAGAAGTGAGTTTATGTTTGAATCATATAATCACACAAATTAAGTTATATTTATAACTATATAGTTGAATTATGTGATTATACAGATTAAGTTACAGATATAAGTTATGAGTATGAGATTAAATTATGTAACCACAAAATGAGTTATAGTTGTGAGCTATGGTTGAATTATGTAATTATAAAAAATGGTTATAATTGTGACTTTATATTAGAATTATGTAATTACATAAATAAATTATAGTCGTGAGTTGTAACTTTATATTTAAATTATGTAATCATACAAAATGGATTATAGTTATGAAAGTGTAACAATAAATGTATATATTTGAAGTGTGGGGGAAGAAACCTGAGAATTTCTTTGTTAAAATGTGCTCAATCATCAAATTTTCTTAAAAAAATCATTTATATAAGTTTATGAAGGTCACTTGCATGTATATATCATATGATTGTTAAGAAACTATTGTTGCTCTATTTCTTCCTTTTATTATATACAACTTGATTTCGATACGAAGGTATTAAGTTAATTTTAATATATGTATTTATTTATTTTTACAGATAAATAGAGGAAAATTCAAATGCACTTGATAATTCAGTCACTTCAAGTATAGAAAGATTCGATGATCCATTTTGGGCTCATGCTAGATTGATTCATAGAATGAAGAACCATATTATTTGTTTGTATTATAACAAGCATTTAAAAGGTGGAGGCATGACCATATTAAAGAAACATTTAGCTGGGATCAAAGATGATGTGAAGCCTTGTAAGAAAATGGGTCATGATGAAATAACAAATGAAGTATTTACTTGAAAAGTGTCAGTATGAGAAAGATAGAAGGCAAAGATTGAACTACAAAATTTGTAGTGGAAGTTCTTTTGTTGGTGTGGGCAAAGTTGCAAATACCATACCAGACTTGGTATCGGATTGGGTTCTGATATGGTACTATACTAGTACCGATCAATACCGGGTACCGTTTCGGATAATTTTTTAAATTTATAAAATAGTCCCTAAAATTTTATAAATTTTGCAAAATAGTCCGTTGGTATATTGTACAGTTATATACTTTATACTTTACAAGTTTACTTCAATTATGTTTCCAAAAATCATAATAATAAATAATGATCACAATTAATAATTAAAATGAAATAACAAAATTTTTTAAATATTTCAAATATAAATAATAACTACAATTAATGTAAAAAAGACAATCAATATAATATAAATATAAAAAAAGAATAATACAAAGTATTTAAAATATTACAATAATACAATTTCATCATCTTAATAAACAATAATTACATCAAAACATCCAATAAAAAGAACAATAAATATTCTTAACTATTATAATTTCATCATGAAGAGGACACAATCAAGTTGAAGTTAAACCTGAAACAAAAACATTTACAATTACATCACATATATAGAATTTAACATAAACTGATAAACATCAAATATAAATAAAATTAAAAGAAGAGGAAAAAAATAATCTGAAACGAAATTCAATCGTCAATAGGAGGATACCTGCTATAATTGCAGTTATCATTTGGTACAAAATCCTCATCATTGCGAGGAGCTTCATTATCATCATTATCATTCAAATTTAATGCACCAAAGGACATATCAATGCTTTCCTATTCAAGATTATCTTCCAAGTCATTGACATCTACCAAATTCGGTTCTTTAGAAACCCAATCTGCCAAAAGATTGATGTTATCAACGGAAATTGAATTAGTTGAACTACTTGTACTATTAAGACCCTTAGTAAACAATAAATTTTAATTATTAGAAAATTATAAGAAATTATATCGAAAATAATAATGATAATAACTTATCTTTCCCGACAATTTCCAACAATTTACATTTTCATCATTCACAAAAAATTAATAAAACAATTTTCATTTCCAACAATCATAAAACATTTATAAAATAATTTCAATTCCCAACAACTCTCATTTTTAACAATCGCAAAACGTTCTTAAAATAATTTACAATTCCAACAATCACAAAACATTCATAAAACAATTTCTAATTCCAACAATTCACATTTCCAATAATCACAAAATATTCATAAAACAATTCACATTTCCAACAATTCACATTTCCAATAATCTCTAAACATTCATAAAACAATTTCCAATTCTAACAGTTCCCAACAATTCACATTTCCAACAATCACAGAACATTCATAAAATAATTTTCAATTCCTAACAATTCTCATTTTGAACAATCACAAAACATTCATAAAACAATTTCCATTTCTAATAATTCCCATCAATTCTCATTTCCAACAATCACAAAACATTTATAAAATAATTTCCAATTCCAAAAATTCACATTTCCAATAATTACAAAACATTCATAAAATAATTTCTAATTCCAACAATTCACATTTCCAACAATCACAAAGTAATCATAAAACAATTTTCAATTCTAACAATTCCCAACAATTCACATTTCCAACAATCACAAAACATTCATAAAACAATCTCCAATTCCCAACAATTCACATTTTCAAGTAAAACATTTATAAAACAATTTCCAATTCCCAACAATTCACATTTTCAATAATAAAAAAGGGATATAATTTAATTATTAGAAAATTATAAGAAATTATATCTAAATTAATAACGATAATAAAATACCTTTCCCGAAGCTTTAAATTGTATCGAACAAAAACCAAGTCATTCAACCTCTTATGCTCCAATCTATTCCTTTTTTTGGGGTGGATAAATTCAAATGTGCTCCAATTTTGTTCACAGCCTGTTGCACTCACATATTGACTTAAAATTCGAATTGCAAACCTTTTCAATTCTGGAACATCATTTTTGAATTGATCCTACTAAGAAACTATAATTTATAAGATAACAAAAATGGAATTATAAACAAAATAAAGTGATCATTAATTTTCAACAAATAATAAAAAGGAAGTAACTAATACCTGGAGAAAGTTTTCCTCTTCGTTGAATAGCAATCGACTTTCCAAAATCCCTATAAGACAACTTATAAAGCTCTATTTGTGAGCTTAACAGATCTTGCATCGCGTCAATGTTAACAATTATTGTAATGGTTAAAAGCATTCCTCTAATAACAATGTTAACAATTATTGTAATAGTCAACAACAGTTTTCTATTAACTTTGGCTTGTTTACTAAGATCCAATCTAAAATAAATACTAGGATTCAAAAATTCCCCAGCTACAAACAACGGAGAAGAAAGTTGTCTTTCCTTTCTCTCATTAATGATTGAAAGATATGGTGTGTACAAAGAAAGCCTATGTTTCAGATTGGCTTTAATTCCTTCCGTCGCTTTCTCTATGGAATCAAAATATAACCTATTATTGGCTTTTCTTCACTACCAGCCAAGCGAAGCACCCTCACCAAAGGCTCACAAACTCAAATAACAAATTGGCATTGAGACCAAAATTCTCTATCTTCCAGCATAATATTACAAACCTCCACTTCAACATTAGACCTAGCATGCTGAGATGCATTCTACTTATCACTTGTAAACATTTGTCTTAGCTCTTTCGTTATTGAAACAAAAGACTGAAGTGATAAGAAATCTGTTGCAAATCTGTCATAATAGGACGACACAAATTCCTACCATTAGTAAATTTATCAAATTCAATACCAATGCACGATTATAAATAAACTTTGTCACCATTTTAGCTTTCTGCATAGTCTCATCAATAACAGGAAAATACCTAAGATCTTCTATATTCTCCAACATTAGGTCAATGCAATGTGCAACACAAGAAGTCCAAAAAAAGATTTATACATATTCTGCAACCTTTTACCTGCCGCTTTATAAGCGGAATCATTGTCAGTAATAAATTGAACAATATTTTCGTTCACAACTTCATCAAATATCTTAAACAAAGTCTCATTACTTCTAATAAGGCTAGATGCATCAATAGATTTTAAAAACATAGAGCCATTTGTATAATAAACTAAAAAATTAATAATGGGCTCTTGTCTCCTATTTGTCCAACCATCACTCATGATTGAACATCCATCAGTACCTCAATTCACTCTTCTTTTAGCCAAATAACTTCTAATTTCATACACAGAACAACTCAAAAGTTTACCTCTCAGACCATAAGAGGCTATTGCATCCATCATAGGTTGATAATAATAAGATTGAGAAGCATTAAATGATGAACCTGTATCATATCACTATTTAGCTACTGCCATGTCGACATTATGAGTCGCATCTATTGATTACATTGCACTACGAATTAAAGGTTGAGTTCCAGGAGTTGGTTGTGGTGCAAAGAAACTAGTCACTTGCCTTCTTCTCTTCCTTACATCAGGTTCAGATATTTCTTCTTGAGCTTAACATATAACACTACCGGTACCATTACTACCACTGCCACCTTCAACATTTCCATAATCACCATGGAAATTAGAAAATGAACTTCCAGTACCAATTTCAAAATTCAACCTTTCCCTTCTATCTCTCTCATGTTAATATTCATCAAGAAATGTTTTCATTTGTCACTTCACATAATGGCTTACTTTTTTACACGGTTCTACATCTCCTTTGACCCCAGCTAAATGCTTCTTCAATCGAGTGATTCCTCCACCTTTCAAATGCTTGTTACAAAATAAGCAGATTGTATGATTCGTCATACCTGGGACTAATGCAGCATGAGCCCAAGATGGATCATTATATCTTCCTGAAGTAGTTTGATTAAGAGTAGTTGAACTTCCTTCCATTTATCTGTAAAAAAAATATAAAGATGTTAGTTTTGTAAGAAATTAACCCTTTAGTAGTTTTATCAACAAAATTAGCAATGATATATAAAGAACCTCCCAAACCATTACCACATAGTTTTTTTTTACTAATTGTCCTCTTACAATAATCAAGATGAATCAAAAAGATTAGGGATAATAAAATATTCCACTGTAAATTTGGATAAAACTATTAGAATTAAATTGAAATTTAAAAACTGGTATATACCTTAAACATTGCAATTAATTATGATTTCTTAAACAAATAATAAAAAATTGATTTAATCTAAAATTTAATAACTTAAAATTTAGATATATTTAAAGTAGTCAATTCTAATTGTTGTCTTTCTATATGAATATGATACCATTTGAGCTCTTTCAATTTAGGTTCTTTTTGTATATGTTTAGACAAATTATCTTTTCTTCAACTAATAGTAATGTAATTGCACTTACAACTACATGCCATTTAGCATAGCATGAATGGATCTTCCTATGAATATGATGCCATTTAGCAAAGCATGAATGGATCATCTTAATTTTCTGTTTTTATTTTTAATTCTATTTTTATTTTCAAATTTAGTGAACCAAACATTTAGTGAAATTTAGTGAAGCAAATTCAAAAATTCAATGAGAACCAATTAACTAAACTAACCAACAAACCATTACAATTAACCACAATACATTGCAATATACGGCTTTCAATTTTCATGAACCAAACATTCAGCTCTAACAATTTCATTACTAATTACCAACCAAATCAACTACAACTTTCATGTTTTCATTACCAAAACCAAAACCAACCCAACAAATTTCATACGTTCGTTACCATTTACCAGAAATCCTTTATAAACAATTATAGATTACTAGAAATCCTTCACAACTCCAAGTCTCCAACGCAAACAATTAACCAGAAATCCTTCATAATGTCAGTCCTCACAAAAACACAAACAATTAACAGAAGCATTCTAATAGAAATTGGAAAAAAAACACACCCAACAAACACAAATTCACAATCAGATTCACTCTTGGATCAGGTCCAGATCTAGGTATTATTCCCAGATTTGTCAGATGATGCATCTGTGGTCGTCAGAGACTGCAGAGCAGAGCCTACAGTGGTTGGTGGCGACAAGCAGAGGTGGCGACAGGCAGAGGAGATGGCGACCTGCGATAGGCGGAGGAGCAGTCAAGCATGCCAGAGAGCACGCTGAACTACTGGGAGTGGAGGAGAGGATGACGAGAGCTATAGAGAGGAGATGATGAGTCGGTGAGAGAGAGAGAGAGAGGAAAAACAAAAAATAAGAGGTAAATGCATAGCAGAAGAGGTCGGGGGTAGTTAACGAAAAATTTTAGGTTTTTTCATATTAGTCCTCAACGTTTCAGGTTTCACAGTACCGTCCAGTATAGTGAGTACCGGCCAGTACCAATACCCAACGTATCATTCCATTTTTTGACTGGTACGGAATGGTATTAAAAAGTCTAGTTTAGGGTGATGATAGTGAGTATGTTGAAGGTGGTAGTATTCCTACCCAACAAAATTGAAATGTTACACTTGATGTTAGGAAAAGAAGAAGACAAGTGCCAAATGTTTTTGAACCATGATCAACTCTTAGAGCTTAGCCTTTGATTCTTGGTGCCTTACAATCTAGAGACGTGGATCATAATGTTGACATGGCAATAGCTAAATAATGATATTATTCATGTATGGCATTCAATTTTACTTAATCTTATTATTATCAACCTATGGTAGATGATATTACCTCTTATGATCCAGGATAAAAAGTTATTTTAATTGATGACTACAGAGGTAAACTTATGAGTAGCTTTGTTTATGAAATAAAAAGTTACTTAGACAAAAGAAGAATGATTTAGGCTACTTATGGTTGTTCAATCATTTGTGATGGTTGGACAAATAGAAGATATGAGCCTATTATTAATTTTTGGTTTATTCTGCAAAGGAAACAATGTTGTTTAAGTCTATTGATATGTCTGGCCTTGTTAGGAATATAGATACTCTATTTCAAATATTTGATGAAGTTGACCCAAAAAATATTATTTAGATCATTACTGACAAGGACAGCTAGAAGAAGATTGCAAAGCAAGTATAATTCTTTTTATTAGACTCATTGTGATGCACATTGCATTGACCTGATGTTGGAAAATGTAAGAGATGCTAGATATTTTCCTATTATTGGTGAGACTATTCAAAAAGCCTAAAAAATTACCAAGTTCATCTATAAATGTGTATGGGTATTGAATTTAATGAAAAAGAATTTCACCAATTGTAGGAATTTGGGTCATCAGGGTTTTTCCATTTTTAGAGAATTATAGGAATTTTTCGGAAATTTTTCGGAATTGTTTCCGAACCCGAAAAATTGTCAAGAGACAGAATAAGGATCATCCGGTAGTAAAATTTACTGTCCAATGGCATTGAAAACTTAGGCATATGAAATTAAGAATTTTTGGATTGAGCCATTGAAAATTTGGAGAGAAATTG
The DNA here is from genome assembly GCA_027575705.1 of Erythroxylum echinodendron. Lineage (NCBI taxonomy): Eukaryota > Viridiplantae > Streptophyta > Magnoliopsida > Malpighiales > Erythroxylaceae > Erythroxylum > Erythroxylum echinodendron. Next base: position 7,149,499 of record JANZXR010000170.1, on the reverse strand, counting down.
AACCCGTTCCAAATTACCAATTTACCCTTCCCATAGGTGAGGGGATGTTACAATCCAGTTAGTACAAGATATGCAACTAATTTTTTATGTAAGGCCCTAAATTGTACCCTAGTTGGAATGTTTCATTGAACAGGTATTCCATATGACTTAATTGTGTTTTTAATGAATCATACTTGGAAAATTGGAATTAAATTGGCATCATAGAGATTTAAGGTATTAATGTTGAGCCCAGAGTCTCAGAAAATATGTTATGGATACTTTACATAAGGTTTAGGTGAAGATTTAGTTATAAGAAAGCTTGAAAGTACTTAAAACTCTAGGTTGTAGTGAATTTTTTTGCAAGACTAGTGTGACATTCAAACTTGTAAGTGTCATATCTTTTGATTCCAATGTCTAAAAATTACAAACTTTATACCATTAGAAAGCTAAGAGGATAAGCTACAACTTTCATGAAGATAATTTTGTAAAATTCGGCCTAAATCAATACCGTTTAATGATGGTTAATATGGAGACTAATTCTTGGTGAAAATTGGCAGCTCCTAATTAGGACAAGTGTAGAACATGCAAGAAGACACATGTTGTTACCATTTAGTAACACCTAGCATTGGAGAGAAGACAATTTTTCTGCTGGGGTGTTTTGTTTTGCTGAGTTCGTCAACTTCTTCTCACACCTCCAAAACTCCCTCTCTCACTCACACCTCCTGGATTTTTTGCTTGCATTTTTGGGTCATCTTCTTTAATTGACAAAATTGCATGCTACTGTATTAAGGAAGCTAGATCCTGCCATTGTTTTGTATTGCTGTCCTCTTGGTCTTCTTAATATTGGAGTTGTAATTTCTGCTTGAAAGGCTAGAGTGGCTTGCTCATTGTAGGAGGAAATTGTGTTAAAGAAGAGGAACCCATCAAGGGACCGATTCCAGATATTGTTAGGACGTTGAGGCAATAAGCAATAAGGGAGATTTTGTAAGTAATTTAGAAGATAACTTTTGTGAGTAACCTAAGATGGTCTCACTTTGATTTGTTTTGTTTATTACTGAATTGAATTTGACTTATGCTGATTGTGTTATGAATTCCGAACAATGATTGTCTGAGGTGTTTGATGCATATATCATTGGAAGTGCTCATGTAAATATGATTGACTACTTGCTTTGCACATGAAATGTCTGAAATGACCTTGTTTTGTTTTAAAATTGTTCAGTCCTAGTTGTGGGCAAATAGGCATGCCTAGAAGGGTTTGCTGCTACTTCTGTGACACTTTGGTGTCTTCTGTTATTGACACTTCGGTGTCTTCTGTTATTGTGACATAAGTCTCTTCTGTGATATGGCGTTACCCAATTCTGTTGATAGATTAGCAGTCATCTGATTGCGTAGTCTGATATATGTTGGATTTTGAAATAAACAAAATGATGTTTTAAACTGAAGGGATTGTGCCTTCTTTGATACTCAGTTCTGTTAATTATGCAACTGTTCTGAAATTTAATATCTGCTTTTACTATAACTTGATTCAGTATAATTAATTGTCAAATTATGCATAGTTTAGTTATTACTCACCAAGCTATATGCTTAGCACGATGGATTTGCCCCGTGTAGGCTCTGAGCGACGTTTATAAAGACTGGGACAAGACAATCGCAATGGCCAATGAAATCTGAGCGTTGTTTTGAAAATAATGTAAAATATTTGGTTTAACTTTTAGGCTTGTATCTGATATGTATATGTGAATTTGTTTGTAAGTTTGTAACAACAATACTTTAGTTTGGTTTAGATTTTTTAGCGAGTTTATGTTACATACTATGTAATTTAATGTATGTTTACCTAAATTGTTTACTGGAAGTTTTCGTATGCTTTGATTTGTTTGTGTTGTTTTGTTTGGCATTCATATATCCTTCTAGGGTGTATGTGGGTGTTACATTTTATCACTTTAGTGTTTTATTATAATAAAGGAGTTGAGACAAATGTTTAAAAATGAAAAGTGGTTTGCATATCAATATGCTAGGTCTAATTTTGGGTTGGAGGTTTCTAGAATTATATTTAAAGATAATGAATTTTGGTCTCAATGCTAATTTGTCATATGAGCTTGTGAGTATTTAGTAAAGATACTTCGTCCGACTGATAATGATGAGAAGACAATAAAGGATTATTTTATGATGTCATAAAGAGGGTGAAGGAAGCAATCAAAGTCAATATGAAAAATATGTCTTATTTATACATACCTTATCTTGAAGTCATCAATGAGAAATGAAAAAGGTAACTTTACTCTTTACTGTTTGTAAATGGGGCATGTTTAAATCCTAGTGTCTTACAAAGAAAGTTTAATAAGAGAATGCTATTAATTATTACAACAATTGTTACCCATGAGATGATGCAAGATCTTATAAGCTCCCAAATGGAGATTGATAAGGATGCTTCTAGTGATTTTGGAATGTCAATTGCTATTCGTCATAGAGACAAACTTAATCCAGGTATATATCTTTTTTTACTTTTGTTATTTTTTAAAAATTAATCATTACTTTATTTTGTTTACAATGTTTCTTTTATTTTCTTAAAATTGCCTTGAGGGACCAATTTAGAAGTGATGTTCTAGAATTGCAAAAGTTTGCAATTCAAATTCTGAGCCAATGTATAAGTGCAAAAGGGTGTAAAAAAATTAGAGCACATTTGAATTCATCCATTCCAAGAAAAGGAATAGATTAGAGTATAAAAGATTAAAGGACTTGGTCTTTTTTTGATATAATTTAAAGCTTTTGAAAAGATATGTTATTATTATTATTAAGTTAGATATATTTTTTATAATTCCTTAATAATTTAATTTATTTGTTTATTAGGACTCTTAATGGAACAAATAGTTCCGCATATCCAATTACCTTAACTATATCAATATTTTGGCGAATTAGGTTTATGAAGAATTGGGTTTAATAGATGAGAGTGACTTGGAAGATAATCTTGGATGAGAAAGTGTTAACATGTCATTTGGCGCAATGAATTTAAATAAGAATAATAATGATGCTCCTCTCAATGATGAGAATTTTACACCAAATAAAAATTGGGATTAATGCAGCTTGAGTGAGTATTCAATTGAATGAAGTTCTAGTTTTTATTTCTCTTCTTCTTTTAATTTTGTTTATGTTTTATGTATATGTTAAGTTATATATATGCAATATAATATAATTGTAAATGTTTTTTTAGGTTTCACTTCTAGTTGATTGTTTCTTAGATATGAACTCTTGTTGAAAATTGCAATAATTAGAGAGTCACGAATATTTACTAGTCTTTTTATTTGATGCTTTGATATAATTATTATTTATTATACGATAAAATTGTAATATTTTAAATACTTTCTATAGTCTTTAATTTTATATTTGTATTATTATCAAATGATCTTTTTATATTAATTATGATTATTATTTATACTTGAAATATGTGAAAATTAATATTAATAAAAATAAATTGTTATTGTTATTGTTAAATTTAAATTTAAAATTTTATTATTATAATTTTTGAAAACATAGTTGGTATCGTATAAAATATTAAGAGACTATTTTATAATTTTAAGAAAAATTATAAACTATTTATAAATTTAAAAAATTAGTAGAAAAATAATATTAGTACTAATAATATCATCTAGAATCAAATTTAATACCAATATCAAATTCATAAAATTGTTAAGAGAATTAGAACCCCTAATCAAAGACCCTTTTGCGTCTTTACGCTGCATATGGTTACTGTGATCCATAGGCTAAGATAGTTCGAAACAAAAACTTAGAGACAAAACATAACAAAAATTGGAGACAGTGAGATGTTTGGTTGTGATGGATATAACAGATAAAGTTGTTTGCATCTCGAGGACAGAAATGTGTTTAGTTGCAGTTGACAGAATAGAAAAATAGTGTCAATGACCAAAGTACCCATGCAGTATAATATAATTAAAAATATGTAATTCATTGATTATTTTAAAACGAATAATTTGTCTTAGTATTTTGTTAATTGTATCTATAAATAAGGAATAAAACATGAGCAACCTAAAAATTTAATGAAATGAGCTAAAAAAGCCGTTGCGGTTGCTAAAAAGAGATAAAATGACTAAAAAACTCATTAATTTAATAAACTATTAATTGTTGTATAAATAATTAAAAAATATATAATTAGTCATATAAATTTAAAATTATAAATAATAAAATATTAAATAAAAATAAAAAACTATATAAATAAAATAAATTTAGTAAATAAAATATTTCGTAAAAAATATATTATTAGTCATATATATTTAAAATTATAAATAATAAAATATTAAGTTAAAATAATAAAATATAAATAAAATAAATTTAGCAAATAAATATTTCATAAAAAATATATTATTAGTCATATAAATTTAAAATGATAAATAATAAAATATTAAATTAAAATGAATATATATAAATAAATAAATTTTGTAAATAAAATATTTCATAAAAAATATTATTGGTCATATAAATTTAAAATTATAAATAATAAAATATTAAATTAAAATAAAAAATATAAATAAAATAAATTTAATAAATAAAATATTTTATAAAACTATATTATTAGTCATATAAATTTAAAATTATAAATAATAAAATATTAAATTAAAATAAAATATATATAAATAAAATAATTTTAGTAAATAAAATATTTCATAAAAATATTACTAATTATATAAATTTAAAATATAAATAAGAAAATATTAAATTAAAATAAGAAATTTTAAATAAAATAAATTTAGTAAAGAAAATATTTCATAAAAAATATTATTAGTTATATAAATTTAAAATTATAAATAATAAAATATTAAATTAAAATAAAAAAATATAAATTTAATAAATAAAATATTTCATAAAAAAATATATTATTAGTCATATGTGTTTTATCAACTCGTTAAAGAGGGGTATTCCTAGAAATAGCTTATGTGTTTTATTTCAGTCATAGGGACAAGAAATCTTGTCCCTCAATTTTAAAAGGAACAAAAAATTTATACATCTGTTATCTAAAATCGAAATAAAAATTAGTAGGGTCAATAAACATAAAATTTTTTTATTTTATCAGCTTTCTCCAACAATAAATACCATAACTATACACAGGTTTATGTTTAGCAGAGCGTACAGGAAAAAATAAAATTGATTGACCCACCGATCCTCCTCGCCAATTGGCTGCTTCTCTTTTAATCAAGGATGCGTATCCGTTGGGCTTTGACGGCTGATATGAATGATAATAATAATAATAATAATAATAATAATAATAATAATAATAATAATAATAATAATGGAAGAGTGTCTACTTTCTCTTTCTTTTTGTTTTCGTTCGACCTCTGAATCTGGTAAGATTCTTTCATTTGAGTTCTCTTTTCTTGGTAAAGCATCATCCTTTTTCATCATGATACATATTTCATTGCAGATGCTGAATCAAATATTATTATGTATTTTCTCTTCATTGCAGATGCTGAATCAAATATTATTATGTATTTTCTCTTGAACATGCTGAATCAAGCACGTTCCTTGTGCTTTATCAATCAAGCGGTTTTAGGATAAACGTTGGGGTTTTCTGGTAGTTCTTATTGCTTTGAGTAAGAACATTAAGTGCTTTGAAACCCTATCGGGTGATCATCGAAATCCAAAAGAAGTTGCCTTTGGGGACAAAAGGCAAAATGAACCAAAGACGAATGAAAATAGCGATTGAATAAGCTTTTTGACACCGCTGCTACTCGTTTAGTCCTAAGAAACCAACATCAATGATCAGCAGCCATTATCTATTCTTCGTCCTACTTTATTCCACGTAATAGGTATCACCTGGGCCTTGATTTTGTTGGGAATTTACACCTCCCAAAATCACACCCAAGGATATTTTATAGTCAAAAATAGCAGAAAATAGAGAAACAATAACAACACAAGAAATTTACGTGGAAACTCCTAAACCGGAGAAAAAACCAC
>JANZXR010000170.1:7129274-7143459 GCA_027575705.1 Erythroxylum echinodendron | reverse complement strand
TTTGATTGGTGTACTAACTAAGGAGGTAACACCCTCCTTATATAGTCAAGAGCCTTGCCCCAATTGTTTCTCCCAACTAATATGGGACAACTAAAGGAGCCAAACTCAACAGATTTCGGTTCCGGGGATGGGTTCATTGGGGCCTTTGCAATCATCTCAGTAAACGGTCAACCGCTGGTGAAACATCACTTGTCAATATTCCAGATAGCTAGCTTTTTAACTAAGCGTAAAACTACACTTTTGGAAGAATAAAGAGAAGATTTATCGTGTGTTAGCTCTTCAAGTTGTTGAATTTCTCTGTCGCTTCGTGTGTATGAAAGTTGAATTCTATATACTTTGATGATCAAGGGCCATCACATTTGTGCGGGTTGAGATTTTGTCTGCAACGTGCCATTCATCAGTGCGAGTGTTGTTATAAGTTCACAATTGTACAATTTCTTCCTATTTTCTACATAATCTTAATTGAAATTTTCAATTTCTTCTGAGCATCATCTTCAATGTTTTTTATTTTAGATTCGGTTAGGATCATAAACTAATCTTGTAATGCAATGATCAGTTCCAGCTGTGATCACCACTGAAACTTGATACCGAAGGACTTGATAATGGACCATCGAGAGAGGCTATATGCAGAGACATGGGACAAATCGACGCCTTCAGAAAATGAATTTACAAAAGAAATGTCCTCAGAGGACACATTCTTCACAAATTTCAGACTGCTGCAAAATCAGAAAAAGTTTGAAGATAATGGGCATATTCAAGATTTCCGTAGAACATCTATAAGCCAACCTTCACATTCTCAAGCTGACAAATTGCAAGATTGGGATCCTAGAGCTATGCTTAACAATCTCTCTTTACTGGAAGAAAAGATACATCAGCTTCAAGATTTGGTGAATTCTACTGTTGGCCAGACGGGCCAGGTTTCAGAGCAGGTTGATCAACTTGTAGCTCAGCGTTAGCAGCTCATCACTGCTGAAATCACTTCCATAATTGTTCAGTTGATCTCTACTGCAGGAAGTCTTCTCCCAGCAGTGACTGTGAGGCACACTCTTCCTGCAACCACTACAAATGGACAGTTTGGACAGCTTAGTGGACGTCATGTTTCTTCCAGGGAGATCATGAACAATGGGGTACAATTACAAAGCTTGCAGCATGGTTGGGAAAGTAACGTTTCTGAACCAAACTACTGTGCTGAAGAGCATGAACCAAAAGATGAAGATGCTGATGGAGAGAACCTTCCACCTGGTTCTTGTGAGATCTTACAACTGGAAAAAGATGAAATCCTTGCAGCACATACGCACTTCTGCACCATCTGCGGGAAGGGCTTCAAGAGAGATGCAAATTTGAGGATGCACATGCGGGGTCACGGTGATGAGTTTAAATCTCCTGCTGCACTTGTTACACGCCACAAGGAGCCCGGCTCTGAACCAGTCCTTGTTAAGAGGTATTCCTGTCCCTTTGCTGGTTGCAAGAGGAACAAAGATCACAAAAAGTTTCAGCCTCTGAAGACGATATTGTGTGTCAAAAATCATTACAAGAGAACTCACTGTGATAAAAGCTACACCTGCAGCAGATGCAACAACAAGAGGTTCTCCGTCCTCGCGGACCTCAAAACTCATGAGAAGCATTGTGGCAAAGACAAATGGCTCTGTTCCTGTGGCACCACCTTCTCAAGGAAAGATAAGCTCTTCGGACACATTACTCTGTTCCAAGGGCACACCCCAGCAATTCCCAATGATGAAACTAACGCAAAGGCTGCCTTATCCGACAAAGGGGATAACAAAGAAGTAGGTGATACAGTTGGAAGCATGAATTTCAGCTTTGGTTCTAATGATGCCAATGGAAGTGAAGTTCAAAGCATTGTAGATGGGAAGGGGAGTTTAGATGATCATGCTTGTTATTCCCTGCCATTGAGCTTTGACACGTTAAATTTTGGAAGATTTCAAGAGTTCCCACGAACCTTGTTCAATGATTCGGAGAGTTCATTCGCTTTCCTAATATCAGGGTCTTCTGAATATAATCAGAAAACTAGGGGGGAACCCAGTGCTTGCAAGTTTTCTTGACAGTATTGCTTTGATCATGTAACAATTGCAGGTGATGCAGTTCCCCGAATTGACAGCATAGTTGATTATTATCTGTTCACATTATTCCCAATATTGATTATTATGAAAGTAATGCATGCTTGATTCTTCTTTAAGCATGCTAGAGATTCAATCTTGGATTTCATAAAGCTAAGTTCTAAAAAGAAGTGTTTTATTTTCGGTTCATTAAAAAAAATTCAAACTTTTCCCAATTTTACAATTATAGCCTGAATTTAAAAAAGTGATAACTAAATACTTAAAGCTTTTAATTTTTTTTAATTATAGTCTAACATTAGTGTTTCTATTAAATTTGTTAACATAACTTGTCACATGTTCCAAAAACTAACTAATATAATACATGTCAGTCAAAATTAACACTAGTAAAGATTAATAAAACAACGTCGTTTAATCACATAACTAATATGATGTCGTTCTTTAAAAATGAGACAGTTTAACTTTAGTCCTTATATCAGCTTACTCTATCTCAACGCCATCACTCTTTGTTTTCAATTTATTATCTTTGTTTTCAGTTTATTTTCTCAAAGCTCTCATCCTTCTTTTTCAGTTTATTCTCTCAACTCCCTCGGTCTTTCGTTTGAGTTTGTTCTCCCAATGCTCGAAGGTAATCTCACATCGCAGTACAAGAGCAAACTTTTGGTTTTCAGTTCGTTCTTTTAACGCACTCAGCCCTTCTCTCATCACAATGAGCTCATTTTGCTCTCATATCACAAAAGCTCATTTTTAACAACGATATAATTTTAGTTATGCTATTAAATGACTCTATTTTATTAATCTTCATTAGCTGTCTTTATGCTATTAAATGACTCTATTTTATTAATCTTCATTAGCTGTCTTAGTTTTATCTAATGTATATTATTAATTAAGTTTCTGGAACACATGATAAGTCATGTCAACAAATTAACTGAAACACTAACATCGGATTAGAATTGGAAAAAAATTAAAAGTTTAAACATCTAATTGTCACTTTTTAAATTTCAGGCTATGATTACAAAATTGAGCAAAGTTTGAGAAATTTTTTACAATTAGCCCTTCTATTTTTTGAGTTCATTAGTTTCCCTTCTTGTGTACATGTAAATAAGTGTTGGTACACGACGTATCAATGGGACTTCATTAAATTGAATTAACTCTACGTGTCAATGGGACTTCATTAAATTGAATTAACTCTTATCCACCCAGATGTATTGTTTGATTGATTCTGAAGTCAAATTGATTAGAGTGCAAGTTAAACTTTCTTTCTGTGTTTTTTGATACAATTTTCTTTATTTTCTGATATAAATTAGCCATGCACAAAATAACTATGATTATATGTTTGAATTTCTAATATTAAGTTGTTTAATGCATCAGTTCCTTTTTTAAATGAGAAGCCCTAAAAGAAGTCCCTTTGAGTCTAAAATGAAGTATTTTTTAAAATCCAATTGCAACATTAACGGGATCTATAGAGCATCTCAAGTTTATACTTGGTTCAATTTGTGTCTCATGAATTTGATTTTGGTTTTAAGTTGGATTTTTTGTTAAAAATGTTTAATTCTAACATGTCAGCATGTTTTAAGAGAGTTGGATAGGGTCTAAATCTATAACTAAGATATCTTATTAAGGATATTAAGGTCGTAAAATACCTAATAATATAAAATTACACAACTCAGCCAAATATACAGCTTTGGACCTGAGCAATCCAGACTTCAAGACCATTTCAGAAATATTCGAAGAAGCTAATTTGGGAAGCAATAATTTATAAATCATGATACTATATTATTCTATGAAATGATTATTACGAACAATATTTACGAAAAAGAACATCCATCTGGTGAAATTGCGGAACAGGTTTAACCTCACCTAAGACACGAGTGTGTCAAAGCACAATATACTCTTAAAATGCTTTAGTATGTTATTAGTGAAAAACGTATTCCCAAATTTCTGCTTGGTAAACACCTGACATGAATGAAAGTTTATCGAAGATTAGCATAGCTAAGACAGAATTATGGAGGCTATTGGATCACTTTCAAATATATAATCATCGAAGATATCATTCCCATATACTCAAGAAGAGGAGGTTGACTTCTCTCCTGCTAGGAGAAAAACCTGATGATACATAAAATTGACGAAAATCATATTACATGTACCATCTCACCTTCAATATTCTCTCTTTACAACCTCCTAAACTGGTCTAAGGGTTTCAAAAACCTACTCGCCTCTAACTAAATACTCGGATACAGTAAGTTACAACAAACACTCTTCCTTCTCTTCTTTTCTATTTTCACTTCTTTTAATGTCTGTTTTCATAAATCATAACATTAAATGGCCCTATTTAGGTGACGATTTTACTTACAATGGTCAAAATCTATGAACTGCTGTTTTGCACGGCCTGTGAAACACATCTATCTTCAAGAATCTGAGGGCTTAAGATTTTTCGAAGAGAACGATATTGCAGGCGAACATTCTCACCACTTCCAATGATCTTAAGCAAATACCTGGAGTGATGGGAAATGTTCTTTCAGAAATTACAAGTAAAGAAAGCAAATTGTTAGGAAATTTCCCACAACCAACTAATAAGATTATCGCTTTACTGCCATGACATAGGCATGAGTTTCCACTCAAAGAAGGGAGCCATTACAGAGGTTAGTCCATAAAGGGAGGATTTCGTTTGCATTTTAAAATATAGGGCATCGTACTTTTATTTTAAGTATGGAAGAGACTGGAGGATTATAGAAGAGAATTGATACAGACCACTCACGGGGGGAAAAAGTGCAGAGATTGAAAGACAAAGTTTGACACGCAAAATGCAGAAGAATAGGATAGAACGTAAATGATCACCAATTTCATTACCAAGTAGGACAAATGAGGGGGTAATCTGGACCACCTGGTTTTACTAACTTTCAGATAATTGTCTTGAAATATAGAAGAATAGCCAAGACAGATGCAAAACGGCCAACCAAGTGTTTAATATCATCATATGTTGAGTAATTCAATCGAGTATTACTAGGCTAAATGTGGAAAATAAAGAGCCCTCTCAACTTACCAACCATTGAGACATTGAGATGTAATGATTGCTTCCTTCCCAACAAACTTTTCAGGCGTCCTTCTATTTCCCTGTACACATTTGACATCCTTCAAATTCGTCATCTAACAAAGCAACTGATAACAGAACAAGTGAAGAAACCGTTGAAAACAAACCTTTATCATTACTTTCTCATTCACAGCAAAAGGATATTGCACACCTTTAGGTAATCCATCACCGGAAGCTAAGTCTCCATTTTCCTGAAGGAAATTAAGGCATGAGCTCATTGGTTTGAAACTACCACTCTTTCTTTTGACACACTTCATGTTGCAATAGATAGATCATAAATATTTTTATTTTTCTTTGGATGCAACTTGCTAGAAATGTTGATTATTATACCGATGTTTGCTAGAGGATAAATATTCCATTCATAACTCAAACATCAAGTACACAGCATAACTTTATCAGAATCCAAATTTCATGAAAGAACAATTGAAGATTTCCTGAGTTAGACTCACATATTCACTTAAATGGTAGCTAAAATTTGTTAGTTATAACAAACATATGCACAAAATTCAACTTCATGCCTTTTTACTGACATCCATAAATTGACTTGGAACTGGTCGGATTAATCATTCATTGTAATCATTCTGGTCCAAAAACTATCCACTAAACTGAACAAACATCCCTATTAACTTCACAATTTGACCGGCGGTGATTTGTCGACTTGGCAATAGGCCAGACTGGGCCATGTCCCAACTGCAAAGTGATTTTCCCACTAGGTCTGAGCCCGGCCCAAAGCTTAGTAAAATTGGACTTTACCTGTTGATTTCGAGCTGGGCTTGGGCTTTTATGCAAACTCTAGTAATTGGCATATAAACTATTGCAAGGACAAGAAATCAATAAAAACTCAACCAACAGAACTTTCCCCCAAACAAACGAATGATTGCAAATGTTTCAATAGGCAGCATTTAGACAAAAGAATCAGAAATTTAAAAAAAGAAAATAGTCCGGAATACTTGTAAAAATTTAAAGTCAGACATAACTATTTGCCATCCCACTACCTGGGTTCTCAGCCTTCAGAATTTCAGCATTTTCTTCTTTAAAGATTAAAGGAATGCCACTTTACCTAATTACCACTAAAGGCATCAATAACAACCTGTTATAATGAAAAAGACTTCTGCTTAAACAGTAAATTGGTCAGATGTGTCTATACAGCCAACTTAAGGTCAAAGATTGTGGTGAATCATACTTTTATTTATGTTACAAGTTCTAGACACGGATCACTTGCCCCTCTGTTGCCATATTCAGTTATTTCATAAGAAGTAGAGGAATCAGCATTCCCCACACCTACTTTTCATTCACTACAAAAACAGCTGAAGCATTTAGAACATCAGAAATTTGTTTAAAACATACCCTGTTGGGTCTTCTCAAAGCATCTGTTTGGTCACCCATTTCTTTGCGACGCTTACGAAGAGATGAATTATGGAATAGCCTTCGATTATCCTCCTGTTTTATGGCTGCAGCTGCAGCTCTAAGAGCTAAAGAACCATCACATATAAGAAATGAGGAGACTAATTAATGGGCTTGACACAGTGGGAGAGGGATGAAGGGGGGAGGGAAATACTTTCAAGAATTTAATCACAGATAAAAAAGACAAAATAAACAGTCAACCTACCAATATTAGGAATCAAAGACCCAGTATCAATTTCTGCATTGCAAAGGGTACATCTAGACTGCAATAAAATAAGAAAATATGATGATTACTGTTTCCAATTCCTTGGATGGAGTGACTGAAAAACCTGACAGTTCTACTTACCATATCAATGACTTTACTTAGCATGAGACCACCAAAAGAATGTCCACATGAAACAACCATCGCATCTTCAAGGAATGCACCACTGAACCATATGAAGAAAAAGAAAAAGAAAAAGAAAAAGAAAAAGAAAAAGAAGAGAAGATAACATGAGCAGTAGATAGAGTATAAGAAACAGCAGTTGATTGTTTGTCTTCACTGAATACTAAATTAGTTAAACGGATAAGTGAAATCTACAACAGCAGCTACATAAAGAAATTAAATTTAGGAATAAACAAAGAAAAAGCATTCAAAACTAAAATCAATTCGCATAGTAAAATTAAATGTAGAAACAGCCCTAAAATGGTTCCCATGTATATAGAAAAGAGAGAGAAGAAAAAAGCCCATCGTTCCATCATCTCAACCATGTTGAAAATGACTTGAGCCAATTCTGATTTGAATGATGTTAACCATTAAAAAAGCCAATGTAAAAAGGTACAAGTCTAGATAAATAAATGATACATACAATTCATCATTTCTATAGGTATGTATACACACACAAAAACACACACACACACACAAAACTATTAGTATACTCTTAGTGAATCCTCTGAAATTATTATATTCCTACGATTTTCAATGAAATATTTAACTTCCTAAATAATATAGACCCATATACTTTAAGGATTTAGATTATTTCAAACATTTCAACACTACCCCTCAATCTGGTTATCATTCCCAGTTTCAGCATTGCCTTCATGAACACATCCGCTGCCTGATTTGTTGTAGGCAAATAAGTAAACTCCATTCTTCTATCTTCAATCTCCCATTTTATGAAACTTCGATCAATCCTTATGTTTCAAGTGATTATGTTGTACTGAATTGTTAATAATGCTTATAGCTGACTTGCTATCACTATACAACATCGTTGGATAGGTAAGTGGCATTTATAGATCCTCCATCAGCCTCTCCAACCAGATTAGCCCACATATCCCTTGAGCGGTTGCCCTGAGTCTTGCTTTAAACTGTGGACTGCTTGTTACTTCTCCATGTAACCAAATTGCCACACAACTTGGTGAAATATACGGCTATTGACTTGCCGTCTGTAGAATCAGCCCAATCTGAATCAGCAAAACATTCTGCTCTGCTCCTATAGAATCACTTTCTCGAAAAGTATCAACGAGTCCCTACCAAGGTGTCCCCTTAAAGTACCTCAAGATGTGAAATACTGCATCCAAGTGTTGCTTAGTAGATGAATGCATGAATTGATTCACAACACCATCAACATAAGCAATATCAAGGCAAATAACTGAAAGGTAGATGCGTCTCCTGACTAGCCTTTGGTATTTTCCCTAATCAACAGGTGTATCATTTTCGATTTCGCTACATTTCCAACTTCTTTCTAAAGGTGTCTCAATAGAACCGCAACCAAGCATCTTGGATTTTTCTAAGAGATCTAGAACATACTTTCTTTGAGAGATCAAAACGTCTTATTTTCTACTGGAAATTTCCAGCCAAAAAAAATTAAGTGCCCAGATACTTAACTTCAAAATTCAGATGGCAACAGATGTTTAAGTCTCTCAATTTCTTGGATATCATCACCTGTAATTATGATGTCATCCACACACATGATCAATAAGACTATTTTCCATTTGCTGTGTGCTTTGTAAGTAGAGTAGGATCAGCTTGTCCCTATTTCTATCCAAAAAGAAAAAGAACACAGCTGAATCTTTTGAACTAGTTCATTGGTGACTGTTTGTGCCCAATAGAGAGACTTCTTCAACTTACACACCTTCCCAGCTCCTTGCCCTACTTCAAAATCAGGAGGAATCTTCATATAAATCTCTTCCTCTAGTTCACCATTAAGAAATGCTTTCTTATCATCTAATTGCATACGCTACCATTCCGCGTTAACTACAAGAAACAGTAGTACCCTAATGCAATTCAGATTAGCCACTAGATAAAATGTTTCTTCATAATCTATCCCATAAGTTTGTGTCAAACCTTATGCCACAACCTTGTGCCACTAGCCTTGTCTTGTACCTCTTAATACTTCCATCCGAATTATTCTTAAAGAGTAAATACCCATTTGCATCTTACCACCTTTTTATTCTTAGGTAGTTCAACAATATTCCGTGTATCTTTTCCCATTAAAGCCTTCAGTTCTTCCATAACATCCGGCTTCCACCTTGCATCCTTCAATGCACCCTCAATGTCTTCCAGAATTTGCATATTTTCAATTTTGATTAAAAACCCTGAATTGCGGAGACAATCTAAACTATGTTAAATAATTCAAAGTAGGATGTTTTGTACAAGATCTTAAACTTTTTTTCAAATAGCAATTGGGACATCTAAGTCATTGTCAACATTTATTTCCTCTCTTGGTGGACTAGTCTTTGTTTCCAATGATTGGATCTGACGAGGAGTAATAACTCTGGACTTCTAGAATAAACTAGAATAGGTTTTTCAGGATATGATTGTCCATGAATAGTCACCTCTAGTTTGACGGGTTGGGATGGTTGTTGGGCTCGTTTGGTTGGTAATTTCACTAGGTAAGGACTAGGCAGTGATTTCACATATCTGGAAATCATTCATTGCATTCATAGAACCTGTCATGTAATCTGATGTACCAGTATCTACAATCCAACATTTATTAGCAAGTATTTTAAAAAGTAGACCACATTTTATGTAACCTTTTAGTGCCACAGATGTTGGTGGGTTTTCAGGCCATTTGGACAGTAACAGCTAGTGACAAAGTTCACCCTGTTCAGTAGATAGCTCAGTTCCTTTCTCATTATTAGAGGTGATACTAACTCATTTTCCCTTTTATTTCTCAGCTTCCAATTTGCTGGTTTCTCATGAATCTTATGATCACAGTGGTCACACACTGTTTACAAGTGCAAAACTTTGGGCAGCATCTATGGTTGAATTTAAAATTAGTCTGCTTTCTTCTCTTCTAACCAAGGCAAAGACGTCATGGGGTGATGGAAGTGGCTTCATCCTAGGATTCGACTGCACACTTCATCCAAATCAGCATTCAATCCTTTAAAGAAATCAAATATTTTTCCTACTCTGACCATTTACTATACTCCATATCATTATACTCCATATCATTAGACCTATCCCGCTTCGGATCACATTAAAAATCCATTTCCTGCCATAGTTCTAATGAAGTATTTAAGTACTCGGTGACACTTTGAGCGCCATGTCAAGTAGTCCGAATAGCAGATCCGATCTTGAAACATTGGACTGCATGTCCAAGATCAGAATATATTTTTTGAACTGCATACCCCGTCTTTTTATTGTCTTGTAAAAGAGATAGATTCTTTCAATCTTTGGCTCCATTGAATTATTGTGTCATGCCATAACAATTGAGTTTTCATCCTCTCACGTAATATAATTATTCGCATCAACAGATGCATTGAATATGCTCTAGAAAGATAGCCAAACTTGACTTACCTTTAATCACAACAATGACAGGTTGAAACCATTCTCAAATTTTTTACCATTAAACTTAGTAATGTAATTTGCATTAATAATATCAGCTGGTGATTGGTTAGAAGGAATAGGTAGAATACTCGTTTTATACAAGCTAGAAGTGGCTGAAGAATCTTAGCATGGTTAGACTACAATTGGCTGCATCCATAGTTTTTGTCATCTAACAAGATACAAGTCTAGAGAATAGGAATAACTTGTACATACAATTTATTATTTCCATAGGTATATCTATAAAAGTATGAGTATCCTCAAAAGGGATCCTCCGAAATGATTATATTGTTAAGACTATGAATGAAACATTGTACTTCCTAAAATATAGTGAAATATAATTTAGGGATTCAGAACATTCCAACATCACAGATACGTTAAGTTGGTCTCACCAATGCAACCACACATATTCTCGTGGTGAGTATTAAAAAGGATCAGTAGATCACAACAATCAACACATTACTGGAAGAGGTAACAACTGGCTGATGTAACTAAAAGAATTAATGAATCTGGTAGGACCCTCAAGATTGACAGGAAACATCCAATTACAAGTTTGACTTCTCAGAATTCACGCGTGCTGTAGTATATGTATGCAGTTCTATATGCGTGTCAATGTGTGTGTCTTTGTGGCATAGAGAGAGAGAGAGAGAGTGCAGGGAGAGATGAACTTCTCTTGCCATAGAAGCACATACATCGCATCAAGGACAGGAGGAGATATAAGCATAGAACGAAATGAACATGCAAATTAATGTGTTATCAAATCTTATTGCATACACACAGAATGGAATTTACAAGAATGTTCTCAACTGCCCAATCACTGTCATATGGTAATTGTCCTAGAAGTCAATTGAATGGCAATAGCATTTGATTCTATGAATATACGGAATTCCGTCTCATTCTATCATTATCAGTTTTGAAGTTTTCATAGCTTTTTATAGTGATAAACATTTCAGAAAAGCTACAGTGATATTTGATTTAAATGTAATATTTTCTCCATGGAGTGACGCAAGTTATACAGAATGCACAACAACTTCCGCGTCAAATTCAAGACTTGAAATTTAAAATTTATTGGTAAGTTCTTCCCCTATCAAATGAGAAAATTAGGATATCTATGCCAAACTGAAAAGTCAGACAGGGAAAAGAAAGAACATGCAAGGACCAAAAATAACTCACGATATCGGATCAGAAAGAACACTTCTCAATGATGGTTCTTTGCTAAAGTTACTCCTATCCACCTGCAAAGCATGATAAAATCATACAAATCACAGCCAATCTAGCAACTTGAATTCACTCACTGAAAATTGCTGTACAATTGACAACATAAGGTAATTGTTGATGCATAAGATGACAGAGAAAAAGGCAACAAAAGGAAACAATAGTAGCGGGAAAAAGCATGCAATATGAAGCAGTTAATATTATAAGTGATTCAAGTTTTGGTTCAATTTGCACCTTTCTTTTCTGGTTTCTCCACTTGGGATTCTTATTAGCAACGAAAAACTAACTTTGAAAGGAATGACAGTATAAACTATGCAACCTGTTTTAGATCTCACTCAAGTGAGAAAGAAAGACAAACAACAGACCATGGATATGAAGTCATGACCTTCTAAGAAAATGGGTAAAGTACTTTCATTAGTTTTACATATTAGTAAGAGAAAATATTACTTACAGTGCTGTCATCTAGTCTACTGCACATAACATCCTCCTCCGCAGAAAGCTCATCCATAAACTGGCTCACAGATATTGGCACATAGCTTTGGGGAATGACATGACCAGCAGCCACAATTCGAGAACAATCTAATATAGCATTACTCTGGGGCATAAGTCTAAATGCCAGTGATGTCCTGAAATCAGGTAGATTGCTGTCAGTTTAATAGTGAAAATTACAATTGTGGAAACTGACATCTTCCACCAAAAGATTCTGTAACTGGAACCAAGTTGATACATATGAACATTAATTTATTAGTTAATTCACAAACATAGTTTGCTGTCACAAGCATAGTTTGCTATACCTCCCACCACTATTACTGCTTGATGAATAATCAGATGCAGCTCTATAAACAGCAGTAGGACGGAGCCCAGCAGTTGCATGACTAAGTGCTTTGCCTGTGATCAGTAAAAGATCCCTTGGAGCTGAACTGCAATCAGCTACATACCAGCGACCATTGGGATCACAAACCTACCAGGAAAATTAGAAAAGGTTCATATGAACCAAACAACAAAGCAACCATAACTTAAAAAGGTCAATGATTATGCACAAAACAGACGGCATCACAAACATCACAAAAATTGTAAACAGGCCCTCATTGGAGAACCATGTCACAAGTATTATGCTGTTCCAAGATAGAGAATACACCTGTATACCAGGATTGTCTGAGGAAATCAGTGTTAACAATCCCTTCTCGACTTCACCATTAACAGCTGGCTTCCCTCCTCCTATAGCACCTTTTCCATTTTGCAAAGATGCATGAGAATAGGTCGCAACAAGTACTGACGAGGACACTTCATTTGCAGGTAATGGCATGTCATCAAGTAAATGGTTGAACACACTACATTTTGAAGTGTTATACATCATTTAATAGGTAAATTTTGGAACAAGTTTCACAAAATTACAAATCTCCAACATAAGCATCCTTACTCGCTTCGCAGGCGAAGATGCCTTGCTACTGAGCATAGTGCGACACGAGCAGCCTTTCCCAGGCACCTAAATACTTCAGCCATGCACGGAGGACATGAGTCCCAATCTTCCACAGCCCTGCCACAACACAAGCACTATTGATGTAAAACACCCATATGCATGGTCGATCTTCATATAAAAATTAGCAACCGTGTAATTCTTAAAGTAAAAGTTAAAACGCAGGACTATGGAGCCACCAAAATCAATGTAAAATGGTCAAAAGGAGTAACATTGTAATTCAAGTCTCCAAAGGCAAATTTCATGCAACAAACAATTTGATTAAGATAGCAAAAACCGGAGAGAAGACAAGAAAGAGGGAAAAGAAAATGACTCAGAACTTGCACTATTCAGACATAATTCATTTCTTTGAGCTTTTCATGCTCTGGCAATTAAACTCAGATTATGGATCTATCGGTGCTGAAATAATTTCCCGCTAATAGATAAAGCATGGATACTGCAGCGACATTGATGTCAGAAGGAGAAAGAATCGCATATTTTAGAAAAGACAATGGTAGGGCATCTAGGCTTTCACTTCTAAAAGGAGAACGACTAAGACATACATAATTCAGTAACTAGAACTTACAAATATAAAATACAAGTCTAATGGTAGTTTGACTTATATCTTTAAAAAGAGAGGGGGGTGTCAAGGGAGGGGAGTTTGACAGGTGTCCACAATTTGTCATAAAAGTTTGTAGAATTTTAGTTATATTCACTTACGAACAAGCTTTGCAAAGATATCATGGTAGAAAATAATTGATAACAGCTATCTAAATTGCAATCAAAATATAGAACAGAGATAATGTTATTAACAATGCCTAACTCTCTGCAAATTTCAAATTTCATTTCAGCAAAATAACATGTTTTTCTTTTATATTAGGTGATGTTTGCTTTTGCAGAACTTATATTGCATACGATTGGCTTTATCAACCACCACAAAAAGAATAATGGTTTTCCCATTGTTCTTAGTTAGTACAAATTATGATGTTTCCATTAAACTACCAATAATGCAATGTGTTATTATTGGTGCTAAAAACAGAAAGAAAAGGAATCCTGGCTAGAAAGTGTTGAGAATATTTTTAGTTATGTTGTACAGCTGTTAAGTGTAGTTATTACTTGTTAAATATGCTGTTAGTTCC
>JANZXR010000170.1:7090050-7124057 GCA_027575705.1 Erythroxylum echinodendron | reverse complement strand
GGAGATGATAAATATATCGAATTTAAAGCTCCAAAATCATACCAATATCGAATTTCCTGAGGATCAGAATCTTGTAAGTAATTGATTCTTGGATATATTCCAAAGAAATCAATATATCGATTATCAGTATTTGAAAGCTGAAATAATTCTCTCATCATTATCTGCAGTTTTTCGACTTCAGGAGAAAGAGTATTGAGTTCAGTAACTATCTGTGAGGTAGGAGTTGAAGGTCCGGGTGAAGTATTGGGCCTTAACTCTAATTGTTTTAAAAATATCTGTTTAGGTGTATCTTCTATTTTGGGCTTATCTACACTGCAGGATCCAGCAATAATCTCAGTGTGCTTAAGACTACTATCTTCACAATTTTCTATATTTATCTGCATTATCTCACTTCATCTTCGTAAAAGATTGGCAACCTCTCTTGATAGTCCTGGAAGATTAGAAATATCAATGAAATCTGATAGACTATCTTTAAGATGATGTAACTCACTATTGAGTTTGCGTATTTCTTCAAGCATCTGAAGACGAGATTCTTCCATCTCTAGTGAGGAAATCTGCTAAAATATTTTTATCAGACTTAATTATTTCTATATCAAAATTATACTCAGAAAGTAAAATTTGCCATCGAATTAGACGTTTATATTCAGGTCTACTGGGTAAATTATTTTTAATAAACGCTTTTACCTGAGTATTATCTGTTCTTAATAAAAATCTTTTTGGACGTAAAAAGTAATAAAATTTTTTACAACTTTTAACAACAGCAAGTAACTCTTTTTCATTTATATGATATCTACTTTCAGTGTTAGTAAACAAACCAGAACAATATCTACAAATACTTTCTCCTATTTTTTCTTTTTGATTATTATAATCTATTTTCTTTAATATTCCACTCCAATTATTTTCAGAGGCATCAGTTTCTAATATTAAATCATCATTTTCATTTGGGAGGCACAATTTTGGTAAAGACTTACATATCTCTTTTATCTGTTTTACTTGATTTTCTAATTCAAGAGTAAAACTGAATATCTTATCCTTTTTTAATAAATCTTGAAAAGGCTTTCTTAATTTTGCTAAATCTTTTATAAAATCTGAAGCATATGTTAAAATTCCTAAAAAACTCTGTACTTGTTTCTTATCTATTAGTTTATCTGGAAATTTAGAAATTTTTTCTAATATATGGTTTTGTAATTCTATTCCCTGTCCATCCACTTGCATTCCTAAAAATTCTACTTTATTTTGTAATATCTTAGATTTTCTTTTAGATAATCCTAAACCATGTTTAATACAAATATCAGCAAAAGTATTTAATTGCTTTATATGCATCGTCATATCATCTGATGCAATTAACATATCATCTATATATACGAAAATAAAATCATATTGTTTAAACAGATTATCCATTTTTCGTTGAAATATTTGTGGAGCATTTTTTAATCCAAAAGGCATTACCAACCATTCATATTGTCCTTGAGGAGTAGAAAATGTTGTATATGGAATACTATCAGGATGCATTTTTATTTGCCAAAATCCATTTTATTTTTAGTTTTAATAACCATATGAACCGTGCATTTTTTGAAAGAACTATTCAAAGAACAAGCGATCCCCTCTCTCGTTACCAGTTGATCCTTAGACTTCCTTCTCGCATTCTATCAACCTAATCATATTCTTTGGCTAGCTACTTCCCATTTTGTTCTAGGGTTCTTATTTGTAGGTCATTTATGGCACGCGGGAAGGGCTCGTGCAGCTGCAGCAGGATTTGAAAGGTTTTAAATCCTAATGATCATTCCAACTTTTTTTCTATAAATTAATCAAGAGTTGAACCCTCCAATTCAAAACACTAGGTTCGAGCGAAGGAGCACATTCTACCTATGAGTTAATATTCATGGTTATGAACATTCTCATATTCATTATGAAAATCACCATCATTATCATATGCACGTATGACATCCATACATATGGAATGACACATGTATAAGTATTTTGTTATGAAATGTTGTGCTCGTTTTAATATGTGATGATGTGGAGGATTGCTTTAGTATGAGTTACCTGCAGAGTGTCACTAGGTTGTGCGCACAGTGAGTCAGTAATTGGGTATAGATTTGGGCTAGTATTGGGTCTATTGATTTAGATATGATGCGGTTGGGGTGGTTCGATCGATCTTGCTCTTAGACGCTAATCAATATATGGTACATGTGTAGCACCCCCACTACTATGAAGTACAAACCAGAACACCCTGAGAACATTCCAGTACATACCCTATAATAATGGCGTGTTAGAGCAATCATAAATCTCACTTAAATATGGCATCATCATTTGATATACTCTTATAAAACTTCATAAAGAAGACACAATAATTTAAAACCAAATTTCCTCTTAAATGAAAGTGGGTCTCACAAACATTGCTTATACATTTTAATATGTACATTTGACTGATAAAATTGTATTGTTGCCTTATGCTAAATGAGAATTTGAAATGTGATACTTTATGCATATCCAAAAATATGAATTATATGTTACGTGTATTGATGTGATGTATGAATTGAGTAAATCATCGATGATAGTTACCTCATTGAGTTCGCAAAACTCACCAAAATTACACGTTGATTTTTCAGGACTGAGAGAGGACATTAGCTACTGAGAAACACTACAAGAAGGATATTCTTGTACTTTTGGGAGAAGATATGGCTCAAAGGTCGGTCAACTGGGACTAAAGGATTAGTTAGACATTTTGTGTATTTCCTCTTTCATGTAGCATATTTTGTATTAGGATATGATGATGTACATGTATGGATATTCGAAAGCCACACGTTCGAATTTATTGAATGAAAAGAGGAAATTTGGTTTTAAATTATTGTGTCTTCTTTATAAAGTTTTAGAAGAGTATATCAAATGATGATGCCATGTTTAAATGAGATTTATAATTGCTCTAACATGCCATTATTATAAGGCATGTATTGGAATGTCCTTAGAGTGTTCTAGTTCGTACTTTATGGTAGTGGAGGTGCTACGTTTTGGTATCAGAGCATAGTTTGACATCCATATGGACATATAGGACTGTTAAGCATGAAATATCGTGAGAAATGCAGATAATAATTGAAGTTCTTGTTTATTATAGGTCATCCGCCATAGGTGAACAAGTGGGAGAGTCAACTGACCTAGGATCTATAGGAGCCAATAAGGAGTGTTTGGTACCTCAACCCAAGGAAATACATCCCAGAGTTCCTAAGAGAAGGGAGAGGAAGTATGATAGGCTATGGAAGTAGGGGACTGTGGACTTCTACAGAAGTACAGACCCTACTGAGGCCGAGAGATGGCTAGAAAGGACAGAGAGGGTTTTTGATCATATACAAAAGTAAGATATTTACATCAACTATTCATCACTCACATTCATCATACATAAAAACACTATTTTATGCCATTTAACCTTTAACTATCATCATAAAAGCTTCATTTAACAATACTCATGAAGATTAACAAGCTACTTACTTGATTTACCTCCAAATCTTCAAAAATAACACTTAGCCTTAGCTCCCAAGCATCACACGTACAACATCATGGAGGTTGGAAGATTTAGGTTTTCTTGTGGTAATGAAGAAGATAACATGAATGAAGTAGTAATTGAAAGATGAGAGAGTTGGTTCAACGTTGGTGGAGGTGAGAGTGAAATAGAGGAAATGAAAATAGAGGAGAAGAAGAAATCAAGCCACAAAGAAGATGAAGAAAGCATAAGAGAATCATGAGAAATAAGATAAGGGTGGTCTTTCAATTAAAAGAATAGTAATCTTAAGACATGGCTACATGTGCAATTCTTATAACTTTAAACTAGGTTCTTTCATTTAACTAGTCTATTTGTCTCCAATTTCTAATCCAATTGTCTCCCAATTTTTAACGACACTTGTAAATAACTCCAAAGTCATTTATCACAATTTTTATTGCCATTTGATAGTTAATTCTGCTGTCATTTATCATTTGTCTTACCACTTGGTATTTTTTTTAGTTCAAAATTACTGAAATTTTCAAAAATTTCCTAAAATTCACCAAAAGTTCTAAATCACTAAATACACTCTCCAAATTAGTTTTCAACATATAAAAACTACAATTCTCAATATAATTACATTTACAAATCAAGTATACCTGGAATGTCAATGAATGCATGTACAATCATTTTAATGTGCAAAAGTTCAATATTTACGTGTATGTGTATGTCATATTATGCATGAGTATGAAATGCATTTTTCTAATTTCTTAATAATCTCTCATATTTACTATTCTAACCTCAACATGGGTAACGAGATGTTACAACATGAGAGTTAGCATGATTGTAGTGGTTAGGTCGAGCTTGCTCTCAGACAACAATCATGTCGTAGTGAGGTTATGCTGGTTCGGTTGAGTGTGGCTATAATATGTGGGTAAGAGGTATGTTATAGGGTCAGTTTTCAATCCTCCATTATTAATTGTGATTTGTGATTGTGATGATTATGTGACATGATATTGATATAGGAAATACATGCATGTTTGTGACAAAATCATTATGCTACGAAAATGCATTTATGGATATAATACATTTGACATGTATATGTATCATTTGAAATCCTTAGGAATGCATAACATAACCATAATATTAATTCACTCAGTGTGGTCTGACTCCTCTCAACTATTTTTCAGGATCTTCTTTTCAAATCTCTTTTAATAGGGTACTTTGTCGGTCTTCTTTCTTTTCGACAATTTGATGTATGTTTGTTAGTGACCTTTGACTCTATAGTCAAAGTAGTCTTGTATGTGTTAGATTTTTCCTTTTATTAACTATCTCGATGTTATAACAAATTGAAGAGTGTACACTGTTAAAACCATTTGATTATTATCAGTGTAAGTTTGATCATTTGAAATCTCATTTTTACCATGGATATAAGAATTTGATGGCATTTTAGGCTTGCTAAAGATCCAGTAAACCTTAAGTTTATTGTTCCTTTAGCACCAGTCACAATCCAAACTTGGGTGGTGACAACAATTCTCTACAATATCTTATAATTCAAAATCTTCGGCTATAAGAAAGACTATTATCCTAGTTCTTCAAACTAAGTAATCATTTCTATTAAAGAATAAAACAATATAAATATCTTAGCCCTGTGATAAAGTTATGTCATAATAATCTTTACTCAAACTTCACTAAAAATATATATGTAATGAATGAGGCTCACTCAAATACCAATTGCTGGGGTTCCAAAGGCACGTAAAAAAAATGGTGAATTTTATATGTCTACTTTTTACGTAATGAATAAGACTCACTCAAATACCAATAATTGGTCCACAAATGCTTTGAGGTCTAATTTCTTCTTGACTATGAGTAAGAATATGTTGCCCTAATAGAATCCAATATCTTAAATACTATTTTGCAACTATTTCACTTTTTTCTTACAATTGTTCTCTACAACAACCACTAAGAAACTACATTTCTATTCTTTACCCTTAAACCCCACTTGAAAAATTCGTAGGCATCTAGACTTTCAGGTTTTCTCTTGATTTTAGTTTTTCACTTGTTTGCAGTGGACATTATAATAGAGCTTGTACCCCATTCACCATAACGTTATCTTCCTAATTGATTGCCTAGTAAAAGGGCAACTAGCTCTATTATGTTGTCCACTACAATCCAAACAGAAGGTGAAAAACTGCAATCAACTAAGAGAAAACCTTCTGCCTAAATATGGACTCTGTTCAAAAGAATGATTTAGGTAACACTAAAATTTAAGTTGGACTTTAATATTTTGAATGAAAAAACTAATAATGTTAGGTCTTTGTCAGTTAAATGTCACATAATATTTCAAAGAAATATTCATTTACGGTAAATTAAGAAAAAATATATATGAAAAAGTACAAGAATGAGGCATATCATGTTAAAAATTAAATGCAAAAAAGAAACAACATAATCAATGGAACCAATAGCCAACGGGAACAAATCCTTTATTTGTGATTAACCAGTTTTTACTTATATTAAATCTTATCCAAATTAAATGACACGTGATTGAAATATTCTAACGAAAATGTTCTCCAACCAGGGGCCAACCTACCCTGAGCTTAAGCATTGCACTAAAAATCGATTTATATCTATATCCCTTTTTTAAAGAATTATTATCAACTTTAGGGTATAGGAGAGTTAGTAAAGGGTTCTCCTGACTTAAATGAGGTCACAAATTCAAACCCTCTCATGTATGCAGGAGTTTAAAATTTAAGGTTAGAGCTTTGCCTTCCGTAAGGGACGTATCCGGCTCAAGTGGGGATTAGTTTGGATATGGATCGTTTAAAGATGTCTTCCCATAATTGAGATCTGACTTAGACACTCAGTGGACAACCAAAAAAGAATTATTATCTAATAATATAATTAAATATAAAAACAAAATCAAATTCATCTTGCTATTTCTTCCGACTACTGTACTGTTTCTTTTTTATCCAATATCTTTTGGGTTTTGATTCAATCCAAATCCAATTTGCTTTTCTTGAAAGCACAACAATATCCGGCTAGGTAACCGATGCAATGACGGAGGTTGAGGCAATGGTGGCCTTGAATTTGAAAGAAGCGCACAGCTGGTGGGAACAGATTAACGAGTCGGTGAAGTGGCAGGATTCTATCTTCCATGCCCTCGCTGTCCTCTACGGACTTGTCGCCGCCGTTGCTCTTGTACCCACGCCTCCTCCTCCTCCTCTTGTCTTTTTGCTATTCAACTGAATTTAATTTCTATCTTCTATACATATCAACAACAAGAATTATTATTTGATGCGCTTTCGATTAGGGTTTCCAGCTCTTAGGTTTATGTGCATGCCTGAGTTTTAATATTTTTATGGTTCATGGAATCGTTTCTTATGTTGGTTGAATTGGTTTTGGTATTTAGGTTCAATTGGTACGTATACAATTAAGAGTTCCAGAGTATGGTTGGACCACTCAGAAGGTTTTCCATTTTCTGAATTTCTTGGTCAATGGGGGTTTGTATCTCATATTGTGCGATTTTATATGTTTTATGAGCTTTTGGATTTTCTGAGATTATATAAACGTGTGTGTTATGGTTTCTTCTATACTGCAGTTCGATGTGGGGTTTTTGTTTTCCGGCGGAATGTGCAACACATACATCCATTGGTTGGTGCTTTATGTTGAATAATGTGTTATATTTTGGTATTAGTTGTCTATGATTGTACCTAATCTATAAGCATGGTTGCTTACATTTGTTAGATTTTGCAACATATCCTACTTTATTTACCAAGTCTTGCTTTCTTTACAACATACGCGCTTTTGGTTCTCTTCTGGGCGGAGATATACTACCAGGTTAATTTCCTTTGCTTAATCAATTATCCTGGTGAAATTTACAATATAATTTCTGAACTTGACATTGATTAATACCGGACAGGCACGTGCTGTATCTACTGATGGGCTTAGGCTGAGTTTCTTTACTATCAATGCTGTGGTTTATGTTATCCAGGTGAATCTCTTCTCTGTTTCCTTACAATCAACCAGCTGATGCTTGGAACAAGCAACTTAAACAATTCTTATATATCAAATTTAAGGCTGAAAACATTCTTAAAATGATCTAAGGAAACTCCTTTTCCAAATTATTAGCCTATTATCCTTCATTCTGCAATACAGTTACGATAGCATGGTAAAAAAGCTTGCTGTTAATTGTCAAGTCGTGATTGAAAAATAGAGGTAGAATAAGATTATATGATTTAAATATCATATTTTGGTCTAACAGTGACTATTTTATAAAATTTCTAATTCCTGTGTGTCCCCTGAGTTGTTATAAATATTAATGCACCCAGAATTCTAACAGGAACTTTAAAAATTCTGCTGCTTTTGTCAACCCCAACCCAAGAGGCCACTCCTGCAGTCATACTATATATTGAAAGGAAGAAGTGGAAATAGATAACTTAAATTGTTCATTGAAATTGAACAGCATGCAGTAAAATATGTATTTTCCTTCATTGTTAGCATGTCATTTCATTTTCCCGGATGGTGCTAGACGTGGACCAATGTGGGATGCTTGTTTATCAGTTATGATGTTTTAGCCACTGCTTTTAATCTAACCCCTCGGCCTTTCCACCCCTTATTTGTTAACTGATCCACATGTATAGGATATTTAATGTGAACTGATGTCACAGTTAGTCAAATGCAGTTTATTGAATTCAGCAACAAATAAGCATGGGCTAGTGGTTGTGTAGCTAGGTTGGTTGGTTGGTTCTAACATTAATCAAAAGGGATTATAGAATCACGAATAGAAAATGATGTTGCCCCATTCTTTTACTATTAATACCTTTACCATGCTTTTGGCATGGTTTCTTGAGCAAGGTTGCGCCATGCATGCCTAGGATTTTGATTCTAATGTATATCTTGTGCCTTCTTTTAAGTTTCTATACATGCATCTGTGGAGGTGTTAGTATGTACGTATTCATTCTCAACCAATGTGTATTATACACATTTAGTCTTAGGATGGGTGCAAGAGGAGGTTATTTTCTAGGGTAACTGTTACAGATAAAGAAAGGTCTATCGAAAACATTTACCAAACAATTATAACTGGAAGATTATCATAATGAAGTTTGAAATTCACATTTAACAGGTCTCTTTCATTGATCTTTGTGAACTCTTTTGACACATCATACTGATAGATTTAGTAATTGAATGACCTTTGTCAAAATTCTGGCACAAAAGTTTTGTTTTTTCTTCGTGTGCATTTTGTTTCTGTTGTTCTGAGTTAACGCAATTTTCTTTTTGGATACCATGTTGCAAACTGCTGCTATGTTCAATATGAAAACTCATATGCAAAGACCTAATGTTTCCCTTACAAAATTACTTGTTACTTTTAGCTAATTCTGTGTTTGATCAATTTCAGATTGCTATGTGGCTGGTGTTATGGTGGAAGAATATCCCGGCCATTGTCATTCTATCTAAGATGTTCTTTGCAGGTTCTTTTCTTAGTGTGCAGAATTTTCTTGTGATACCTAGTAGTTCGATAGTGATAACTGATGCAGCGTGCTTTTCATCATGTTGGGCAGGAGTGTCTTTGGTTGCAGCTCTTGGCTTTCTCCTTTATGGTGGAAGGTAAACATTTACACTGACCCTCCTACATTGTGTGTATGATAACAGAAGAACCCTATTTGTCATCATTTTAGTCTGAATAGCTAGATCATAGGCCAGATTATGGTGTTTTTACAAGTCGTCGGGATTCATATGTGATGAAGCATTTTAATAGCTTTTCGTACTCCGTAGTTTTTTTCACCATATGCGGTTGTCAAGTTCTGTGTAACAAAACTCAGATAAGTCAGCAGTTGATAGCTTTCTTTGGTGTTAGCAGTTGTGGCATCAATATTTTTACCTAAATGCTATTTAAGCTCATCTTCTGTCTCATCTTCTGTCACCTATCTTGACAATTTTAACTAATGCTGTCTAGTTGTCTGTACTGTATTTTGATCTAATGCATTTTGCAATTGTCATGTTTTGCAAGGCTGTTCTTAATGTTGCAGCGCTTCCCTGTGGAATCCAAAGGGCGGCGTAAGAAGCTTCAAGAAGTAACTTCTCACTAAAACTGTTTGGACTTTTTGCTTTCACTCTATTTTTATGTAACATGTGGTTGCCCCTCTTTTGCTTCCTTACAGGTTGGGTATGTGACCACCATATGTTCCTTATGCTTCCTCATCCGATGCATCATGGTGAGCTGACTCACTTCAAGACATACTTTAAAACCTTGATTGTAGGTTAGTCAAATGGTGCCTCGGCATGTTGAAGGTTGAAAAGAAAAGTGTTAAAATGATAAGAGTTCAATGCTTACAATGAACCAGTGAAGTATATAATATGATATAAATGTCATCAATCATTACTAAGGCTGTTCCTTTTGTACTCCACTCTTCGGCAAGCAAAATAATATTGAGGGACTCTGTTGTTGATTTTGTTGTCCATGATACATGGGCTTCTGACTTCATCCTTTATTGTTATTTGCCCATGTTAGATGTGCTTTGATGCTTTTGATCAAGCTGCAGACCTAGAAGTTTTGGATCATCCAGTTTTAAACCTCATATATTACCTGGTAAGTTTTATTTGAATTTTCATTACTCCCTTACCAGTCAGTCAGCTTGTCATTTCCATGATACTCCTTTAAGCTAAAGATTTTCATTTGATAATGTTGCTACAATATAGCTAAGAACTAAAGGCAAATGTTCTTTAACTTGCTTCTCTGCCATTTTCCAATACTCTGTTCAACATTCATAATGTTTGGTAGTTCATAATATACATATATTTGTCTTCATCTGTGATTGGCTGAAGTGAAGTTTTGTACAATTTCTTAATGACATGGTTACCTTTTGATTACAAGATCACATAGCACAATTGTTTGAATATATATGATGTCCACAAGGAATGTAGGTTAATCCTTCAGAATGTTATTGCATTTTTAGTCGATATCCCTGCATGGAAAATGATCGAGCCCAAAATTCTGTCCTTTAGATTTGTATTTCAGAGGAATATGGTGAGAATTAAAATAATTATGGGTTTGTCTAGTTGGGTAACAACAACAAAACCTTTTTATTGTATTGTAGGATTTTTACCATTACCCTATTTCTGCATGCAGCTAGTGGAGATTTTACCGTCAATCTTGGTTCTTTTCATTTTGAGGAAGTTGCCTCCAAAGCGTGGCATCACACAATACCATCCTATTCGTTGAGGAGAGTGGGGGCAAGAATACGATGTGATGCAAATGCTAGAAGTGATGAAATGCTTGCTGTAATAAAGCTTTTGAATATCATCTAACGACAAAGCAAAAGCAAAACTGGCCTTTTGGAAAACCAAGGGACTCCTTTAGAATGGAATCTAACATATGAAATGTTCTTGTTAGGGAATATTGTTGGTCCGTGAAAGATGCATAAGCTTCTGAGGATTGTACAGATACGTATGGTTGTTGTTGTGGCTTTTGCTTCATGAGATTTGGTTCCTCATTTGTTCCAATACAATCTTACCGGACACCATATATGGCAGTAGAGAAAGGTGTTTATTGAATGATTGGTTGGGGTCATAAAAAAGTTGTAAGCTGAATGATTTCTCCACGATTGGATTTTATGTTAACTACAGTTCTAACTCCCTTCTGATGTATGAGTTGCCAGTTTCCTCGCCTTCTCACCCTTTTTGTGTGTTCTAAAATCCTCTAATTGACGGATGCTTACAGTTATGTTTTTGGATAGTTTACTGCTATAAGATGATTACTATGAGCATTCGAATTGAATGAAATTGCAAAAATGAGGAAACATACCTGTTTAAGACGGTGGCTTGCAAAAATGCTTTCGAACTTCGTTCACTGAGAAGCTATTCGTTCAAAGTTACTCCTGGCTTCTCTTCGCTTTTGCTATTTGGAAGGCGAATTTGAGATTCTGGTAACAGGTTTATTATACCTTGAGAGGCATTTTGAAGTTTGGTTAACAGAGTGGACTGGTAGGATTTATTTCTCACTTCTACCATCTCGTCTTATAGTACCTTTGAATGGTTGTTTTTGGGTTTATGTAGCCACCTTAAGCTTAAGTTGAACTCACGATCATATTCGGCTTCTCAGCCCAACATTCTGTAGCATATAACCTGCTGTTACTGGGTGGCCCATAATCCTAGGGTTTACTTTTTGATGCAGCCAAGTCGTTTACCCTATATCGTGTTGATAGTATCACACGTTGCAATTTGCATCGAGTCTGTTTTCATGATTAACCAGATCATTGTTGGCGATTGCGAGACAAGAAGCTGGATTTGTTATAATTTACACTAATCAAATGTGAAAGAGAAGAAGGGATCTCATTGATCATACAAATGAGATTTGTTTTCTTCTTTTTACACCAATTGCGGTCAAAAACTACGTACACGACACCGCAGATCTGTAGCTAAGTGGAATAGTACATCTCATCCCTACCGTACCATGATTGTCACGTTAAACCCACGTTCTGATTTATATGGGTATGTACGTGTGGTCTTAAATGTTCATGAAATTAACCATGTAAGAATGGTATCATACTATAGAATATAACAATAGAATAAATGAAGTATATCATATAATATAATATAGTTGATAGAATATAACAATAGAATAAAATTTAGTCATTTTATTTTAAATTAAAAGAGTAAAAAATACAAAATTTTCATATAATTTCACTCATTTTAAAGCATATTTTTATTACTTAAAAATACTTTATAATATTAGATATACTAAAAAATATTATTAAAATTTATCAAATTATTTTAATAGAATTTACTTTCAAAATTAATTTAAATCAATCATTTATGTTAAAAAATTTTATAAAAAAGTTTAATAACACATTTCTTAATTTAAAAAATAAAAATATTTTTAGAAATTAAAAAATCTTTTATCTAAATAAAAAATAATTCAAACCCAAAAATTAAAGGAGTATTTCCAAGACATTTCTATAGTTAATGTACTCTTTTATTGGTTGCTAATTAATGTAAATGAATTGTGTGGGGAGTAAGTAGGTAGACATTAGGAATTTATGAGGGCCTACTACCTTGTTAGGTGTGGTGGTGTGACTAAATTTTATATTCATAATAAAAAATTATTGAAATAAACTAAATTAAAAAATAAATATAATTAATTAAATTTTATTTGATAGCCTTTTTTAATTAAAATTTAATTTCTTTAATAAGTGTTTTCTTAATTATATTTTAAAATTTTTAATTTTGTTAAATCTTTATGACTATACTCTATGGGCTATTATTTGCTTATCTTGGCCAAATCTTTTAATGCTTATATACATACATACAAAACAACAACATAAGAGTGGCGACTACAGAGACAAGCTTGAATTTACAGCTAAGCTAAAGCAATAATATACTTGCTTCCTTTTCCTTGTTGCCGTTGTTCTTTGACCACCAAAATTCTATCTTTGAACATGATATTCATAATGTGCACACATATACATAAATGCATACAAAATCGATACAAAACAAAAGTCCTTGTTTGGTGGCTTGTTGATGGATATTAATAAAGATGTTAACAAGGTTTGATCTTTACCGTCATATTCAACTAATAACGCTAAACTATTTTGTAATGTTTGTGTTCTTCTGCTTCTGGATTCCCTCTTTCCCTTCGCTGGTATATGTTAATTAGAAGGGTTTGGGAACAAGATAGGTTTGATCTTTATCGTTATTTCTTACAAATTTTCCCATCATTTTGCAGTAGACTGTTGTCTAATGGTGGTGGGCTAGTTCTAGATTGCTTCTTTGTTTGATGTTGGCTTCGGTTGGAAAATTTTGGCAAACATAAGCTATATTTCCTTGCTGTTTTCTTTTACCTCCTAACGTTGAACTCGGAATGATCTGTTCTTCTTCTCTCTTGGATCTGGGTTCCTTCTTTTTTCTGCTGTTGTTCCTGGGGTCTTGTTTGACTCTCCTACCTCAGTTTCGTTCTTGAGATTTGGCGTCTGTACCGCTTGCGTTTTGTGTTGGGTGTTGTTTGATTTCTGGGTTATGTAAATCTGTCTTCATTTCATACCTATCAATTGAAACAAGGCTAGAGAAGATGAGAGGAAAATCTGGGGCACCAGGAGTTTACTTTGTACTGAACACAGGAGCTAAAATTCCTGCAATTGGGCTTGGAACATGGCAGAGTGGTGGTGACCTGTGTGTTGAAGCAGTGAAAACTGCATTATCAGTTGGTTACCGTCATATAGACTGTGCTCATCTTTACGGGAATGAGATTGAAGTTGGTGAAGCATTGGCTGAAGCATTCAGAGGGGCACTGAACAGGGAAGATGTTTTTTTGACTTCCAAGCTCTACTGCACTATGAATTCTCTGAATAAGATTGAGAATTATGTGAGGGTCTCACTCAAGAATCTTGGAGTGTCGTATTTAGATCTTTATTTGATGCATTGGCCTGATAGCTCAGCATTCGGTGATGCAACTGATCCTCCTTCAAACTCGGGGAGTGAGTATAGGCAATTCCTGAATCGACTGAAGAAAGCCTGGAAAGTAATGGAAGCACTGATTGAGTTGGGTCTTGTAAGAGCTATTGGTGTGAGTAATTTCAGTGTTCATCAGATTAAAGAGTTGCTTAAGTTTGCAAAAGTTGCGCCTGCTGTCAACCAGGTTGGTTTTATCCAATTCATTGTTATTGATGTTCATTTGGTTTGTTTCTGTACAAATTCGCTTTTCAAATTTTTCCTTGAGCTGATCTAATTAGGTATTCATTTCATAAACACGAAAGTTGGAGATAAACTCTGAATCTTCTCCAGTGATCCGCATATAAGGGTGCTGTTATTATTATCTGAACTTGATCTTACAATTCACTGACGAGGCATTTAGCTTGGTAATAATGATAGTCAATTTGCTGTTATTAAGTCAATTCAAGGAGCGGAAAAAACATTGTATGGGATGAAGCATGTGATGATTATTGCTTTTGCAGTCAGGAAGTGAAGATTATTGAGAGAAATGCACAATTAGTTTATCAATCATCAAAACAACCTATTAGGTGCTCTCTTTGATGGACACTTTTTGATCATTTGCTTTGCACCTTTTGAGTACAGTTATAGTGTATGAACTCTTATGAAATTGATTTTTTTCACCAATATGATTAATGTAAGAAAAACGAGAATGAACAGATGAGTCTTATAAGGGCAAGTTAGTGCTGAGAGTTCTAGTGCTGAGAGTTCTGAGATAACAGCTAAGATGAAAAGATTCAAGATTTTCTACACATAACATGTCCCATCTCGAGAATTATTTCTGATCTAAAGAATTGTCCCATTTTGAGAATTATTTCCGATATAAAGAAATTGTGTGATGGCATTAATTGAAAACCACCATTACCAAACATCCTGTCCCTAGTGATTTGAGGGTTGACTTGTAGTGGAACTTCATATCTCACATAATCAGATCTGGAATGTCATTACTTTGACTCCTTTTCATTTTGTTGAACCTACAATGCTACAGTTGCAATTTTTGAGCTCATATTTTAAACAAGTGCTCAAATTTCTCAACGTGACAATCTAACTGTATTTGGTATTCCTAAAACCTTGCTAGTCACCCAATAATTGAGCTTATCATTCAAAGCATTACTTCATAAGCACTAGGGGTCAATTCGCTTGTGTTCATTAAGATTTCTTTTATTCAAGTCAAATGTTTTGAGATGATAAGAGTAACTTTTTGGATATGGGATATTTAATTGAAATATATCTTTTTCTAGGTCGAATTGCATCCATTTTGGAGGCAAGAAGAATTAGTAAAGTTCTGTCAGTTGAAGGGTATTCATGTGTCTGCTCACACACCTTTGGGAGTTCCCACAACAAACCCTGGGACATCTGATGCTGGATCAGGAGAAGAATCTGGCACTCCTCGCGTGTCATTTAGGAGGTCAAGATCAGCG
This sequence comes from Erythroxylum echinodendron, assembly GCA_027575705.1. Classification (NCBI taxonomy): domain Eukaryota; kingdom Viridiplantae; phylum Streptophyta; class Magnoliopsida; order Malpighiales; family Erythroxylaceae; genus Erythroxylum; species Erythroxylum echinodendron. Next base: position 7,108,679 of record JANZXR010000170.1, on the reverse strand, counting down.
CATGGACCCATGCTAAAATTGTCTGTTGTCCAAGAGATAGCAGACAGATACAAAAAGACACCTGAACAGGTAATATTGAATAAGTTATCCTTTATTTCTTTCACAGCACAACCCTATCCAAAAATTGCCAAAATGTTTGAAAGTTGCCAAACCTCTTGCTTCTAACAGCTAGACTTTGACTTTTTCTCATCGATTTGTCAGACTTAGGGTAGAGAGAAAATTACTAAATCAATTAGAAATGTTCTTGAAGGTAAACCTGCATCAGTCATATATGCCCACGTACTGTATCTAGGACAGAAGCACAGTGTGACTACACTGGTACAGAGAAACAAAACTCAACAACTAAAATTTGAAACAGTCTACATTTGGAGATATATGTGTATACCTTTGGAGATCAATGTGTTAGCTACATCTAGAGAGAAGAGTATAATCACAAAGATCTAGAAACCACAAATGATTCCTTAAGAAGGATCCCTGGGTGAATCTATATTTGTTCTGAGACTCTTCCTAAGATGAACAAGGGTCCTGGGGCTTTATATTTGACATGAAGCAAATGCTTTTGACCTCAAACTGACAGATTCTGATTTAGAAACCCTTGATTTTTAAAGAATTTGTGTGATGGTGAATTGTCCTTAGGAATGGAAATATTATTGAGGATAACTATAATGTTTTGATGGATTATTTGTTAGGACCTGAGGAAAGATCTTTTTGTCTTTCCCCAGGTCTTAATCGGTGTAGGTGGCTGTCAATCGATGCACAAAGGATTCCCTGAGCATTACGTTTCTATGATGCTAAGAAAGGGTTTTAGAAGTTAGAAAAGCCATCCAGCATGAGATAATGGTTTGTAAGCCAATAGATGTGGTGCACTCTGTACATAGAATATGATAGAGAAGTGGATTGTACTACTAACAAGATAACAAAGCAGTATGTGTTAGTCTTGTAATTCTATTGCATGTTCACATATCTATTAACAAGAGGTTCCCGACACTATATATATGTGCGAGTTGTATACATATAGGTTCATGAATATAGAGAATGAGTATGAACCGGCCAACGGTTTCAAGCTAAATGGATGAATATGTCTCTAGCATGTTGGTCCCTATAGAAGGCTACACTAGGGCTTATCATAAGTCAATCAAGCAGCATTTATGAATTGTTATGGACGTGAATACAAACGAGGTTTCTTCATCTCCATAAGTTGCTTTGATCTGAATGTATAATTGATTAGTGCAAAAACCTCTGAAAGGGAACCTTCATCTAGCTGAATTCGAGAGGCATTTTACTGCTTTTTGTGCTGTTACTTGTTTTGGTACTTATGCTTAGGAAACCACTGATCAAGCTCAGCACACTGATTACCTTAAAGAAGGCCGCACACAATTTTTAGTGGGTTGATAAAAAGCTTGCTTAATTCTCATGTTTAAGGTTCTTTTCCCTACACATACACTGAAACATGAACCGTGAGATTTTTCTAGCTGACGTTTTTCTTGTTGGTTTATCAACTATCTTTTACGGTCTGACATATGCATGAGTTCTTTGTTTTTTGAGAGCATTGATGATATTATTTTTCCTGACCAATCAAACTATTTTCTACATACACGGTCCGATTAAGGAAATGCCAAATACCATTTTATTCTTTATACCCAGAAGGACCAGAACACATCCAAAGCAGTTTGAGAATATAAACTGGTTGCATTACAAAATTCTCTTTTTGTTAAAATTTAAAACTCCCTCGAAAGATATGCACCATGTGAGAAGAAATAGAAGGAGAAAAGAAATTACAATCATAAGGCCCGTTGATCACTCGGAGAATTGAAAATCACAATGCAAAGTCCCATTGTTTTTAGATCATGCCTGGGAACTGTTTGGCAATGATATACTGACTTACATTTTAAAGAGGATGGAAGATATGAACATAGCACTAATTACCATTGTTTACTTAACCAGTTAAGTGTGCTTCTGGCATTGTAGGTAATTCTGCGGTGGGGATTGCAGAGAGGAACTAGTGTCCTACCGTGCAGCCTCAACCCCGACCGTATAAGTAAAAACATTGAAATTTTTAGTTGGTCCTTGTCTGATGATGAGTTGAAGCACTTGAATCACATTGAACCTCAAGTGTGTTTATTTGGGAATGGTCCTCTGAATACGCTGTTGGATATTGGTTTCATGTTGGGCAATGATCCCCTTCAAGCAGTCCGTGAAACGGAAGATGATGCAGAGTACAATGCCTGAGATCTACTGGTATTTCCCTTGAGGACAGTTTGGTTCATTTATGTTGAGAAATGTTATCATGTTATAAGTGCCAATTTGTCTGTAAAGGTTTTGATTTTCTGCCACTGAATAAGAAACGGTTAGGCAACTCTTAGTTTTTGAATTGCATCTTTTGTTTCGTGTCATATGAAGTTGTTTAACCTTTATTGATAGGTATACCTGACTGCATCATCAAGATGTGGTCAACTCTACATAGACCTCGAGAACAACTCATGCTCTCTGAAAATCCAAACATGTCAATTGATCACGTTCAAAAATCCGAGTGGAAGAGTGAATTCCGTGTTACTTTTTCTTTAAGTTCAACTCCAGTCTTGGTGTTTTTGTATTTAGCTTTTGTAAACCAACTTTGTTTAAAACAATGTGGTCTTGTTCACTTAAGATGTATACTTTAAATTTTGCTCTTGGAAGGCCTTTTGTTGCAGGAACGTTAAGTTTTATCCCTGAATAGTGTTTTTACTTTTGCATTTTGCTTTCAGTCTTAGCAGATTACTTAGGTTGTGATTACCATTAGAAAAAGAAGGAATCTTGAACCTTAGAACGGGAATGAAATTGAAAAGGCAAAAATGGTAGAGGGGCTTGGCCGCTCGGGAGTCGGGACTGGTAGAAAAAGATACATGAAAACCCCTAAAGATTAGATAAGAAGCAAAGCCAAAACCCAAACTCAAGACCTTTTTTTTCTCTTCTTTTTTCTACAGAGCCCCCTCTCTTCTCTTCTGCTCTTATCTCTGTGATTCTCTCGTTGCACACGGAGACATATATAAGGTTAAGCACACACATGCCTTTATGTAATAAGCAAAAGGTACAAAGAGAAGAAAGTGGTAGATAACTGAAGAAGATGGCAGTGTTATAAATATATAAGGAAGCATCTCGTAGGAAGTAAATACGTAAGGAAATCAGCTAATAGCTGATTGCGGTGGCTGGTTAGGAAGTTTATCGACTGATTGGAGTATTTTGGAGCAGTTATCTTAGAGTTTATTAGTTAGTTATTGTTGTTGTAGTAGTTATCTTATTTAGGAAGTCTTATTATTTTCAAAAGTATACTTTTAGTAAGAGAATAAGTTTAGCAAATTCCTATTTTGTTCTAATTCTTAAAAACTTCCTATTTAATGAGGAGGAGGAATAACAAAAGGTTAGAATTTCATCTTAAAAGTCGTTATTAAGAGTTATGTTAAGGAACAAGATTTATAAGCCGCAACCAAAGGGTTCAGGAAGGGGAGGAATTCCAACCAAAGGGAAAGAGAATTTTCTTGTGAGTCATCCCATAACTAGATCCCATACAAAAACACATGTCAATCTAGTATCAGAGTCGAGCATCATGGATGACTCTATAGACTTGTCAGGCTGAATAGATTTATTCATGAGAAACATCATGCAAAGGCTATCTAAGGTGAAGGATCGCTAAAAGGTTGTAAAAAAGTTGCACCAACAGTACTAGAATAAAACAACATATTAGCTTGTTCACAACTGGTCTTAATAGGGGGCTGCGACTGAAGGCAGAATTGCAGTAAACCAGTAGTTTAGGAGTTGTTATAAATTTGGCCCGCATTTATCATAAGAAGCAGAGGAGTAGCTAGGTTGTTTCAAAGGGGAATCGTAAGGTAGCACCTACTTGGAGTAGTCCAAAAAAGCCTTTAGAGTGGCAGTTGCAGGGAAGGGAAATTTTGGGGTAGCGTCTAATATCGAGAGCACAAACATGTATTTTTTTAAGAAGTTAACTAAGGCAGAAGTGGAGAAACAAAAGGCAAAAAGGGCTCTGCTTCAATTGCGATGAAGAATTCTCATTGAGGACAAAGATGCAATAAGTTATTTTAGGTAGAATTGGTAGAATTTGATGAAGATGATAATGGAGGGCTAGGGGATCTAGAGATCGCTTTGCATGCTATAACCCCAAGAGGGGGGAGGAGTAGTCACAAACTATGCAACTAAAAGTGATGGTGGAGGGAAGACCAATGTAGGTATTGATCGACCCTGAGAGCACCCTCAACTTTATTACTATTGTTGTTGTAAGACAACTTGGTCTCTCGATCATTCACAAGCCAAGATTACAAGACATACTTGGGTCACATTGTTCACAATGTTGGCGTCTTAGTAGATCTCTTAAAAGTCCAAGAAATAATCGAATAGTTAACCCCTCATTCAATTACGACTCTTCACGGATTCCTTGGTTTAACTGGGTATTATAGATAATTCATCAAGCGCTGTGGTGACATAACAATATTGTTGCAAGTTTGCTAAAAAACTTCCAATAGAATGAAGCAACTACCAAGGCCTTTTTCATACTCAAATAAGCACTAATTAAATCCCTAGTTCTACAACTACCCAATTTCAATAAAGAGTTTGTGGTTGAGTGAGATGCCTTCAGGCAAAGAATTGGAGTTGTTTTGCATTAAAAGGGCCATCTTATTACATTAAAGTTGGGGGTTAGCCTCTCTTATTTGTGGTGGTAGACAAATTTTCTAAAATGACTCATTTTACACCCATAGCACATCCTTATACTGCCATCTCTATGGCTCATATGCTTTCTTAGAAGATTTTTAGATTACATGGCCTTCTAGAATCAATAGTGAGTGATAGTGATAAAGTGTTCATGAGTATGATTTAGAGAGAGTTGTTTAAATTACGTGGGACAAAATTAGCTTATTCATTTGTATACCATTTGCAATCAGATGGTCGGACGAAGGTAGTAAATAGGACCATTGAGATGTAATTGTGATGTTATATGAGGCATAGGTGGTGAAGTCAGGGTGGAATGAATTCCTTGGGTTGAATTTTATTATTCACATCCTTCCATTCTACATTGCAAGCGACACCATTTCGTGTGATTTATGATTTTGAAAAATTAAATTATTTATTAATATTAAATGGACTAATAAGTAATTTAAATATAAAAAGTATTGGATCTAAATTAAAGTATTATCATTAATTTTTATTTTTAATGATTAATATATTTCAAATTGAAAAAAGAATATTTATTATTTTATTTTTATTTAAAATATATATATATATATAATTTTTCAATAAAAACTTATAATTTTACTTATATATATATAAATTATCATTAAATTCTTATTCTCACATCTTCATCATTATCCAAACTATGAAAATCTTGAATTAATTTACTTTTTAGTTTGATTTTTAATTTTTTATTTGATTTCCTTTATAACTTTTATTAGAACTAATTTATGAGAACATTCTCATATAATCAAATCTTAAAATTTTAATTTTATTTAATTTAACAAATCTAAAACTTTTTACTTTATTAGTTTAATTTTCAATCTCATTCTTAAAAGATTGGTTAAAAACAAGATGGATCTCCAAAGTCCAAACTCACGACAGGTTTATCAAATTAAACTGGTTTAATGGCTAAATTAGTATTTTACATATTTTGAGAAAGCAGACGGAGTGTCCGACATGAGACAGACATGAGACATCCGATGTGATGGCTCAGTTACCGTTCCGATGTTTTGTCCGCTACACATACTCTTTTTGATTACAGTCTCTGCTTGGCCACACATTGAAGCTACCGATACACTGCCACCTTCAAAATACAGAGATTGAGTGTCAGCGAGAACTGGGTTACAATGTGGTCTGACCATTTCACTTTTATTGTTTTTGTTAAGTAAGTATATACCTACAGAAACCGATACCATCACTGGCTTACTTTCAATGGATTACGAAAGAATCGAAAAGTCCCAGGTACTAGCTATCCATCTTCATCTTCATCTTCATCTTTTTTCTTCGATTAAATCGTCAATTCTTGGTCCATCTTTTGATGGTTTTCTTTACTTTCTCTTTACTCAATGTGTCTGCTTTAGTGCTCAAGTTCGCTTAGAAAAAACACCTGTTCATTCTGATCTGCTAAAAGTAGAAGCATTGTTTAAGATTTATGAATGTTTCACAAATGTGACTAAATTTGATTCCTAGAACAGGGTGGAGGATTGTCACCAGGAAAGCTGAGAAACATCCTTTTACAAGTGGAAAAGAGGTCCAACGAAGAAGAAGTTGAATCGGTCTGCTCCTTGACCTCTCGGCCCACTGACCTTGATGAAACCGGTATGTATTGATGTATGTATCCCATTTTTCTTTTATCTTGTTGCTTCCGTCCTAAATATGTTTGTGGCTTGTTACTGCTTTTAATGCATTTTGTTGATTCACCGTCCTACATAATCTCTCAAATCTAGATGTTCCAAATTTGTCTATTCTATAAAGGTACCATTAATGCGTTCCTAGTTTTGAAAATCGTCCTTTGTCGCAAGTTTGCATCCCAACTGGAAACTCGCCCTCGCTTAATGCCTTTATTGTATGGGACAAGTGACATGGATGGATCAGAGTAACATGGATGGATCAGAAAGAAACTAAGGGACAACGAGGCTGATTTGATCATATTGTAAAAGGTGGTAGACATTTCACATAAGCAGGTCTCATGGCAGATAAGCAAAATTATGCCAACTTAAACAGCTTGGCCAACTGGAGTAAACTTTACTGCTGAAGCCTTGGCCTTTCACAAGATTTGCCCAAGCCAAAGACTACTAAGAAAAGAATATTTTGAAGTTTGAACCCCAAACTTTCATTTCTGAAAGCGTTTTCAAAATTTTGGGTGGTTACGGTTTACTGTGAACTATTAAGTGAAGTTTAATGTACACGTCGTGTTACTTCTGTCAGTTTAGCCAACATATTGACTGGAAATTTCTGCAGGAGGTGATAGCTCTGGCAATTGCAAAGATGTAGATGTTGATACTGTACTTCCTGAATGCTTCACTTCAACATCAGTGGAAACCATGGCACAAATGGTTAGCGGTTGTAGTTAAAGATCATTTTGAAAAATCAAGAATTAGGTCTTAGTAAGATTTGTTAAATTCCAACACTAAGCATGATAACACTACTCTATCCTGAATTTCTGAGTTTCAGTCGACAGAGCTGGCCCCACAAAGACTGCCTTTTGCACCATTCTCAAAAGGGGCGCCATCCAAATGGGATGATGCTCATAAATGGATAGCAAGCCCCAATTGGCATCATCCAAAGACTGGACAAATGCATCTGTTGGGTAGTCAGGGAATTGGATCAAGGAAGAAGACTACTGGTTATTTAAATCGACAAGCTTCCGCCAACATGGTCGTTGAAGTTCCTGAACATAAATATGTTGCTTTTGAAGAATCAGATAAAACATGGGTTAATGCCAGTCAAGCTAAGAAAGAAATTGGGATGAGCAGATATGTTGGCTGGGAGTCTAATTCACACCCAATTGCAGAATCATATGGGAAGCCTGTGCTTATGATAGAGAATTCTGTTGGTGAGTCAGCAAGTGACTAAAATCTTCATCCATAAGATAACTTCATTTTCAAATCTAACAGTTTCTAAAGCAATTGATTCTGTTTCCTGTTTTTGATCAACTATGCTTCATAGGATGATTATACCTTACTTATGCAATCAAATTATTAGTGTATTTTAAGTATGTGATTAGATTATGCTCATGATGTGTTCCTTTGACTATTTTTGGTCTCAAAACAATGTAACTGACTATGTTTGGTACACTAAAAATGAAAATGTGGTAGTGGAAATAATCATTGCTTTCTTTATTCTTCTGAAAATTGAACATGTGATATAAGATGAGAGAAGAAAAGTTAGGAGTTTCTCTTTTTGATTTCTTGTTTCAATAGCTTATGACTGTAAGAGGAAGGTTTTATTTATTAGTATCAGTTTCGTTGTGCTATATACATTGTACATGTGAGCGTTTTTCCTATCATAACCTCTTAATGGTGAAGTCACTATGCTTTTTTGACAGTGGGCAGATGTGAGGAAAGATCAAATCTTCTTCATGGTGTCAATTATTTAGCTTTTTTTGTAATTATCTCTTGGTTTGTGCTGAACCCCATGATTTCGTCACATTTTGTAGGGGTGTTGATCGTCCGACATAAACAATCATTGATATATTCCTTGGAACGAATTCTTATATCAACAGTATTTTTATACCTAGAAGGTTGTAGGCAGATGATAGATCAAACATTTTCTATGTTATTCAGGAAACTTGGCCTCATTATATTTTGCTTCTTACAGATAGTTTGCAAGACTGTTTTTCAGGTTTTCTAACTAGGTTTTCTAACTAGAAACTGCTTACCTGATGCAGCCTTGTTTATAGAGATGATAAGCCTTAGTGTTAGCGCTGTTTGGTACTGATAGAATTTGAGTGAATGTCATGTGAAAGAGCTAATTGCTTAGGCAAGCAAGCTTAGCATGTTACATACAAAATTCAAAATTAGGATTTATTGTTATGTTTCAGGTGTACAATTTTAGTGGAAGCTTTCTAACATAGCTGTTAAAGGCCGGTTGTGTTTTGTTATTTACAAAATAAGGTTTCTGTACATATCTTCAGCATGAAAATTGAACAATTTTAGAAATATTCAGTACATATTAATTGTTCAACTCTTCTTGCAGTCAATCATAGCGAACATAATTCATCTTTGACAATGCAAGGTGCAAGTACATTTATTCCACCTCCCTCAACCGCTAGATCGGTTTCATTGAGAGATATGGGTACAGAAATGACTCCTACTGCTAGTCAAGAACCATCCAGGACAGCAACTCCAGTAAGGGCATCAACACCAATTCGTAGTCCAACTTCATCTCGGCCGTCAAGTCCTGACAGAGCTGTACAATCTTCATTTCCAACAAATGCTCTCAATAATCATCTTGTTCCTAAAAATGAGTTATCCAAAAGAGAGCTGCAAATGAAAACTAGGAGAGAAATAATGGTTCTGGGGACACAGCTGGGTAAGCTTAATGTTGCTGCGTGGGCTAGTAAAGAGGAGGACGACAAAGATTCATCTACCTCTTTGAGAACTGTAGCCACAGAACAACCAACTAAAAATGTGATTGAAATGCGTGCTGCAGCATGGGCGGAGGCAGAGACGTCTAAGTATTTAGCAAGGTACTATGTTCTAAGCACTGATTATTTAATTTGAATTAGTGCATTGTTCTTTTCCCTCTTCATTTCTATTCCATGCATTGTATGTTTTGCCAGTTACTAAAGGGTTTTGATGTATATTTCTTATCCAAATATGAACTACGCCTATGCCTTGCTAGTAATACTTCTGGTTGGACTAATAACATGTTTGATTGACCAGAGAAAAAGAGAAAAAATATGGATTACCTGGGGGTATAACACTTAAGAGACTATTGTGCTGGTCGGACACCTGGTTGCTGGTTTTCCAAAAACTGGATTGGTGATTATGATTGCTTTATTTCAGGTTCAAACGTGAAGAGATGAAAATTCAAGCGTGGGAAAATCATCAAAAAGCCAAAACAGAGGCTGAGATGAGAAAATTTGAGGTACTTTAAATTGTTGTCATTAATCGTTTACTGGTGTAAAGATGATAATTATTTGCTCTGGATTTATGCTTCAAGAATTAGGCCAAGAACCAACTATTAAGATTGTGAAGGAAAAGATACTATTACAATGGGTTAACCTCTTTTTTTTTTTTTTCATATGATTAAAAGTTTCCCCAGGGCATTACGATGAACATGTGTTTTGATTTCTACATTCGAAAACTTTTAGCCTGGACAACATCTTTCTATGGCATTCCACTGTTTTCCAATATCCGAGTTCGAGACTATTAGACAGATTTTAACAATGGATTATGGGTTAAAATGCTGAATGACTTCTGCTGCCTCGCAGGTGGAGGTTGAAAGGATGAGAGTGGAGGCCCATGATAGGATTATGAACAAACTAGCATCGGTGAGGCACGAGGCAGAAGAGAAGCGAGCAGCTGCAGAAGCAAACAGAAACCGGCATGCTGCAAAAGCAGAGAAAGAAGCAGACTATATCAGAAAAAATGGACGCATGCCTTATTCGTTTTCCTGCTGTGGTTGGTGCTCCTAAGACCAAAAGCACCAGAATTAGAAAGCTATATGTGACTTCACTTGTTTTCAGATACTTAACATTCTTGAGTTAATGCTGTACTATTTACGTATGAGCATTTTCAGCTCTCCTATAGCTGTTTTGCTTCATATCTCCTACAGGGGATGTTGAACTTTTGACAATTGCTATGTTAAGTAGTTACCAAGTGAAGCTTTTCCTGATTCATGTTCTTTGACATATGCCCAGAAATTTGCATGTTTTAGCCTCAACATTTCCAAATTAATTAAATCAATTTGAACCCTTTCACCATATTAAATTATAATAATTTTAAATAATTAATCTGAACCAAATTTATTAGATGTACTTACTAAACTATTTAAAACATTTGTATAATTTATTAATATATACTAAACTTTGCTTATAATCCTTTTGTTTTTGCAAATCCTATAATTTATATATCGAATAAAAGGACATATAATGTTATTTGATAAACTTATTGCTAAACAGAGAAATTAAAACTTAGGGTTAATTATAAAAAAAGAATATCAAATTTTACTTAATTTGTAATTTCATCTCGAACTTTAAAAAATGGCAATTAAATACTCAAATTTTTAATTTTTTTAATTTTAACCCGACTTTAATATTTTCGTTAACGGTACTAATGGGATTTACCACATGAGATAGAAATCTTAAACACTTATACTTAACTAAGTTTAATTAAATGAAGTCGTTTTGATATTGAAACCTCTGAATAGGTTTGTTCTCACACAGAAAGAAAGAGAGCCTAGGATGACAAATTGAGATTTCATTCAAATTATTAAAAACTGGGTTGTTGTCATTTTGCACTAATGATATAAAGTATCGTTGTCGTCTCGCACCCACGTGATAAAGTTTCATTTAATTAACCCCAAAACCACACAATATAATTAAACTTAATTAAATATGACATGTATAATTGTTTAGAATTTTTTTTATGCGACAAGCCATGTCAACAATATTAACAAAAATATGAATATCGGGTTATATTTGAAAAAAAATTGAAAGTTGTCACATTTTCAAATTCAGGCTATAATTACAAAATTAAGTAAAGTTCGAAAATTTTTTTAATTAACCCTAAAACTTATGTTTAATTCAACAACGTTATTACCCTCTCACTTAGGATAAAAAAGTATACTAACTTATAAATTAACAACATCTAGATTTTTATTTGTGGTATGAAATAAATTTCATGAAATGTCATGAACTTATCACATATTTGTGTTTTCATTTTTATTAACAAGAAAATTATTACCATAAGATAATAATTATTAATAATTGGTTAATAAAAATTGGTTTATCCCTTTTATTTCAGAAATACAATACAAAATCAAATCAGGAATTTCAGAGAACCTTAGCTCTAAAAGGAGCTTTGCCCTCTTCCCTCTCTCTCTCTCCTCTTCACTAACTTCTGATCTCTTTCTCTCTCTATAAAATCCTCTTTCAGAAAGGATAATACTTACGCGCCCACATACACACAAACACACACTCACACTATATATTCATAGGCTACGTTTTGATCCGTTACTTGCAACTATCTTTGTCTCTTATCATATACAAATTCCTCTGGAATTGGATCTGATTTTCGGGTGGTCAATTGGATCTGTTGTTGCCGGAAGTTTCATCCACCATGGCGGCGACGACTCAGCGACAGCAACCACCGGCGGCGACGCTGACGACGCTTTCTTCAGAGGACGAAGCATTGAAAAGGAACACTGATTGTGTTTACTTTCTTGCTTCTCCTTTAACCTGCAAAAAGGTTCAGTCTGTCTCTTTTTTTTCTTTTCTTTTCATGATTATCTTGAAGAATTAATCTTTGAAGTCCGAAACGATGCTGATTTATTTCTCTGGGGTTTTTGGGAACACTTGTCTAGTTGGGGTTTCAGATTTGGGTTTTGGTTGGTCCAATTTGGAAACAAGTTTTAGTGAATCTGCATGTTACGTTGCTCTTTTTTTTTTTGGTATGTCGTCTTTTAGTGGCACTAGGGTTTTCATGGCCCATCATCTTTTAGTGTTGTTTTATTGTGGTCGTGTTTTCGGCGATCGTCATCAACAAATTAGAGTTTGTGAAGGCATATGCTATTAAGTATAATGTGGATTTTAAACTAGGTTTATGAGTATTATTTGTAATCTAATCACCAGTAACTATCGGATGAAAAGCAATGATAATAAATTAAACCAAGGAGGGGTTTGTACACCATGGCTGGGGGATTTCTGAGGAAGTGTATTCTTTTTCTTTCAAACTTACAAACCGAAGTAAATCAAATCCACAAATATTGTTTTCATGGACTGTTATCAACTCTATGTTACAAGGGCTTACCGAATATGGATGTTATATAATACTGTAACCAGAATATACGATATGCCGTGTCTTGTCTCATTGGTTATAGTTTTCTACCAAAAGCATTTTTTTCAGTTAGCTTTCTAATTTTCAATATTTTTGTATTTTTAATATATACAAAAATATATTTTTAATATATACAATGATAACTTTCTAATTTTCAATTTTCTTTTTTATTCATTAATTTTTAAGATACATACATGCAACACTGGCCTGCAGAATGTATATATGTGCCTCATTTTCCAAGTGGTTTACCATCTCTCTAGACCCGTGAAAAAGAGAGCATTTTTCCTCATAAGTTTTTTATTTAACCGATCATGTGGTGTGGATTTATCTTTTTATTTTTTTGTGTGGCTGCCCAAACTGGATTTTTGCATTTATTACCTTCTCTTTTTTAACTTTTGAAAGACCGTTTGTCTATGGTTTGAACAGGGAAGTGAATGTGAGTATCGCCACAGTGAATATGCCCGGGTTAATCCTAGGGATTGCTATTTTTGGTTGAATGGAAATTGCTTGAATCCAAAGTGTGGGTTCCGCCATCCAGTAAGTTTCTTCTTTTTTCTTATTTTCTTGGAATTTCTTTTCTTCCTGATATGTTCATCGGTTTGAAAAGTACATATATATTTTTTTATAATCATGAAACGATCTGTTGAATCTTGGAGATAAAAAATTTGATTTCTTTGCAGCCTCTTGATAGCTTGTTTGGATCCCAAGCAGCAGCACCTGTTGGATCATCTTTACCTCCACCGCAAACTGTAGCGGCACCTGCTACACATACTCCTTATAATTCAGCCAAACATGCAGTCCCTTGCATTTTCTTCCAGAAGGGGCTTTGCTTAAAAGGTGACAGATGTGCTTTTTCACATGGACCAAATACTTCTGGCAATAAAGTTTCACAAACAAATGCAGCTGCTTCTAGTTCTGAAGTCCAGATTAAAGGCAAGGGTTTTGGTGGCCTTCAAAAATTCACTCAGGAAAAGAATATGCTCTCAAAGGCAGTTGATTTGCCTCTAGAAGCTAAAACTGCATCAACAGCTGGAGTTGCTCCACCTAGAACTAATATGGATGTTGAGAGAAACTCATTGCAACCTAACCTAGTGGATGATGAGGTTCCTAGATATAAAGCTATGATTACTCAAATTGTTCATGGAAATCCAAGTCGTTCCAACCGTTCGCATCCATCAGAGGTAGCTGATGACCAAAGTTTCCAGAATGGTAAGGATTATGATGACTTATTGAGGGAGTCCTCTCCCGGATTTGATGTACTTGTGGATGATGAATTGAGAGATTCTGATTACTATCATGGTGAAGATCCTGAAGGAAGGAACTTGAACTGTGTTGATGAATATGAGCTTGGTCAAACAGATGATTATGGCCCTATGTCTGCTATTGAACAAGAAACATATCACGGTCCACGAGGCTATGACTCCTTTGAGCACATGCAAGGGCAGGATGCTTGGGGAAAGAATAGGGCTTCATCAGAGAGAATGCTGGGGGGCCCAGCACATTTGAAAAGGAGAGGCTATGGGAAAGCTAATAGCCCTGAACAGATTGACGAAGCAGATCTGCGTTATCGGTTATCAAAATTACGTAGAGTCAGTAATGGGTTGAGATCAGTTGTCAGTCAAGATACAGTTTCTATTGACCATGTTGAGGGGAGAGGTTTTCGGGTTTCCTCAAGAAGAGATTCTCATGTATCCTCACGTGAGAGCTCCATTCGTAGTCGTCTTCAAGGTCGAATAAAGCTCCCCGGAAGATCTCTCAATAATGGCGGTGATGAAGTGGAGAAGGGTAGGAATTGGAGCAGATTATCACCAGGTGGTTCACAACTCTCCTCCCACCAAGGGAGGCTTCGTGATAGAATAAAATCTAGAGTAGAAGAAGATTACAATAATGAAGGGAGAAATTTTAGACGGCCCCAGTTGAGAAGAGAAATTATGGACCAGAAAAGCATTGATTTTGCTGGCCCGAAAAGTCTTGCTGAACTGAAAGTCTCAAAGCATCCAGATGGCAGGACACAAAAATTATTGGGAAAGCGGAAACATTTAGAAGATTTTGTACCATCTGAAGTTGACTTGTCATTTGAAGGGCCAATGCCTCTGAGTGAGATTCTTAAGAGAAAAAAAGAAGCTGAAGCAGCTTCTGCTGGCAAAGCAATATCTGCAAATAAGCACAGCAATAAGCAAAGTGAGAGAGAGGAAGATTTGACTTGTCGCTTCAATAATGATGCTGATGCAAAAAGTCAATCTGGCTTTCTTCCGGGTGCAAATGATGGAGATAAAAGCCAGGGAGACAAGGGAGAGTCTGCTGCAGAACGGATGGAAGTTTTTCATAACCAATCTTCTCAATTACCCAAGCTAAATGAGCTTGAGAGTGGGGATGAGAGGGCTGTTGATAATTTAACTGAAGACCCTGATTACAATGGTGACGATCAGAGAGATGGAGATTATGAATATGAGCAAGACGAAGGGGACTACGACTATGATGAAGAGGGTGAAAATGTGGATGCTGAAAAAGGTGGAAATGCCTATGTAGATGATGAAGATGATGAAGAGGCGGACGATTTTGCCAAGAAAATTGGTGTTCTGTTCTCATAGAATGGTGAAAATTGGTGTTCCGTTCTCATAGAATGGTATGAAAACCCGCCCCCTGACATGCTTGTGGTTTGTCTAATGGGAAGCTCTTTTTGAGTTAATCAGAACAATGGGTAGTTTTTTTCTGAGTTTTTCTTTGTAGAACTAGCGGTATCAAGCTCATTTGGCCATTAATTTTAAACTCTTATAAATGTATCAAAGAACTGATTGAATGAGAATTTTCTGTGCATGGGCCATTTTGCTCTTACCCATCAATAGTATTGCGTTCACAGAGGCAGTCGATTGAAACCCCAGAAAAAAATACACATTCATCCATCTGTATTAAATTGGATGACCTTTAACTATAGAGTCGGCAGAAAAAAATGGCTTATATTAATGGAAAAAAGGTTCAACCTTCAGAAGGTGATTCAAGCTACCATGAATGGGCGGTTGAAGATGCATCGGTTAAATCTTTGCTCCTAAATTCATTGAGATAATCTGATGTCACACTTTGTGCAGTATGGAACAACAAAGGAAGTCTGGGATGCGTAAAAAGAAGTTGTCTTGATGGATCTGATTCTTCTCAAGTGTATGAATTAATGAAGTAGTCTTCACAATTGCGTCAAAATGATTGGCTTCTAATATAATACTACAATTAGTTAAACTCAGTTTTTAAGGAGCTTTGATTATCAAAGACCAAACAATATGACTTGTACTGCTAATGTTAAAGAACATACAAATGGTATTGCAGAAGATAGGGCCTATATTTTTTTTGTTGGTCTTGATCATAATCTGGATCAGGTTAGTTGTCATGTTCTAGCCACTTCTCCTTTACCAAGGTCATCGAAAAGTACAAAGACAAATGACCATGGGTGTTGATACCCACACTGAGGCTTTAGCTCAAGCTGTCCAAAAAATTACTCCTGTGTTTGGCACTTGAAGATTTTATAACTCCTCAGTTTCGTTTCGAATGCACATATAATTGATGTCTGTTGGGAAACATATGGCTATCCAAAATGGTATAAACTCTACGCAAAATGTTACTACCATATCTTCTGCTTCTCATGTATACGAGTATCTTCTCAAGAATGTAATTTTGTTTTGTCCATTAATTCTACTTCTGATGATTAGGTTATTGATTCAGGACCGATCATATGACTAGTAATCATCACCCCTCTAACATCTCCACCAGTTAAGTCTGTTCAAGTTGTTGATGGAAATTCAATGCCAATCAGAGGGGTAGGAAATATGACTCTTTCTCCAAAATTTCAAACATCGTTTGTTTTACTTGCATCTACACTTTCAAATAATCTTCTCTCCTTCAGCAAAATAACAACATATCTTAATTATTATGTAATTTTTTTACTCTAACCATTGCTTTTTTCATGACAACCTCACGAAGATGAAGATTGGCATTAGTAAGGAAAGGGATGTTTTGTATTATTTTGAGGAAAATCAAGCCAATGGCAATTTTTGCTCGTCGCTTCCAAATAAAGAGAGAGACATATGATTGAGAGAGAACTCTTCTTTGGCATTGTTGGTTGGGACATTCATCTTTCTCTTATTTAGAATGTTTGTTTCCTAAATTATTTTCCAATAATTTTGTTTCTATTTAAGTTGTGAATAATATATTTATGCTTAAAACTTTTGTATCCCTTTTAAAGTTAATTTTAATAAAAGTACCATTTCCTTTTCATATGTTCATGTGAATGTACGGGGTCCTTTTTTTAATCCTACTTCTAGACATAAATATTTTGTAGCTTTTGTTGATGAGGTATTAGGGTTAATTGGGTATATTTGATGAAATCTAAAAGTGACGTTTCACTTATTATTCCTTAATTTTATGACATGATCTTCACCCAATTTAATGCCAAAATAAAAGTATTTCATTATAGTTTGTCAATTAATCTCTTACTGATTTATGACACAAAATGGAATTCTTCATAGAAAACATATGTTTAGATTATTCTTATGTTTACTAGGATTTTTGATTTTCAAACTCCTTTAAGGTTTTTGGTTATGTTTCTTATGTTCGTGTTCACTCTCTTCATAAAGATAAACTTGAACCTCATGCTCTTAAATTTTTTTCTTCTCGGCTACTCTAGTTCATAAAAGGGAGACAAATATTTTGATCTTCCTATAAGATCCTATTATGTCTCGATGGATGTTCATTTATGTGAAAATTTTATGGAGATGTATTCATGGTTCCTCTTTAGGGGGAGATTGATAGTAAAGAAGAGGAGCAATTGTGGTTCGGAGAAAAGAATATATAGATCTTAAGTCTAGCGAATATTAAGGAAAATAGGAAATTAGTTTTAGATGACCCCAATATAGGAAAATAAAATTGACTCTGAAGGTGAGAGATGTGAGAGACCAACTTATTTTCCAAGAAAGCCTACTCTAGGAAATGAAGATATAATGATTACATCTCTTGAGTCCAATATCTTTGTTGATGATACTACCATGCATTAAGGTATATGCCTATTCTTCTTAATCTTCTAAAATTTTTAATCCTAATCCTACTAAACATGATAGGAGATATTCTCTTCGTGAGAGGAAAGCACTTGATAAATATGGTTTTCCAAAAGCCTTTAATGTTGTTTATCCAATCTCAAACTTCATATCCTATCATCGTTTGTCTAAAGCTAACATGACTTTCGCTCTTTAGTTATCTTTTGTATATATTCCTAGTCATTTTTAGGAATCCCTTCAAGATCCTAAGTGGAAAGATGCAATGGTAGATGAAATGTTGGCTCCATAAAAGAATTTCAACTGAGAAATGGTCGAGTTACCAATAGGAACAAAAACAGAGGGTGTAAATGGATATTTTATGTCAAATATAAGTTAAATAGGACAGTTGAAAGATACAAGTTTAGGCTAGTCATGAAAAGATATACCCAAATATATGTTATTGATTATCATGAGAATTTTACCCTGAATTATAAGATGAATATTATCCTAATCATACTATCTCTTACATTTTATCTAGACTAGCATCTATGACAGTTTGATTTGAAGAATGCTTTTCTTCGCAGTGATCTTTTAATAGTACATGAAATGTTTCTGGATCCACCCCTTGGGTTTACAATAGAAAAAGGAAAAGTATGTAAACTAAAAAAGACATTGTATGGTTTTTAAAAAAATTGCCAAATGCATGGATTGGGAGATTGAGCCTTGTAATGGAAGAGTGTGAATTCAAATAAGCTTTGGCAGGTTGTACCTTGTTCAGCCGCGCCCGGGTACGTTTGGGTCGGTTTTCGGGTTCGGGAATTTTTAAAGAGTTTCTTTCAATTTTCTGGACTTGTTACATTAGTAATGGAATTCCAGAAAGCTTTTTAAAAGTCAATTTTAAGTGAAATTTCGTACATTGAACAGCACATAAGGGAGACACACAACTGTCTCGTGTGACTGATTCGGTGTTTGGTAAAGTACGATGGACACTCTGATTGAGGATTTTTAAATGAAACCTCAAATAAAGCTTAAAGACAATGTTTTCAGTTTATATGTGTGATTATTTGATTGTGCATCTGGTTTTGCATTTGTGATCACTTTTCAC
>JANZXR010000170.1:7076706-7087448 GCA_027575705.1 Erythroxylum echinodendron | reverse complement strand
TGGTACCATTACAGTAGAGTGACTCAAGGTGTTTTAAACTATTTTTAAAACTAAATTTCATCTGCAATTAATACCTGTCCAAGGGGGAGATTGTTGGACAATTTTGCCCTTAAGGGCAATTTTGTTATTTTCCTCATTTATGGACAGTTATTAATTGCAATTTGGTTTCTCACTAAATTACCGGTTAAGCAACGCCATTTGATCTAGTTAAAGGTAATAAGGTGACCCAATAAATGATCTAAATTAATGGGTTGAAGTCCGGGTAGAAAATGGGTCCCTTTCAGTGTGGCCCTGGACCGTATCGACCTTGTGATGGGGAAGCCCGATATGGAAGTCTATATATATATATATGGGGGGTCTCCTGTGGTGGCAAGATAATCCGTGAGCATTTGAGAGCTCCGACTCATTAAGAGCGCCCACGTTCTGTGCAAACCACAGAAAGACCGAGAACTCGAGCCAGTGAACAATCTCAATAAAGGCACCAGGAGATTTTAAGCACGTTTGGCTGCACAAAAAGGCATTTGAAGTTCTGATGGAACCAAAATCAGGTATGTCACATTTCTTCATTTTTAATCCATTCACGAACGATCCTGGGCGCGTAGTAAAGCCTGCTCTACGCGTTACATATTCGGCAAAAGATAACCTTCTTAGATGGCATGATTCCGCTTCATGAGTAGATAATGTATTTTGCTTTCATTATACTGAGTCTCACGAGGTCAGTTGGAGTTACGTGTCTTACAAGTCTACTTATGTTTTGCTTCCTATTCTCTTGACATTTGTTATGCATCTGCTTCGATACAAAGTATCACAAAGCGTTCCAACAACCAAGAACAACGGGCTGCTTGCCTTCGCTATACCAGTATATTAGTTCCTTCCGTCTTTTGTTGGTGAAAGCAGGGGTCTTGGCATCGTGCGTAAGAGAACTGGTGTGAAATCTGAAATACCATCTGTTGTAGTCTTGTGGCCACTCTTTAATACATCTTCTTGTTGGTACATCATATCAAGAATGTCTATGAGAAAATACAAATTAAAACCTGCTGACATGCATAGCTTCATTTCAAGCATTGGTCAGTTCTTTGCTTCTAATAATTCAGATTTCGAACATATCAATTTCAAAAACCAAAATAGTTCAATCTTAGTTAATATTGCTACCAACTGTTTAGATTTCAATTGAAATCATTCCTTGCTGCATGCTCCCTTTGGACCTCCTACTTAGATGCTTGGCTACTCCATAGAAATACAGCTTCTTTTACAATTTGTATCTTGTGCATTATTTTCCATTTCAGCCTTTATTTTCAAGAAATTGGCATGTTTTGTTGTGAAAAATGTTAGATGTGACCTAAACTAACTAAAGAACGTTAATTAATCACAAACCAAGTGGCCTGATTACTCCAAAGTGTCCGTAATTGGTGGAAGAGCTTGAGGTCTATTCTTTTTGCATTACTCAAAGTGCAAGAATCACGATGAGTTTTATCCAATAAACACAACCTTTCATATACAGAAACAAAAGCTTTGGAGAGGAATCTTGAAGACTATGTGTACAAAAGAACTATAATATTTGCACGCATCCTTAAGTGTCATTTTACATGCTGTTAGGTTGTGTGCCAAACACTGACAACCTGACAAAATGAACCGGTAAATGTTGAACTTCTCTACCATACTCCACATGAACAATAGCTTCTAGGAATTAATCAAGTGGAACCTTAGTAACTGGGAAGTTGTTATATCTATCTTCACAAACTTGAACAGAGGACTTCGAAATTCTTGCTACCTTGTGATCTACTTGTAAATCCATTCATTCGCTCGGCCTCCTGACTCATCCATGTCTATAAAAATGCTTACTGCCTGTAGTAAATGGTGTGAAGTGGATTATGTTATGTGATGATTTGCAAAGGATCTCATGTACTCAGAGATGTATCAACTATTATGCCATTCAATCCCACAAGTTATAGAGGAGCTTCAACTAATCTTATACTAGCCAGTTTTCCTTTAGTTGGGAATTAATACTGCAAAAACGTAAGATCTTGAGTAAATTATCCAAAATATAAGCAACCATTACAGTATCAATTTACCTTCCCTATTCGAGGCCGCTCTTTCACCTTCGCTAAACTGTTTCGAATATGTGAGACAGCTCCCCAGCATTTCAACGTGTTAGCAACATCATCAAGCCTCAAGAGGTACTCTTCTTCAGTCAGTGGAAAAGATCTCTAAAGCAGGACCAAGAAAGAAGGTATTAAACCAAAAAGGAACAAGACATCATTAAGAAGGAAAACAACCAAATTACCATAAACCTAGAATATGCATGATGTGGAGTTCTATATAACATGTGATGTCAAAATTAAAAGCAGTAGCTGGGTAATAATACATTTGCATGAGGAGTTTATGACAACTCAAATTTATGAAAGCCAAGCATGCTCTTCTCTCATATAAAGCAAACTTCTTGAAATCAATTTATCTATCCAGCAGAGAAACAACCATCACATGCAAACTCAAGTTTGAAGAGCCTATGGTAAAGATCTCTAATGGATAACAGAAGTTAATTCCCATGTATCTCATGCTGCATTATAGAACAAATACTCTTATTCACAAGCTACTTTATCTATCAGACTCCATAGCTCACTTTCAAGGATACCCAATAACCAGGTGAAAGGCACGCAGTACCAAACCAGAAGATGCATCAATTAACGCAACTTAGAAGATCAATAAGATATAATCAACACCCGCTGAAGGAAGGTGATGTTTGAAAATTTGAATTTACAAAAGCAAGGCCATGTTTCCAGTAATCTGCTTGCACTTTACATACATAAGAATTTAATGTTCAAGCGTCAGCGTAAAAGTTCAAAAGATTATAAGCACTGAATCCTGGAACTCGTACCTTGATCAATGAGTGAATAACATATTTATCTCAACTAGTGTAGATATAGATACATGACAGCAATGGAAGATGTAGAGTAGTTTTATTTAGTCATTTATTAATTTTTTGTTCTATAGGAATCGGTTAAATAAGGTTGAAAAGTCATGTATTTAGCATTTTGTTCCCACTGGCAAGGTAATGAATTCCTCTTCCCAAGAGGTAATGTGCTATTTATGAAAAGAAATGAATTAGAAACTGAGTTTCATCCAAACAAACATATGCAATAACCACTGAATGTAAAAGAACATACATTGCTTCATTCATGGCCCCTAGTAGAGTCTAATATTATCATAATTCTTAAACTTGCCAGTGCCTCGTATTTGACGTGGAGTTTTCTTCTAGACATTATGAATAATTAGTAGCTCAAAAGTCCTCTTACCTGTTCCCTGTACTTCCACATGACATTCAAAGCAAGGAGATTTCTACCCATAAATTCCTACATTAAGGCAACCACAACAATGAGTGAATCGCAAAAATCATATGATAAAAGAACTTCAGTTGAGAAAATTGGAGAACGTGATATAATGGTGAACAAAACTGTTAGTCAGACACTTCGACATTCACTATGACAAACATGAAACATCCCTGAATAGTTGTAAAGGAACCTCGCTATAAAGTCTAAAATGGTCAGTACTGTCCAATTTGGTGATTTCAAACGCAATTCTAGCTCTGTAATGCTGCCTTAAAGACTATATATTTCCGGTTAAATGAATTCATATCATTTCCGTATATGGAGTTTTGTCCCATAAACGAGATACAATCGCAACTTGTAGTTCTATTCGGCAGACAAATCCCGTAACAATAACGTCGATGACATTTGCATAACATAATTTCCCTATTTCACTGAATTAAAAAGCTGTCGCAACTCAAATTACTCTTGCACATTACTTCCCTGTAAGCACACGAGTCATACCTTTTTTATCAGCTGAACATCGTAAGATCTTCCATACTTGTTCCGAATAAGAGTTGCAAGGTCCATCCCACTGAAGGTGGAATCATCAGAACCAACAATTCTTTCAAGATTCTGTCTTATCAATTCACTGTCAACCTGAAAGGTTTGAAATGAAGACGCCATACCTATTAGCTGAATTTAAGAGATAATTTTTGGCGTCCAAGAAAATGTTAAAATACAATATGCAAAATAAAAGGAGAGCCACGAGTAGAAGAAAGAGAATCCTAAATAACCAGTTTTGAACACTACCGCGAGGAAAAGACTTGAAATGCAAATAACAGTCGAGAGTTCAAACGTACCCCTCCAGATTCACCTTGGGAAGTATTCTTCTCGCTCACATCATCTTCTGAGTCATCTGGGTCATTTCCATCATCCACTACACTAGAAAAAACTGGTCTACCCTTCCTGGCAATGAAGTGGTAGCTGCTAGTACTAAGGCTGTTACTACCGATTCCAGAGAGAAATTGGGCGTTGGAGAAAAACGATCCTTGGATAAATCTTCCAACGTGATGATGCTTATGAACACCAATGGACCAGTTACAGTGTGTAATGCTCGTCATATCCCTGAAATCACCGTACTTTTATCATTCCTCTTCGATACCATATCATATATGAAAGGCAGAAGATGGAACCTGGTAAGAAGGGATGGCTCAGGCAGCTTCGTGGTTATAGAATCCAGGAAAAAGTTGTCAACTTTGGAACTCGGCGACACCTCTGGGTTGGGTACATGCGTTGCTTGCTTGCCACAGAAAAAAAGGAGTTATTTTTATTATTCTTCCGTAATCTTGTTCCGTAATTGCTGTGCTCGCTTTTGTCTTGACATGTACTGATTGGGTTTTGACTGTGAATAGGAGTTGACAATGTGAAGGGAAGTTTTTTATTTTTTATTTTCCTTCTGTTGCAGATAGGCTGTTTGACATACTTATTGTGGCACGGCCAATAGACAACATTAGACTCTAGTCAGACCAAGCAAGCTTCCTGGACCTCATTTATGGATCCTTGTTAGACTTAAATCGGCTAATGGAGTCATGGGTCTGATTTTTCTTACTCGCAATTGAATTTTGGTGCTGTCGATACCCTTGTGGCGGGCGGTTCTTGACGCAAGAAAGACAGCGAGATAAGAAGAAGAAGAAGAAAAGGTTTGGAATGAATCAATAAGAGAGCCAAGGTCGTCTTAGGTTTTGCACTTTGATGATGAGTATTGGGTTCTACTAGTTGCTTATGAACATTTTACATACATTGCTGCTCTCTTCATGCTTTTGAAATTCTTTGTAGCATTTGATAGATGTTTAGACGACGAATCAAATGGTCTGGTCTAGAGAAAGAAAGGAAAAACATATGCTTCTGTTCTGTTACTTCTGTAAACTTAATACATTATTGATATGCATCAACAAAAAGAAAAAAAAAACACAATTTATAATTAAATCTACACCGTCAGATATTAGCATCCAACAAATATCAAACAGACCCTGCCCTCCTAAACTAGATGCAACCTTAGTTTCACTTTCCTTAATTCATTGTCATGTGTATCGTGCAATAAGTATAATGTTTTTCTGTAAGAAATGTATAAAAACAAAAAAGGGAAACATACATTTCAGGATTGGTATGACATAATTAGTGGATTTAGAAATACTTGTCGAGTTCAGACTTGTGACGACTCAGAAGATTGACCTTGAGACCATGCTTCATGTACATCGTCAAAGCGAGCTTGGGCATCACAGGATGATCTTTCACCACATTCACATGGTAACTGTAAAGTATAGAGGCTGCAACAAACTTCATTTGATAGTATGCAAAGTCTTTTCCTAAACATAGTCGAGGACCACCATTAAAAGCTGTGAACTTATAGGCTGATTCGCTCATGAATCGACCGTCTCTTAGCCATCTTTCTGGCTTGAACTCCCTGCAGTCTTCACCCCATATTTCCTTCATTCTTCCCATTGCATACATTGCATATATTACTTTTGTTCCTTTCTTCAGTTCTGTCCCATCAGGGAACATGTCATCCTCAACAACCTACAACATCAGAAATAAAAAATTAAAATAAGTTATCACTTTTCATTTAATTTGTTCGATCCATGTGATTCTCTGATCAAAGACGAGTTGATGCCATTTTCACGCAATGTAATTAACTAAGCTAATTATACCACACACACACACACACATACAAAGAAAGAAGAAAAGTGACTGTCTACCCCAGTTCATAAATACAGGAAGTAGTCTTCCGATGATTCTCGACCAATGATCGGCATGACTCTCTAACCAAGAGGGCTTTAAGTATTGGATTAGTCTTTCAAGGAGATTTGACCTGTATTCAAGTCTTCACCTGTTTCTAGGACCTCGATTTCTATTCTTAATAATTCAATTTCATTTCATGCTTACTCTGTGGTCATCTAAGACATATATATATATACTGTTAGGTAACCAAGAAACTGCCCCCCAAATGTACTTTTATATCGGCAAAGCTTCTATTGCTCAACGGAATGGCAGAACTTGACCATTGGAAACGTACAAGCCAGCCAATAGCCGACTAACGATGACATGAATCTTATAAGATGGAGATATGGTGGAGGCTTCAGGGGTTCTGTTGTATTGATTATGAGCACGAGAGATAAATGAATAAACATGCCTAAGAAATAAGCTCTAAACGTTTAAGGAAAAATGAATTGCTTGATATAAATTGGTTAATTACCTCCTTGTGATCCACAGGAACTGAAGGGTACAACCTTAAGGCCTCAGACAGTGCAGCTTGCAGATAATCCATCTTCTTTATCTCCTCTGGTCTAAACACCATGGGCTCTTTATCTTTAGTGTCTAAATCTCGTCTACCTCCGATAATCCTGCATATTTCACCAAGGATATTCTCCTCTTCCGTTGGATGTGAATCAAGAAGCCAGAAAAACCAACTTAATGCCACAGAAGATGTATCTCTCCCAGCAAGGATGAAGTTCACGCATATATCTCTCAAAAACTTGTCTGAAAATGGCTGTCCCTGCTCATCTTTTAACTTCATAAACACTGTCAAAAGATCTGATTTTTGCTTCTTAGAATCATCAGTTTGCAAAGACAGTTCTTTTTTCCTCGTATCGATCACGTCTTCTGCGAATTTGTCCACACCCTGTATCGATATCTTGAGCTTCTTTTCTGTCCCCAAATCAAGATACCTCATGGCTTTCCATATGCATGTTGGGGAAATAAATCGTAGCACTGTAGCCTCTGTTGCATCCTCAAAAGCTTTGGCAAATGGTATTTCAGGTAAGCCTGGACTTAGACACCCAGGATCAACGCCAAATGCTATCATGCAAACGTTGTCAAATGTCAGCCTTAACAGAATATCCTGTAGATCAATGGACAATGAGTTGGTGACTGCATTTTCTAGGACCGTCAAGAGCCTTCCGTGGACAAGTTCGAGCAATGACTCTGTGGTTAATTGCCTGAACTTGGCCGAATGAAACTCAATGCTCGCAGTCTTCCTTTGCCTTTGCCATATCTCATCATCTGCACTAAATATTCCGTCACCTAGAAGATCATGAACTGTGTTATGAAAGAACTGGCCTTTTGGGAAATTAGAGAACTTGGTTTTGAGAAGATACTCTACGTTTCTAGGATCCGCAGTCACCACACAATTGAGACTACTAAACCATGGACCTCTAAACCTAAAAGTACCGTTTTGACGGCAAAGCACATCGGTAATCCATTCATAGGTGTTGGTTCGGACTGCAGCCATCAAGGACGGCAACATCCCGAGTACTGGCCACATGGGTAGGCCGTGCCTGTTTCCCTGCCTTAGAGAATGAATGGCTATGAAGACAAAAGAAGCAACCAAAAGTTCCAAAACTTGAATGTCCCTCAAGAAGAAGAGCCGTCGGGAAAGGAGGTTCCCGGGGAGATCATTGGAAAATGAGGAGGACGAGCAGGAGATAAGGGAAGTAAGGTTGGTACTGGGGTCGATCATGGTGTTGGTGGGATGACTAGCTACAATGAAATGCGAGTGTCATGCATGTAAGTGCAAATGAATGGTTAGTTAAGGGTGATGGACATGAGTTATATGGGAAGGAGTAGAAATGCATGCGACTTTCTTGGCGTGTAGTTTTTGGTCCTATTGGTGTGAGTTGGTGAGCTGAAAGTTTATGGGATATATATGGAAAGCTGCTTTACCTCTTTGCTTTATTTTTTGTACTATTTCTTAACTAAGAGGTATTAATCATCTCCATACACAACTTAACAGGTTTTGTCCACTACTGGGGACTATCTTGGTGGAGCTTCCATAGTCTGTTCAGAGTTACTAATGAAGGAAAGTTGACACTTCTACAAAAGTTCATGGGACGATGGGAAGTGGGTAGCGCAGATAACCTAAGTTGCAACTATTTACATTCGTTTATGGGTAATACACGTTATTAATGGTTATTAGTGGGATTATATATATATATATAAAAGAAAGAGTATGAAAATTAGAATATATAGATTTTTGGGTGGAATTTGGTATGCTGAACGCTCACCACGTGGGATCTGCGTCTACCCCACTCAATTCACTTTCACTCCTTCAATGTACTTGTTTTCGTTGAACTGTTCTTTGTCAATTCACAGACTATGCACTATACAATACCATTCTCTTGAACTTGGAATGGTTCTCGCCATATTTTGGTATGTAATTTGACCGGTTGATTTGGTCATTGTTGTTTGGATAATGGATACCAGTCGACCAGTCTCTTGGATACGATGATATATACTAGTACTACAGTAACATCAAAGTCGAGTTTGAAAAAGTTTAATAATACATATGCTCGAATCATAAACTTTATTTGAAACATAAGTTATTTAATCTCTTCTACAGTTGGACAAGAGATTCCTGTTTTTAAGAAATAGTGTGATGGTGAACTTTCTTCACCAGTCACCACCTCCAGGTATCATCGTTGGGACCCTTTTCACGGTATTTCACGTGATCTTGGCGAGATTTCTTTCGATATTCATCGGATATATTCCAATATAAGTCGAACAAGGAGACGTAATCACGTTTTTAGTGACTCTAAACAAATCTGTCATCACTAGATAAATTAAACAGGAATGAATTTGAACAAGCATAAGCTGCTTAGCTATATGTGAAATTAGGTTAACTTGCACGATTTTCCAAGAACTGGAATGAGAAGGACAGATATGGCTTACTGGATGTTGTAGGTGGAACGGCTTTTGTTTTCTATTCACATATGCAGATTGCAGAGCCATCTATGTGAATACTTGCATGATCAGCGAAATTAATTGTAACATTCCGAACCCAAAACTTTCCTTCTACTCTTAACCTAAGACTTTCGCTATCTAATGCATATATAGAATGACACTTCCTGTTTTTGGTTTATACGTATTAAATGCCTGCAACCTGACACTGCAAATTCATGTCTTTTTAATAATTTTAACTGTTTATTAAAAAAGAAAAAGGATGGAATCAAAGTCTTGCCGGAAGTTAGTAATTTATATTGGTATGTCATGGATTAACCTCGGAATGAGCCCTGAAATTCAATTTCACTTTCTTTGTTTCAACCCTATTTTCTCTCTCAATATGACATTGTTTTATATCTAAATGTAAAATAATATTATATTGAGGGCGAAAATAAGGTTGCAAGAGAGAAATAATATAAAATTTTATATTATGCCATATTTAGTTAGGGTTTTATTAATAGAACGAAAAAGAATATAATGTTATTCTATCATTTACGTGGAGAGTTTATAACAAGATTGAATTGAATGGAATAGATGAGGACCCTTCAATTTGAGAAGTTTAGGATAGAATATAAAATGATAAATAACTTTTGATCATATTACATAATAAATCTTTCTTTCAAACAATATTTCACTATATTACATTATGAACCCTTACATCTTTCCCAAATAACAATTTTTTAATATTATATTCTGTTCCAGTATAAATCATTTCATTCTATTAAAAATCTTACTTTCAATCAAACATAGCCTTAAAGTTCGGATTTGAACCAAAGTTTGATCGAGCTTGAGGCTTGTAGCCTAGTTCAATCGAAAATTAAGGCCCAATTTGATATAACATAATTTTAAGTTAGGATTTTTAAATTTCTTATTTGAATTGAGCTTGAGTAACTAAAATTCAATTTAGTTTGAAGCTCTAAAATATTAAATAAAACAATACCATTTTTAAGGCAACTTGGGCTAAATTGTCATGCCTAGTTATAACTATCCATATATTTCTTTAAGGCAACAACTAGGACCCGTTATTAATGACGGTCACTTGTGATATAAGTATTTTTCAACTGATGTATATACATTTAAAGGATAATCTTGTAATTTGACAGTAGCATAAATAAAAAGGTCAAACCTTTGTTAAGAGAAACAACTCATCCGACCATATTTACATAGTAATTCTTTAAATAAGATTACTTTTGTGACTCTAATCAAAGTTAATTACGAAAAATATAAAATTTTATAGGATTTTAAAAAATATTAATAAAATATTCAACTTTTAATTTTTACAAAAAAATAGTTATTAAAGTTTTTATTAAAAGCTTACGTGATAAGCTAATTTAAATGATATATATTTCATTTAAATAACAAGTGGAATATAATTTCTTTATACAAAATTTATTTAGTTAATAATAAAATGATTAATTTAAATGAAGACAACAAAATATAAAACTTAATATATTTCTTTTTCACCATTCTTTTTTCTAGGCATAGCAACCGGGATTGGCCGGCTCGCAGCCCAGCCTACCGACAGGCCGACCTGTTGGCCCCGAAATGTTTTTGTCGAATTAAGCATGATAGTTATGGAATAAGCGCATGAATTATACGGTCACGATAGAAATATTTTTGGAGTTAATTAATTTTTGTGCTAGTGGGATTTATCACATTGGC
>JANZXR010000170.1:7046117-7059028 GCA_027575705.1 Erythroxylum echinodendron | reverse complement strand
TAATTTCCTTCATGCTATGTCATATATCATGGACTTCATTAATTTGCTTATAGATCAATATCAATTCATAAAGAATGTACACCAAATTAATACAATATGCTTTTCTTTATTATTGAAAATAAAGTTTGTACACAACTTTGTATAAAATGCACTAAAGGTGATTGCCTTTAAGGCATTACTCTAACATGGATAACACTAAATCTTTGGACAACTTCACATTCTTAGTTTGAGTATCAACTTATCCCAAATTTCTTTATGGATTAGCAAACTTTACCCCAACTTACTTTAGGTATTAAACCTCCCTCTAATCTTCTAGACCAAACGAAGTTTCTCAACATCCTCTCAACTTCATTGATCACATCTGCTTACCTTTATTGATCAAGATAATAGGTAAAAATAAGTTACTACACTAATATAAATATAGTTATTCAAGAACCACAAATACAAATTAAAGTCTCACTGCGAACGTGAGAAACGTACAAGTCTAATGATTTATTTTCTTCCTAGTGGAATCTAACAAAGATTAACTATCATTAATGGTAATTCTATTATTAGAGATTGGGACTCCTAAGTACTTGAATGGCAATGGACTTTGAGACCCGTAATCATTATAATGTTCTCAACCTAGTGCATATTACCTGCATAGGTAAAAGGAAACTTTTGTTTAGATTTAAAGACAAACTTGAGATTTTGTTAAGGGTTAAATTCACTAAATCCCCATATGGTTTAACATATTATCAATATACCCCTTAAATTTTCAAAACTATCAATAACACTCTATAGTTTTGGTTTTATAACACCTATCCTTCCTTTTGTCAACTTCTATTAAAAGCACTAACTGAAAACTCCAAAACTAAATTGTTTTGTTATGTGGAAGTGCATTTGGTATTACATATGGCACTATATGATGATGTATTGGAGTTTGTAATTAGTGTCTCTAACGAAAGTTGGCAGTAAAGGGGACTAATGCTATAAAATCAAAACTATTGGAGGTTATTAATAGTTTTTAAAAGTTAAGGGGTAAATTGATAATACGCCAAATTACAAATAGTTTTAATGAATTTAATCATTCTATTAAACCTAAGCATGGTTTCTATGAGAAGTTTGATTAAGATGTGTTTTGCTACACAAAGGAGAACGATATCATTTGCAAACATTAGATGAAACAAGCTCAATTTCTTAAACTTATGGTGATAAGAGAACTCATTATCTTCCTTTAATATCATAGGTATCATTCTCGTCAACACCTATATAAAAATTTTAAATAAATAAGGAAATATTGGGTCACCCTGTCTAAGTCCTTTAACTTTTTGAAATTGTGTGGCTAGTTCCCTATTCACTAGTATAGAAAGTGACACTAATGTTTTGCATTGTGTTATCCAAGATATCATGGTTTCTGGATAGCTAAAGTTTACAATTGAATCAATCATAAATCTCTAATTCACAAAAGTAATAGGCTTTATAAAGGTCTAGATTCATAAAAAAGTTATTCAATGGTTTCTTGCTCTTGTACCAGTTCAAGATCTCTAATGAAATCAAACGGTTATCCCCTAAGCTTTGCTCTTTGATTGGTTAGGATAAATGGTCAACTTAAGCACTTCCTTCATTCTTTAAGTATGGATATAATTTTATAGGCAATGTGGAAACATTATATAGGCCTAATCTCATTGATAGAGTCAACGTTTGGCACTTTAGGAATGAAGCGTAAAAAGGTTCTATTCCACTCCCTAAGTAAATTACCCCTATCAAAGAACTCTAGAGTGACTTTTATAATCTTCTAACCTGTTAAACTCCAAGTTTACTGAAAGAAGTAGGCACTTAATGCCTCACTACTAGGTGCCTTATCAAGTTTCAGGTCAAATACCACCTTCCTAATGTCCAAGGCTCTAAAAGGTTTAAGCAACTTTATCTTTTGTTGAGGAGAGACCAAGTTCGAGATGATCTCCTTTAATAAATCCGAATAGCCTTAATTGCTTTTAGGGGAACCTAATAAAGTTTTGAAATGTTATAGTATCATTTACTTGATTTCCCTTTATCCATTAATCACCTCTACTTCATTATTCTTCAGAAAGCATAGTTTCTCAATGTTCTTTTTACTCAAGATTGAGTTACAAAAGAACTTTGTGATTTTATCTGCATCCTTCAACTAACATATTTTTAGCCTCTACCCCATTAATGAATAGTATTCTCTGGTGACTGTGAGCATTTAACCAAAGCAACATTCTCATCATTCTTCCTTTACTTTGTGGATGCATCCTTTTGTATCAGTCATTTTTTCCTTATGCATTAATTTAAGTTGATTATTGATAGCCTGAAGCTTTCATATAAAAAAAGCTTCATCACCTATTACTTAAGTCTCCTTATCAGGCGATTATCGTCTTGTTTGTTGTTTTAGGTGAAGAAACCTTTACAATACTTTAACTCAGTTAGAGCTACATTTTTGAAGCACTTATATGGCTTCCCATTATCACTTTTCTTATTCAAATTAACTCCTTCAACTTCCTAAGCGAGAAAAATATGATTAAAGTATTTTAATGTAATATAAGGAGACCTTATAAATTAACTCATAACCTTCAGTTCCCTTTATAGATCCGCTCTTTGAATCTAAAATTAGCTATATAAATTAAGCATTTTTTACCAACACTTAGAAATTAACTAAAGACACAACATTGTGGATATATTGATCAAATATGACAATCTGACGAACATTCACCTTTTCACAGTCATGATAATATGCCCGTTATAATTAGCTCAGTAATTGGAAATAAGGTTCCAACCCTTATCAAGAATCCATTACTAATTTTCTATTTTATTTGCCTTGATTATTGTCTCCAAAAGTCTTAACATATATGTTTTTTTTAACAATAGAAAGTTATTCACGATTTGTTATTTCTTAGGGCAATTTATGCCCCTCATGTTCTAAGCAATGACAATAGGGAAGGAGATAGGCCCTAAGGCCTCTTCTTTTTAGGTTTTTTTTTCTAAGTCTTCTCATAGTTTTATCTTCCACAAACTTTCCCATATCTTTAACAAGGTTTTGGTCATCTTTAGATGTAAAAGTGCCTACCTCAAGGTTGAGAAAATCCTCTTTGTGTATTTTCCCTTCCACGTATTCAATTCCTCCATCTTTGGAGTGTTATCTTTTATTGATTCCTTAGGTTAAATTTCTCTATCACTCTTCTTTAAGCACTGACCCACACCAGTAGATTGATTACAATAACAACAAAAATCCTCCTTTATGCAATTCCCTAACACTTACCTGTTACCAACTTCTTATTCTGCTAGACATTTGAAGTTTCCATTATTTAGCAGTAGCTTTGTATACTTAATTTTCATTTCCTTCCTCCTTATTCCGTTTCACCTTTTCCTTATCCTTTGCTATGGACGGTTTCCATTGATAAAACAACCTTATTTTTAAGTTTTCCATCATCTTCGAAGAGTCTTTTGATTTTAATAAATTCTAAGAGTTCCTTTTCAATTCCCAACTTTAAGCAATCTTTTACGAAAACCAATCTACTTAACCCCAGCATTAGTCTCATCTACGTATAAAGTTTACCCAATGAGCTAGATAGATAGCTCAATTTAGAAGTGGACCAATACTTAAATAGTATAATATGAAAAAAATTTACCCATAAAGGTTTGCTCTTCATTTTTTTCCAAAGCCATACCTAGTCTCCCCCTCTATGACAACAATGGCTTCCTTTGTATATGGCAAAGAACCATATCCAACACTTTCTTTAGTTAGCTTCTATTATGAGTCTAAAGATGAAAATGTCCTCTTTAATTATCAATGAAGTACTCAAGCCATGTTTGCTCTAATATTCTTTTGCCCACTTCCTAACTAGTAGAAAAGGAAGTCTCTTTTGTTTAAAATATCCCACTAGTGCATAACTCCATCTTCAAGCCTTGACTTTCAAAATTTTTAAAGGGGCATTGATCATACTAATCTCTTGATATATGAAACTAGGAACAAAATATGAGTTTCTCCTAAGTTGCTTGTCTCCCTATAACTTGTTTCTATGATTTGCTCATTTTACATGTTTTTAGAGGGGAAGATATTGCATATTCCTTAGCAATTAATCCTTCTCCTATTGTAAGAGGGATCAAGGCAAGAGAATTATTCTTAGTGCTAGTTCACTTCTAGGTAGCTCAATCCAGAAGTAAACTGGTACTTAATTAGTATACTGTGAAAATTCACCCACAAAGTTCTGTTATTTATGTTACCTTTTCCTAAAGTCATACCTAGTCTCCACCTCTGTAACAACAATGGCTTCCTTTAACTATGCTAGAGATCCATCTCCAACACTTTATTTAGTTGGTTTCTGTTATGAATCTGAAGAGGAAAATGCCCTCTTCATTTATCAATAAGGTCCACAAACAATGTATACTCTAGTATTCCTCCACCCACTTACTAACTAGTAAGAAAGGAGGTCTCTTTTCTATAAAATATTACACTAATGTACACCTCCATCTTCAAGCCTCGATTTTTACAATTTTCAGAGGGGGATTGACTATACCAGTCTCCTTATCTATGACATTATGAATGGATATAAATTTCTTATGAATAGCTTGTTCTCTTATAACTTGTTTCCGTAATCTGCTCATCTCACTTACTTATAAAAGGGAATCTATTGCACATTCCTCTATAACAAATCGTTCTTCCACTGTAAGACGGATCAAGGTTGGAGAACTATTCTGTACCACTTTAGCATGCCTTAAAAAGGCTTAACTAGTTGGAGAAGTTGAAGATTTAACACTTCCTTTAACGTTTGGTGGTAATGGTCACTTATTACCTAAATTGTTAAGGAAGGTGACTTAAAAATAGGCAAGAAAATTACACATATTGGTTGTTAGCTATTAATATTAACTCTCACGTGATTTGCTTCTTTTTCTCTCTCTGGTTGTTTGCATTCTCTTTTGTCCTCTTTTTTACACCCTATTTACAACAATATGGCATATTGATTAACTAATTTGCTAGATTAGTTGACAATATCACTTATAATGACTAATTTTTGTTTCTAATGATTAATTTAGGTTCTTTTCAGTATATATATACCATTTATAAGTTATGAGAGGGGTTTTTTTTTCAATATATAGGTATGGTTGACCAATATCTCTTGAAAGCTAGTAAAAATGTGTACCATGAGTTTATTAGTATATTGGTCAATACATTGATCTTCCAATGTTATATATTGGTAGACCAATGTAGTCTAAAAGATAGAAATTTCATTTATATTGAGTTTGTATCAATATTAGTTGATACATCGGTTGACCAGTATGCCATATTATTTTACCAATTATATAAATCACATATGAGTTATAAGAAGCTTATTGGGCATATTAGAAAGTTGTTAAGAGTCTCAAGAGGGTAGAGGGTGCATATGTCCATTACATAATATATTTCGAGCCTTTATTCATTGGTGTGTGTAAAAGAAGCTTTTAAGTTGCATAATTATGGAAATTTTGGAAGATTATTTAGGTTAAACTTTATGAGGATTCCTATTAACCTTGAATAAGATTCGTAAAATGTTACTCTTCATTCTTCGGAAAAAAGGAAGAGTATCAAAGTTCTTCTTCTTCCGTCACAAAGAAAATCTTATATAGAAGGGTGCCTTTCACCTATTAAAGAAGAAGAAAGTGGATTTCCATATGGTGCTTGAGGAGTGGACATAAGCCAAGGATTATTTGGCTAAATTATAATAAATTAATTTTAATTATCTCTCTTTTTCCTATACTGTTCTATTTATTATTGTGTTTTTTGTAATTATTATATATGAATTTGACATAATTATTCATTAGAATAGACAATTTATTCATTAGTTTATAAATAGGGTGAAAAGTGAATACGCACATTTGCATTTAGATTTCTATCAAAATTTGAGCAAAGATTTTTATGGCTTAATTTGATTCACTTTTTAGCTAAGGTTGTTGATATATAAGTAAACCCTATTTCTTTAAAGGTGACAATTATATAGAAAAACTAAGATGAAACACTTCATTTAACCAAAGTGGTTGACATTTGGAGATTATATAAAGAATGGTCCTCATATCCTAATAAGAATTGTAGTTATAGATAAAGTGGAGATTAAAGTATCAAAGGACATAAGTGAGTAGAGAGATAATGATAAGAAAATCATCATACAAAATGATATATATTTTTATTTTATGCTCTTGTATAAATGAATTCAATATGGTGTCTATATTTGAAACCTCCTACGTGACATGGCACATAATTGAAATCGCATATGAGGATAATACTCAATTAAAAGAGAGTAAATTGAACTTAATAGTGCATCAATATGAGCTAATTAACATAGAGATAAATAACGAAATTTCTAATACGCATACTTGCTTTATTTATATAATTAAACTCTTAAAGTTGTTGGTAAAACCTATACTAATCTTAAATCAGTTAGAAAATTATTTAGATTTGCAATAGAGGCTTGGGAGGTAAATGTAATAACCATACAAGAAGCCAAAGATTTGAGCACCTTGTTGTTGAAAGAACAATTTGGATCACTCCTCATCTATAAGATACAAATGAATAAATTGAATGAATAAGAAGTGGTGTTTAAACATCAAATGATGAGAAAGCTAATGATAGGAATACCTTTATAAGTGAGAGTAATGAGGATGATATGAAGCTCATCATAAAGAAATAAAAAAAAAAGTTATTAAAGAAGAAGAGGGACAAATAATTGAATAAGAAGAAGAAAGCACTTAAGGCTACATATGATAATACTAGTTTGGACAATGATTAATCTTAAAATATGGAGACAAGTATATGCTTTATGACTAATAGTGATGAGGTAACCTCTTTTTCAAATTATTATAATGATAATAATGATTGTGACATTATTCTTTCTTATAATTAGTTATTTGAATATTTAAAAGCCATAAGCATAAAAAGTAAGAAAGTATCTTCCAAGTATAAAAAAGGTCCAAAAACTCTTAGATGTATACATGATTGAGAATAAAAAATTAAAATGTGACATACATAACATAATAGAATCTAAACGTATGGTTCATTAAAGAAAGAGCTTAATGTATGCAAAGAATCATTATCTAAGTTTACTTTAAAAGTGAAAACCTTCAATATCATGCTTAAAGTCTAAAATAACTTTAATTATAAGCATATAATTGGTGTCACTTATCAAAATGTGCAATCCAATACTAAGACAATTTTTATTAGTGGAAAGATGTATATGATGAGCCATTGCTTAAATCATCAAATAAGCATATAGAATTCAATTCTAGACATGAGAAACTTAAAGCTCATGCATCAACTTCTAGGTCTTAAGGTAAAAAGAAATTTCATATATTTATGTATGGTTTACATTCTAAACCTAGAAGACATGGTTTACAAAGTAAAAGTAGGTATAAAAAATCATGCAGGGTTATATCAAAAGAGCAGGTAATATTCTCTCTCTCTCTCTCTCTCTCTCTCTACTCACTCGCTCACTCACACACACACACACACATATTTTTGTATATTTATTTCTTTTATAATCAAAATAAGATAAAGCTAACTTATAATTATCATATTTCATTATCCAATAACTTAGAACATATTCACAGTTCTCATAGGTCATATTTATACTAAAAGAGTATATCATATGTTAAACCATTTCTTGTTATCACATAAGAAGATACACTTATCCTTATATATCTAAAAGAGAACATTATATTACTCACATCTTCCATTAAGATCTAAAAATACACATAAGCTATATTCTTATAGGTCTTTCTTATATAGTACTAACACTTTCAATTCCATTATGTAATATGATTTTTTGTGTGAATATTATGTATATATACATATATATGGAAAATGATCTTTGAATGAATGTTTATTAAGTAAATCCAAAAGATATAAACTGAAAAGAATTTAAGAACTAACTCCTAATGGCAAAATTTATCTGGATACTTATAATATATTAATTTCTTTGCCTTGTAGTTCAATATTAATTAACATCAAATAAATACCAACAATTGATACCACCTGTATAGATATAAAATGAAAAATATCAATGATATATCTAGCAATTAATTTCAAAATAAAATCACGAAGACCCCTTACATAAGCCAAATAAGAAAATTGTTATCAAAAGACCAATTATTGAACCAAGTGAGGAAGAATATATGTATATATATGTATGTGTGTGTGTGTGTGTGTGTATATATATATATACACATATATATAAGGAAGTAACTCAGTTAGTTTTGTATTTAAAATATTTTATCATATTTATTTATTATGGATATTTAAGAGGAGAGGGCATTTTTGCATCTACATAGGCAAGAAAGATAGATTAACTTTAAAATTGTTTTGTGAAAATTATAAGAATTGCTCTTTGATTTACAAATTCTTGGAATGTACTCTTTGCCCATTTGATAGTTTTTTGAAAGGGGAGAGAGGGAAGCTAGTTATTTTTCTCTTTTGATGCTTATAAATTTAAATATCATAGGCCTTTTAATTATTAACAAAAAAGGGGGATAGAATGATGATATTGAAACTTGATCATTTCATAATGTATGAATTAAGGGAGAGCATGCATTATATATTCCTTTAACATAAAGAAAACTTATTTAATATCATTTATATTCTCTAACATCACCAAATATTATATCATAAAAATGTGAGATTGTTGAATCAACTAAGGTTTTGACACATAATTTTGATGATAACAAAGCTTGATACTAATAATGTTTTCCATCTTTAGTGATATTAGCAAGTTAATATGTGAGCTATCAAGTTCAATGGAATAGTCAAGCAAAATAGACAATTGAATTAATTGAACAGTCAGAAAATGGACAAGTGGAGAATTTATGTAATTTAAGTAAAGAATTAAGAATAAGGATGAATCCAGCATATCAACAATTAAGCAAATCATTATAATACTTTCTGTAACTTTATTTTGGTCATTTCAACAAATTAGGGCTCAATCAGTATATAATAATAAGGTATAATACCTAAATCTGTTCATAATCAAGAGAAAATATATTTTGATCTTTAAAGAAAATTTTTTAGTTTTAAATAAAATTTTAAGGAACTTTTGAAATTGTTTTAAATAAAAATTTTTCAAAAGAATATGTTTTGAACTTTAAAAGAACTTTAAAAATTTTGGAAAACTTACTTCTGGGCATGATGGACTTCTATATACATGTAGTCAACCAACGTCTATTGAAAGATAGTAAAAATGAGTTTGTTGGTACATTGGTTGATATACCAATGTCTTAATGATCGGACAATCTAGTACAAAATGTAAAAGCTTGATGTGCAATAAGTTTGTTTTTATATTAGTTGACCAATACAATAGCTTGGTCGAACAACATTGCTGCACAGTAGCTTTGTAGTAAAAATGTGTACTATAAGTTTGTTGGTACATTGGTTGATATACCAATGTCTTAATGATCGATCAATCTATTACGAAATGTAAAAGCTTGATGTGCCATAAGTTTGTTTTTATATTGGTCGACCAACTAAGTTTGGTCGACCAACATTGCTGAAATAGTAGCTTTGTTTCCATCGACCAATTTAGGTTGTTTTGAGTATAAATACACCATATATAAGTTTAAAGAAAGTTGTTGTTTCTAAGGTACTAAGACTTTGAAAGGCTAAAGAGTGTATATGTACATTACCTAACATATTTTAAGTCTTTATTTATTGGTATGAGCAAGAGGAAAAAAAATAGTTGTATAATTATGACAATTAGGGAGATTGGTTAGGATACATTTTGTGAGGTTCTTTTTAATCTTCAACAAGACTTGTAAAGGATTACTCTTCATCCGTGCAAAAGCAAAAAGATAGTAAGGGTTCCTTTTCACACATGATAAAGAAGATATTATACATTGGGTTGTTTGTCACCTATTGCATGAAAAAGATAGTGAATTCTTAAGTAAA
The DNA here is from genome assembly GCA_027575705.1 of Erythroxylum echinodendron. NCBI lineage: Eukaryota > Viridiplantae > Streptophyta > Magnoliopsida > Malpighiales > Erythroxylaceae > Erythroxylum > Erythroxylum echinodendron. Next base: position 7,049,124 of record JANZXR010000170.1, on the reverse strand, counting down.
ACTTAGGGAATGAACATATGTCAATGGTTATTTCACCAAACCATTATAAATTAATTGTTTTCTTTACTCTCTTTTACTTATTATTATGATTGTTTTGTTATTATTATGTGTTAATTATTTATAATCATTCATGATAATAGACAGTACATTCATTAGTTTACAAATAAGAAAAAAAAAATGAGCACACATAAGTCACCTTCCTCTTATGTTCCATCCAGGGATTAACACTTGTAAAGTTATTGTCCAACTAATGCTAGACTAATTTGAATAGAAATGAATAAAGTCACCTCCAGAGTACTTAAGTTTCATGTCACGTGTTCTATCAATGGTAAGCATTCATGAAGTACTTGCTATAAGTTTTACATGTTTGGCTAAACAAAAGGGAATCTTTAGATTATCACTAAACTATATTCCTAAATAGTTGGCATTTGACTTGGGAGAACCAAATTATAAGAATCTTATTTTGAAGAATTCGTTTTTCAAAAAAAAAGGTGTTAAAATAAGTCAGGACATCGTTATGAGAGAGGGTATCTACTCCTAAAGCATCAAACATCATAGGAGGTGGTGTTGGTGTAGTCCATGGCTAATGAGTGAATGGGTTAAGGAATTGGAAGAGATATAAAGGATAAAATATAATATTTTAATTATTTTAATAATTAAATTTATTATAAATTTAATATTTTAAATTTAAGCTTTAAAAAATCCACGTAATTATTTATTAAGTCCAAGTTGTTCAGCTGGCAAGCCACGTTAGATGGGTTAATAGGCTGGTAACGAAGACCTAATGCAAAAGTTAGGTTTTAGGGTACAAATAATACTATTTTGTAAATACCAAGGATACAAATAGTACTATTTTATAAATACTAAGGTACTAAATAATACCAAAGATAATAAAAAAAAGGCTAAATTAGACTTTTTGTGAAACATTGAATGATTTGTGCATTTGAACAAATAATTATTGTAATGATCATATAACTTCATATTTAAATATTTAAGCTACATCAAATATGAAACATTATACATGATAGATGATTCAGCTAAAATTTTTAGTTGTATAATTAGGACAATTAGGAAGATTTCTTAGGATACATTTTGTGAATACTCTTCATCAGCGCAAATGCAAAAAGATGGTAGGGGTTCCTCTTTACCTATGATAAAGAAGATATTATACAAAGGAATGTTTTTCACCTGTTGAGAGAAGAAGACAGTAAATTCTTTAAGTAAAGCTTAGGAAATGAACATAGGTCAAGGTTTATTTCACCAAACCATTACCATGCCCTTTCACTAAAAAGGGTTGGAATGTCTGGATGTTTATTCTAGCATTATATGAAATGGATTATAAAGTATTAGAACTATGATTCATATTAAATATTTAGATCCCACGATCGAATTTTCAAAAATTTCAAAGCATTAAAAGGTATAGATTAAAAGATTTTTCTTCTTTAAATATTTTGTCTATACTTAGTCATGTCATTTAATCAAATTGGGATGTCCAGTCGTTTAACTGACCTGTGCCTATTTAAACAGTCTCGGCCAAAGATTGACCGAGGTAATTAGACAACTCTACGTAACCCTTTTGGATGAATGCTTTGTCAATTTTTTTCTCTCTCTCTACTCTCTTTTATTTATTGTTATGATTACTTTGTTACCATTTTAAGAAACTCATTCATGTTAGAATAACTAATATGATTGATTTGACTTTTTTCTATTTAATCTTAAAATTTTAAAACTACTATTTACCTTAATTCCTATAGCATTTTTTAGCTATTATATAACTCTTTACAGTATATTTTTTTAGTTTTTTGTCTATTCATAATTTTAAATTGATTTTATATTGAAATTTAAATATTCTAATGCCACGTCATTATAAGTAAAACATGTGAAAGACTAATAGAATATGACAGAATAAATTATATGATACTTAAACAATATTATGAAAAGGTAAATAATAGTTTACAAAATATAACAATTAAAATATAGAAAAATCAAATCACATAAGATTTAATTATATTTAATAATAATTTATATTTTTTGAAATTAATGAATCACACATAACAAATAATTAAAAAAAGTAAAATTTTAAAAACTATAAAAAAAACTCATATGTGGGATGTCTGATACGTACATATTTGAGCTAAGATAATAAACAAATAGTAGGCAAATTACGATCAGCTGCATTTACATGGGACTAGGGTCTTCTTTAAAAGATGGAGGACACATGGCAGCTATATTTACACCTCCCTGTGAGGTCAAATCACTAACAATTTCATGTGAGGTCAAATAACTAACAAACTATAGCACGTCGACTACGAGAATGACTGGGTATGGATCGTTGAGATGTCACATTCGTAATCATTTCTAGAGCCCACCTTTTCTCTCCTATTTATTTCTTAAATGTCTAAATAAAATGAAAAACTTTCATAAATTCTTTTTTTTTACTACAGATACAGAAGTAATTGCCCTTCTGTGATTATAAAATAATAGGTTTAAATTATAAAAATAATATTTTTATAAAATTATAAAAGAAAGACTACGTATTATAACTCTCTTTAGACTCTCATTAAAAAAAAGCCTTGTGTATTGATTTTTTTTAGAATAAAAACATAGCATATCGAGGTATATATGATCTTCTTTCCTTATATTTTGTTACATAAAACAAGTGATAACCAAATGGTAGTAGGGTTGCGCTTGAATCTGTGGTACGGTGGGGATAAGTATTTATTCACCACAGTTTTCAAATGTAATTACATGTTTAGATTTGCGGTGAACAACCGGAGGTTGGAGAAAAGTGTGGTGCCACCGCAGAAATCAATAAGCAGAAAGAGGCTTGCGGTAGTAAATTGCTTCTGCGGTAAAAATTTTGATTTCCATTAATAATCTTCACTACAAGTATTATTTTCTATTATACTCTTCATTAATATGACTAATAATATATTTTTATGAAATATTTTATTTACTAAATTTATTTTATTTATATTTTCTTATTTTCTTATTTATAATTTTAAAT
>JANZXR010000170.1:7013085-7027786 GCA_027575705.1 Erythroxylum echinodendron | reverse complement strand
ATTATTATTATTATTATTATTATTATTATTATTATTATTATTATTATTATTATTATTATTATTATTATTATTTATATATATATATATATATTTATTGTTGTTGTTGTTGTTGTTGTTATTATTATTATTATTATTAAAGTTATAAACTTAATTTTTGTAAAATTAAATAGTTAAAATCTAAATTTTCATAAGAATATTCAACGAAATATTAAGAAATATAATATTCATGCTTTTTATAATTTTTTAAAAAAAATCATGCCCTCATAAATCATTTTACACATCAACGGCTAATACTAAATAATTAATTTTACCAAATTTCTTTAATAAACAACTGATGTTATTTGCTAGTCAAATCAACTGATATAATCAACTATCAGATAACGACAGATAAAATCAGTTAATAACTAATGCAATATACTGTTTGCATATTTCCAGATTCACCAAACACCGGAAGAGCAGAAGGTGTCTCTAGTGCTAGTGTGCATGGAGGGGCACGGCTTGCATCGGATGACTTGGCTTCAAGACAGGAAAACCTAGTTGACATGGGGAGAGGTACGACAGGAGGTGCTGTCCTATTTTGGAGAAGTTTTAGCGGCAAATCCCTATGAAGCAATTACTGCCGGTAAACAAGTGAGAAGCGTCGAGGAATATGTGAAGGACTTTGTAGCGAAATCTGCCAAAGTGAAGGGATGGCCCAAGAAATCTTTTATGGGTCAATTTTTGAACGGGTTGAAAGAGGAGATAAGAGCCAGGATACGTTCTCATGAGACCGTGGATTTATACCGCACCATGACCCTTGCTCGAAAGGTGGAACACGAGCTGGAGGTGCTGACGAAGAAGGGGGTTCTCTTATGTGACGGGAGACGATCAGTAGGGCTTGAAGCGGGTTATGGGTTAGGAGGCCGGGCTGGGGCAATACTAGGCTCTAGCAGCAATGGAGGAACTTGGCCCAAACAATCGAAGCGGGTTTTGCCTGGGCCTAAGACCAATCTACCAAGCCAAGCAGGTCAACCCTATCGAGTGACCTTTCCTACCAGCTCCACCACTTCGTCGCGAGGTAGTAGCAGCAGTACACCCCAAGGGGGGTCGCGCCACATTCGGCACTACTCAAAGGAGTTCCAAGATTTGAAAGCTAAGGGGTTGTGTTACCAATGTCAACAACTATACCACCCACTCCACTTGTGCCAGGCAAAATCGTTTCGCACAATGATATTAGCTGACGGAGAGGAGGAGATGCCAGATGGCGAAATTATATGTAGTAAAGAAGCAGCTGAGATGACGACTCCAACAGGGGAGAGGCAAACCAAGAAACTGACGCAGTTGGAATTGCCATGTTTTGCCCTAGGGGACATCTTTAATAGTAACACCATGAAGTTACGGGGACACATAGCAGGAACAGAAGTCATTGTAATGGTGGACAGTGGTGCTAGCCACTACTTCATGGCTAGAAAGACAGTAGAGAAGTTGGGTTTGGAGGTGACACCAACGGAGGTATTGGGGGTGCGGCTGGGAGATGGATAGGGAAAGGAGACAAAAGGTGTTTGTTGAAATGTTAACATGGGTCTTCCAGGGGTTGACATTTTAGTCGACTGCTACCTTTTTCCTTTAGGGGATATTGATCTCATCCTTGGGGTATCTTGGTTACAGACTTTAGGAGAGGTAAAGGTTAACTGGGTAGTGATGACCATGCCATACACAGTGGAAGAAAAGATGGTCCGAATATGTGGTGACCCATCATTGAGAAGTTCACCCATCGCCTGTCAGTTACTATATCGTTTATCAGAAGTTCAGTTTAGAGCCATGGTTTGGGAAGTTACGCAGGAGAAGCAGAAGGATAAGCAAGTTCCAGAGGATGCAAAGCGTCGAATGGAAATGCAGCAACTTCTATCCAAAAGAGCTGTAGTTTTTGGGGAGCCCAAGGAGTTACCACCGCAATGACCGAACGATCATCAGATTAATCTTCAGTCCGAAGTCAATGCAGTGAGTGTACGTCCATATCGATATGGACATGTCCAGAAAGATGAAATAGAGCACCAAGTGGTGGACATGATTGCTTCCGAAGTAATTCAGCATAGTGTGAGCCTATTTTCTAGTCCCGTTCTATTGGTAAAGAAGAAAGACGGTAGCTGACGTTTTGTGTGGAGTGTCGGGAATTAAATAGTGTCACAATTTCGGACAAATATCCAATTCCAATCATACAGGAATTATTGGATGAACTCCATGGAGCTGCCTATTTTTCTAAAGTCGATTTGAGGTCCGGCTACCATCAAATCTAAGTACGGGAAGAGGATGTGCCGAAGACTGCATGTCAAACTCACTCCGGGCACTATGAGTTCAGGGTCATGCCTTTCGGGCTCAATAATGCCCTGACAATGTTTCAGGTCGTTATGAATGACTTATTCCGGCCACTATTACGGAGGTACATCTTAGTTTTTTTTTTTGAAGACATACTTATCTATAGTAGCGGATGGGTGGATCATTTGAAGAACGTGGATGCGGTGTTGCAAATTTTGATTGAAAATGCCTTTGTAGCAAATCAGAAAAATTGTCAATTTGGTTAAGTCGTTATTGAGTACCTGGGGCATATAGTCTCCAAGCAAGGAGTCTCAATGGACCCGGCTAAGGTGTCCAGTGTTTTACAGTGACCCCGTCCTACTTCGGTGAAGGCAGTATGCAGATTTCTAGGTTGACTGGGTACTATAGAAGATTCATACAAGGGTATGGGCAATTAGTAGCCCCTTTGACAGCATTGTTGTGCAAGAAGTCTGTGGGGAAATTTCAATGGAGCCAAGAAGCACAACAGGCATTTGAAGCCTTCTAGCAGGCTGTGACCTCTGCTTCTGTATTGGCTATGCCAGATTTCTTGAAAGAATTTGTGGTGAAAAGTGACGCTTTAGGGAATGGTGGGGTAGTGTTGTTGCAGCAGGGGAGTCCAATTGCTTACTACAGTAAGGCCATTACGGGAAGAAACCTTGCCAAAACGACTTACGAAAAGGAGCTGATGGCCTTGGTTATGTCCATTCGGCACTGGAGGTCATACCTGGTGGGAAAAAGATTTGTGGTGCGGACTGATCATAAGAGCCTCCGACACCTTTTGCAACAGCAAATAACTACGCCAGCTCAGCAAAACTGGGTGGCAAAGTTACTGGGGTACGACTTTTCCATAGAATACAAATCTGGGGTTACCAATAAGGTGAGGGATGCACTGTCTCGACAATTTGAAGAGTTGGAAATGACAACAATCTCTATCCCAGTTTGGGTGCAGTGGGGAGAGCTAGAGTCGGATATTACACATGATAATTCCATTCAGCAATTGATGGACAAGTGTAGAGGGATACTAAGGGGTCACCCTATTAGGGGTTCTGAGGATGGCCGCCTTACCTACTTCGAGACAAGGAAGGATTGGATTTGATAGACTTTTCAACTCGCACAGCCTGACCCCCTTCAGGTATTTTTTATTTATTTTCTGTTGTTTTTCTGTAACCTGCATCATTCGTATATTGTCTCATTTGCATGTGGGTCCACCAGAAACAGCCTCTCTGTTGTGTAGGGGTAAGACTTCGTACTACAGGACCTTCTCAGACCCCGCTTCATTGTGAGATTTCGGACTGGGTGATGATGACGACGACGACGACGACGACGATGCAATATACTGTTTGCCAAACATGACCGTTGTTTGGAAGAATAATTTATAATGTAATATAATGAAATGTTGTTTATTATTTCACATTCTATCCTAAACTTTCTAAATTAGAAGTAACTTGTTTTTACTGTTTAGGATGAATATGATGTAATGTGCAACTCTCCTCTTCTATTTTATTCCATTCTATTTTATTATAAACCATCCTCTATATTCCATTTCATTACGTTAATATCCACCCAACTAAATATTGCATAATTATGTAATGAATAAAAGGATTGATTAACACAACTGAAGCTTTAGAGGATGGTCAGTTCGTATGGAAAAATGGTAATATAAATGAGAATGAATATAGGGAAGCAATAAGAATGAATATAGTGAAGAATGAAAATAAATATTATCATTATAATTATGATGGTTGGTTAAGAGAAAGGAATGATTACTATTACTATTGACAGTGATTAGTTTATAAAAATATTAAGAAATAAAAATTTATTATATTTTAATTAATTAATTAATTATATTGTAATTAATTTATTATATTGATTAATTACAATATTTTAATTAATGAATGAATTATATTTTAATTAATTATAGTATAACTAATTAATTAATTAATTATAATATTTTAATTAATGAAAGAATTATATTTTAATTAATTATATTTTAATTAATTATAATATAATTAATTAATTATATTATATTATTTTAATCAATTATATTTTAATTAATTATAATATTTTAACTAATGAATGAATTATATTTTGATTAATTATATTGTAATTAATTAGTGAATAATATTATTTTAATTAATATTATTGTAATTAATTATATTTGAATTAATTAATATTATTTAATTAATTAAGCGTGCGGGGTTGTCAATGTTGAACCAAAATGAGAATTTTCGAAATTATTTATTTTTATCGGACCCAAAGGAATTCCTTTTAATCAACAGATACCCAATTCTTATCCTGCAAAATTCCGATTTCTCATCGGTCTCTCTAATGCAAACTTCTCTCTCTCTCAGTAGGTGCCCTTAATTCTATGGTTTTCATACACAGATATGAAACGATAACTTGGTCCAACCTCGCCTCTGTCAACTCCGATTAGTACGGCTCCGCCATGTACAGCGGTTCGAGTGACGGCGAGAGCCATGAGGCTTCGCAAAGGAACATCCTGCCCGCGTCGTCTATGCTTTGGGCTCGAAATCTCCGCCGATACATTGGAGCCGGTGCAGGACTCGGACCCGAAGCGCTTATGGGTCTGTTCCTTTACTCCCTGTATTTCCATTTCTTAGTCCTCTTCAAGTTTTCTACTGTTATAATGCGATCAAAGTTGCAATAATTGTTTGAATAATTTGGATTATCTGATTTTTAAGTAGCTTTTTGCAAGGTGATGTTTTTACAATCGTTTCTGTAGTAACGAACGTTTGAATGTTCTCAAGTAAATCCCCTAACGTAGTTATGTATATTTGTCAATTTACGTACAATGGATCAATACAGACCAAATATATATTTGTTTTATTAAATATAACGCTTTGAAGATTTGATCTTACTTTCCTGGCTCTTGTCCTGTAGAGCTTGAGACGAAGAGAATTTTGCTCGATATTTTCAAGGAGAAGCAACAAAAGACTGCAGAAGCAGGTACTATACCAACTTTCTATAAGAAGGCATGGGCTTTGACTAAGTTTGTTGTTGTGATATCTTGGTTTAGGCACAACACATAGAGGAAAAGTGTGGTATGTCTGTAGTTTATTCTGCCTGTTGCAGAAACCTGAACAAATCAATTAGTCACAGGGTCCAGAGACTTGCAAAATATCGATTTTTAAAGTTATGATTTACTTTCCTACGTGGTCTATTTATTTTTCTGCGGACTGATTTGAGCATTTGTCTTTATGCTTTATTTGATGAAATTATTCATTTGTTTTTGCAGAAGCAATCAGAACTTTTGCTAAATGCTGATGATTTGAGTGCAATGTGGGTTTGCTTGAGAGAAAATGGTGTGATTGATGATGCCACTGGTGCAGAAAAGGTATATGGAAGTTGCTTTGCTTATCAGTTTCCATTTTAGTTCAGATCTCGTAAAATTCTTGTTGGTGTACATTCTTACTAGTTAACTATATTAATTACGCCAAATAAAAGGCAAGTGGAATAAGCAACCTCATAGCACCAATATTGCTGAAAACCTACTTTCGAATTTTTGATCTGCACTTCCAATTGATGAGGATAGTCGGAGCATGCTAACATACTTGATTAAAAAGTATAGACTGTAATTTAAAAGCTGGAATTTAAATATAAAGAATTAAAACAAAGGGATAGATTTAGAAATTACCCCTAGAATTTCCAACAAATAATAAGAAACACTTTTACGGTTTGAACAAATAAATTATTAGTGGTAACTACAATGGCCCACTCTTATTCTCTTGTGGGAGCAAAGGTTAATATGTATAGGGGTGTGTGGTTTTGGATTGTGTTGTATTTGGCCCTCATGGCTGTGGCTTGTTTTATATTGTTTTCAGGTATCTCTGATGCAGGCAAGAATAGATATGAGTGAGCTTGATGAAGATTCTGATGGTTTTCTTCAAACTCATGTATGGATTTTATACAACCATCAAATTTTAAAATCTTTTCTGCATTACAATACATATCATCTGTTGCGGGCTTACTTTTGGCTTCTCACATGTTAAATTTTAATGAATCAATAATTTGACAGGAAATGGAGGCGTATATTCAGGGCCTCATCCCAAATTTAGCAAAACGACGGGATATGCCTGCTGCATTTGTTCAAATGTATTGCCGTATTGTTGCACACAAATTCTTGTTCTTCTGTGATCCTCATCGGCGAGGTTTGTAAGGCTACCTTTTAGTTGTGGCATCTTTAGTAACATCTCAGTCATCAAGTTTTGGTAATTGCATTTCAGTGCATGAATCTCATTATATTCTTGAATAATAATGTGATATTCAGAGGCTTTCCTTAGATATTTACCTATTGTGCCTGTTAATGATACTGGTTTTGGGACTTTAGGCTTCAAAAAGGGTACACTGGTTTTGGTAACAATAAAGAAACAATTAGATCATTGAAGCATTTTTACTACCACGAGATGGTCATATTGTTGGCTTGTAGTGATAAAAAAATAAACATGACATAGCTTACTACCACGAGATGGCCATATTGTTGGCTTGTAGTGACAAAATAGTAAACATGACATAGTTAAGTTCAAAGTATAGTTTGTGACATAGTTAAGTTCAAAGTATAGTTTGCAAATGCTTTCATATATAATGATGCAGATTCTGGTAGTTTGTGGATTTAACATAGATTAAACTAGCCTTGAAATGCTGCATGAAGACAAAGAGATATGCTTGAGAAATGAATAACATAATATTTCTTTTATTTTTCCTTCGTGCTTCTGTCTTTTATGCGTGTTGTGGGTTGACATGTAATTTGTAAAACCAATTACTTAGAATGTCGGTGTGCAACTTTCTGTTGCTAATGAGGCATTGCTACCTTTACCTCGCTATTATTCATCTTTGGTGGATGATCTTAATGATGAAAGACTATAATTAGATGGTTTGGTATCTAAGATCATTATCCTTCCAAGGTACTTTTGTTGTCAGAAGTACTTCAGCTTTGGTTATACTTGCAGGAAAGCTTGCATTAAGAAGGTGCTTCTTAGTAACTGCCTCCAGGAACTAATGGAATTACACCAGGTATCTGCAGTTTGGTACTTTGTATGAACCGGTCAAACATGTAAACCATCCATGAAAATTAGATTTCCCCCCTGTTGTGGGTTTTCTCAGTTTTGTTTTTGAGGCTGATTACAATGTTAAACATGTTAATATCTCAATAAATAGTACTTTTGATAAGGTCCCAGTCAAAGCTATTGAGTTTGTTTATCCTGCTTAGTGTGAGAATAAAACCACAGTAATTGGGTTAAGAATTAGCCTCCCTTCATTGAATTCAAACAGAGCTTATATACAAATAAGACAAGATAACTACCCCTGATTCTTAGTGCATGACCAAGGGTAATGACAACCCACGATAACAACTTACCCACTAAATTAATAAAACAGAAAGAGTAAAATAGCCACGTAGCCAGCTTGACTTCATGCTCACTAATTGGACTGAAACTTTGAATTCTTCTTCAGCACACGAAGGGGCGCATCAATACCCTTCCCTTTGACAACGACCTTGTCCTCAAGGTCAAACGAAGGAAACTGCTCTTGGATAGTCTGCATATTTTCCCAAGTTGCCTCCTCTGCCGATAACTGTTTCCACTTGATTAACACTTGTTCAACAATTTTATACCCTTGCTTGATCCAACGAGTCTCCAATACAGTGTCCGGTTCTACAATCAGAATTGCATCATCAGACATCGGTGGAAGAACTGAACTAGCTGGAATTCCTTCTCCCATCCTCCGCTTAAGTAAAGAAACATGGAATACCGGGTGAATACGCGATCCAAGAGGAAGATCCAATTTATAAGCAACCTTGCCAACTCTTTCAAGAATTGGATAAGGACCATAAAATCGACTGGAAAGCTTGTGGCAAGCGCGCTGAAACACAGAATGTTGGTGATATGGGTGCAGTTTTAAGAAAACCATATCACCAATATGAAATTCAACATCCCTTCGCTTAGAATCCTGTTGTTTCATCCGATTGTTTGCAGCATGTAAATTGAGTTTAAGTTGTTGTAATAACTCATCTCGTGTCCTCAAACTCTGGTCCACTTCATTAACAATACAATCGCTGGCAAAATAATTCGAAATAGATGGAGGAAGTGTGCCATAAAGAGCTTGAAAAGGAGTCATACCTGTGGAAGCATGGTATGTTGTCTTGTACCAGTATTTAGCCCAAGGAAGGAATGAAAGCCATTTGCAAGGCTGCTGGTATACAAAGCTTCTCAAGTACTGTTCAATGCACCTGTTAACCACCTCCGTTTGACTGTCGGTCTGTGGATGATTGGCAGAACTCATTTTCAGATGTGTACCTGATATTTTGAAAAATTCCTGCCAAAATCTGCTAAGAAAGATTGGATCTCTATCCGAAATAATACTCTTGGGCATGCCATGGAGCTTCACAACATTTTCAATAAATTTCTCTGCTATTGCCTTTGCTGTATATGAATGAGCCAACGCCACAAAATGAGCATATTTACTCAATCTGTCGATGACTACTAGGATTGAGTTCTTCCCATTGAAAGATGGCAGCCCTTCTATAAAATCCATTGAAACATCATCCCAAAGTTGGCAAGGAATGGGTAAAGGCTGAAGAAGACCTACAGGTGACAAATTTTCTATTTTTGTGCGTTGACAAACCTCACAAGAAGCAACAAATTTTTGTATGGCTTTGTGCATAGAAGGCCAATAGAACTATTGAGCCAAGCGTTTTTAAGTTCGCAAAACCCTGGAATGGCCTCCTAACGGTGAATCATGAAATTCATGCAGAAGTTGAGCCACTATAGGAGACTTGGAAGGAACCACAACTCTGTTCTTGTAAAATACCAAGCCATTACGCCAGCTGTAAGGCTGCCCCGGTTTCTCGGTGGCTAATTTCCCAATCTGTTAGTCATCTCTAGCAGCAGATTTGATCTCACCCCATAAAGAGGTTTGAGAAATTGAGACAGCAGCAAGTAATGGAATACCAGGCATTCTTGACAAAGCATCGGCAGTGCTATTCTCAGTGCCTGGTTTATAACGGATTTCATAGTCATAACCAAGCAATTTTGCTACCCACTTCAGCTGTTCTGGAGTGACTATGCGTTGTTCCAGCAGGTGCTTTAAACTTTTTTGGTCTGTATGGATGTAGAATTTCTGCCCAAGCAAGTAAGGTCTCCAAGTTTTAATAGCTTGGAGGATGGCCAACATCTCTTTGGCATAAACGGACCATGATTTCTTGGTTACACCCAAAGCATGGCTCATAAATGCAATAGGCTTGCCCTCTTGAGATAAAACTGCTCCTATGCCATCATCGGAAGCATCTGCTTCGATAACAAACGGTTCATGGAAATTCGGCATAGCAAGGATGGGAGTAGTCGTCATAGCCTGTTTGAGAGCAGAAAAGGCATTCTCAGCTTCATCATTCCATCCGAATTGCCCTTTTTTTAATAAATGAGTGAGTGGCCTGGCAATGATACTGCAGTATCAGACAAACTTCCGATAATAACCTCCAAGACCTAAAAACCCACGCAACTCACAAATGTTAGTAGGCCTAGGCCAATCTACCATAGTTTGGGTTTTCCTTTGGTCAACTTTGACACCAGCAGATGTAATAATATGACCCAAATATTCAAGTTCTTGCAACCCAAAGACACATTTGGACATCTTCACAAAAAATGAGTACTGCCTTAATATTTCGAAAGCTGTTTTAACATGTTCAAGATGTGAATTCCAATCAGGGCTATAAATTAGGATGTAATCAAAAAAAACTAAGATGAATTTTCGAAGGTGGGGGCGAAATATTGAGTTCATGATAGCTTGGAATGTTAAAGGAGCATTACAAAGTCCGAAAGGCATAACGAGGTACTCGTAATAGCCATTGTGGGTACGAAATGCAGTTTATGTATGTCAAGAGGGTGGACTCGTACCTGGTAGTATCCTGCTTTTAAGTCAAGTTTGGTGAAATATGTGGCTCTATAGAGTTCATCTAACATATCCTCCATAGTGGGTATAGAAAATCTGTCTTTAATGGTGACCGCATTTAAGGCCCGGTAGTCAGTACAAAAACGCCAAGACCCATCTTTTTTCTTAACAAGCAAAACAGGGGAAGAGAAGGGACTAGTACCGAGTCTAATTAGCCCTGATTCTGACATGTCTTGAACTTGTTTTTCTATTTCAGCTTTTTGAAAATAGGCATACCTGTAGGGTCTCACATTGACTGGTTCTGTGCCTTCTTGTAGCGTGATTTGATGATCAATTGCTCGTTGAGGAGGCAATTGCGATGGTTCAGCAAACAGGTCTTGGTAACAATCCAGTAATTTTGCCATCTCAGGTTGGAGTTGTGAATTTGACTTCAGTAATTTCGGCAATTGTAGACACATGGCTAATATGGAGCTGTCTTGTGCAGCCTTGGTAATGGTGTTTCTGGTCACCGATTGAATTATTGGAGTCTTTTCACCTTGTAATTTGCAATTTTGACCTCCCACTGAAATTCCATAGTTAACCGATCCCAATTGCACATCACCGTCCCCAATTTTGCCAACCATTGAATACCTAAAACTATATCCTTGAAATTTTAAGCTTTTCCCATTGGGAACTCGAACTCCAAATTCCTTCGTTGGTGTCACTGGAAGTTGAAGGTGGGCAGCAAGTCTGTCACTGATAAAGTTGTGTGTAGAACTGCTGTCAATCAAAACCAACAAACTCTGAGAGCCGACGCGTGCCTGTACTCGTAGTGTGTTCGGAGTGTTCCAGCCAGAGAGGGCGTGGAGCGAGATTTCGGGCTCCTCTGGCAACACATAATTAGCTTCATTGTCATCCTCAAATCCTTCCAATAACAGCAACTGGGGACTTTTGCAACGATGCTCAGGATAGAATTTCCCATCACAATTAAAGCAGAGCCCTTGAGCACGGCGTTTTTGCATCTCTTCCCATGACAATCTCTTAAAACCAGATGTGGTTTTGGGTTTCGTTACAGGAGCAGAGTCAAAGTTGGTACGAGTGATTGATTTTGGAAATCGTTGTTGTCGTTGTAGCTGTTCATCCCTCATACGAGCAAGGCCAATCGCCTCCTTCAAGGATCGAGGCTTAAACATTCGTATTCCCTCAGCAATTTCCGGTTTCAGCTCGCCAATGAAAGTGCCGATTAGTGCCTTTTGAGTCCAGCCATGAACTCTGTTTCCCAGCCTCTCGAATTCCTGTTGATAGTCTCGCAAACGATCCATTTGCTTGATTTTGGACAACGCCTCATCAAAATCTTCATACTCCGTTGGCCCAAACCGAGCCCAGAGTTCTTCAAACATTGACCAAGTCAGCTCAAGTTTTTCCTCCTGACAAGTACGCCGTAACCACTGCCACCACTGATTAGCCTCTTCGATCAAGTGGAAAGATGCTAACGGTAGCTTTTGAGTTTGTTTATCCTGCTTAGGGTGAGAATAAAACCACAGTAATTGGGTTAAGAATTAGCCTCCCTTCATTGAATTCAAACAGAGCTTATATACAAATAAGACAAGATAATTACCCCTGATTCTTAGTGCATGACCAAGGGTAATAACAACCCACTATAACAACTTACCCACTAAATTAATAAAACAGAAAGAGTAAAACAGCCATGTAGCCAGCTTGACCTCATGCCCACTAATTGGACTGAAACTTTGAATTCTTCTTCAGCACACGAAGGGGCGCATCAACTTTCCTTGCAGCTAATTTGTTTGTTTTAACCATTATTGGTACTAGGAAAGTGAGGAAGAAGTCACGGATACCGAACAAGCTGAAAATTGGTTTTCTTTGACGTCTGTGCAACGCATATGTAGTGGGTGTTTGATTACTAATATGTTTTTAAACTGTTGTTTTGAAATCTGTGTTTCACTTATGTGCTAACACTTTGTGATATGTTGTATCCGCTCTCTGTATGTCCTTTTTTCTCCTTGACATTTAAGGTGTCCTTTCCAATGAGCACTCCTGACCTTGTAATTCACCATATTGCAAAGGTCTACATGTTCTATTTGAAAGGACTGGAGTTAGGATGGTCTCGAGCAATGCCATCTTAGGTGTTTGCTGGATAAACTGTCATGGTGCCATTAACACGTCTTTCTGTGGTATCCATGGTTTGAGGAGTTGTTGGCAGAGTGGAAACAAGGTCCATTTTACTGTCTCCACGTCATTTTGCAAATGGATGTTAAGTGCTTCATCTAATAAATCTGAACTTAGATCCACATGCATAAAGAATTTGTTGGGATCAATTGCAGATATCATTTAATTGGTAACATTACATGGCATATCTAACTGAATTCTGATTCTTCTGCAGATATGTTTCTTGAGCAAGCAAGAGCTTCCAGAATACGCTGATGGCACACTGACGGACATTCTTATCGAAAGAGGTTGAAGTTTTACTTTACATGGCTTTATAAAAAGTTCATGTCTTAATGTATTAAATTCTTTGCTACTTTTTTGTAGTGTAATATTGCTGCAATGCCAATGTGAATTTCAGCCTAATTGATGCTCACATCTCTGTTTCGTTGGTGTAACCCGTAACTGATCCAGCTTTGATGAAAATTAGGTCATTGCAGTAGCTTCTGAGATTCAAACTAGATCATATCACTAGGGTGTTTCATACTATGTGAACTTGACAGGCTTCTTTGAATGCTTTGTTTAGATTGCCGCAAATGGACTTTCTTCAACATTTTAATACTATTTGTCCACCCACGGTAGGAGACTATCCTTAGAAATTACAAAATAAGTGCATCGTCATTTGCCATGTGTGGTTATGGGGTCTTATTGGTGCAGTGCTTCAATTGGCCATCTGTTCCTGACTGCCTTTTTGCTGTTATTGCCCGGTTAAACATGGTTAATTGAATTTTTCTTATTCTGAAAATAGGTTCATGACCATCATTAAGGGTGGACACTGGCACTATGCTGTTATGCTTTTTTCAAATGCTTATTTTGGCTTTCTTACAGTATATGGAGACACCTTCCCTTCGATTCTGTGTTGTTGTTTCAGTAGTCTCATTTCATTTTTATGTTTTCAAATTAGTATTCGATGAGCATGTCTGCCGTGGAAAGATTGGGGGAGGAAATGCTCGGGAGATGGACGTTGAGAGTTTCCTGGACTTTGTTCTTGCCCTAGAAAAAAAAGACACTCCAGAAGGGTTGACATATTTATTTAAATGTCTTGATCTTCATGGAAGAGGATTTCTTACCACAGCTGATATCCACTCTCTTTTCAGGCACGTGGCATAGTTTTTTCTCTCTTCTTTGTCTACTTAAAACTTCACGTGGAAGTTAAGAAGGGGAGCATCAAAAAGCTGAGATGCTTCCTGATTCAGTCTTCCTAAATAAAGCTCTGTAGTCGCCTGCTTGTAGTATTTAAGCAAGTTCTACAAGTCTCGAATCTTCAGAGACATGAACTCTAAAATAAACTCAACTATGATTGAAATGGAAATGAAGACTATAATTTTATAGCAGGCATATGAATCCTGGGAGTGACTCTCTAACTGCCTCTGCTCACATAAGCTGAATGTTTGTTTTAGATAATAACAAACATATGAATCTTGAGAGTGGTTTTACAAGTGTTTGAATTTTGCAAGCTTTGGGCATCTGAGACAATTCTCTTTTCTTTTTGAAACAGAGATGTGTACCAAAAATGGATTGAGGGTGGAAATTACGAATTGTACATTGAGGATGTAAGAGATGAAATTTGGGATATGGTGAAGCCAGCTGATCTCTAAGGATTACACTTAACTGATCTGCTTAGTTGTAAGCAAGGTGGAGTGGATTCTGGACTCATGACGATAGAGAAAATTTTCTTCAAGAAGATGAAAAATCAGAACCAAACTGGTTTCTTTGGTTTTTAAAGAGGAAGAATCGGAAGAAGAATAATCGTGTGCTGACCACAATGGTTTCTTAACTTTGGTTTTACTTTGATGTGACTCAGTAGGTCTCTTGCTGTGGGTCTATCGTATATACATAAAGAGAATATGCCACTGTAATTGATCAATCCTGATGTGGAATGAATGCGTTGGCTTTATAGTGTTTGGTATCTTTCCCTTCATTAAATTTCTTACATATCTTTGCCTATTACATAACAGCTTCTTATTCGTGGGACAAATATGCAAGAAAATGATTGACAGAACAACAGAGGTGCTGGAGATTTGACGAAATTTCCGGATGGCTTGTCAATGGAGAATTTTGGCCCGAAAGAATATATGAAAGAGTAAGAATGGATATAATCATTATAATTATAATATTCGGTTAAGATAAAAGAATGATTATTATTATTATTGAAAGTGGTTAATTTATAAAAAAATATTGTAATTAATTAATTACAAAAAAATTATATTTTAATTAATTACAATATTTTAATTAATGAATGAATTATATTTTAATTAATTATATTGTAATTAATTAA
>JANZXR010000170.1:6978989-7006223 GCA_027575705.1 Erythroxylum echinodendron | reverse complement strand
AAAATCAATTTGACCTCATGCCAGGAAGGTCCACGACAGAAACTTTAAGGAGGTTAATAGAGTATTATAGGGAAAGATAATGTAACTTACATATAATTTTTTTTCTTTACAAAAGGCTTGTGATATGATACCAAGGGAAATTATGTGAAGGTATGTAGAAGTCAAGAGAGTTCCTGTGACTTATATACAAATTATTGGGGACATATATGATAGTGTAAAAACTAGAGTAAATATGAAAAGACGAGAAACAAAGCATCTTTCTATAAATATTAGGCTATATTAAGACTCCTTTTTGAGCCCCTTTCTGTCTACAATAGTGATTGGTGAGCTCATTAAGAATATCCAAGAGAATGTCTTGGTATATGTTGTTTGCTAATGACATTGTTTTAGTAGATGAGACAAAAGAGAGGGTCAACGTCAAACTTGAACTTTGAAGGAATACGCTAGAGTTGAAAAGCTTTATATTGAGTACGACTAAGATTGAGTACTAGGAGTATAACTTTTCGGGACATAGAGTGGTTACTGATGTGGAAGTAAAGATTAGTTCAGAATTTATACTACAAAATGAGTGTTTAAAATATTTAGGATCTATTTTGCAAAGTAACGTGGAGATTGATGAAGATATATTTCACCAAAGCAGATCAGGGAGGCTTAAATGAAGAAGTGCATCAAGAGTTCTGAGTAACAAGAAGATACAACTCAAGCTTAAAGGAAAATTTTGGCACTTAGCGATGAGGGCCCATGTGCTTTATGAAGCAAAATATTGACCCATCAATACAAGCGCATAGTCATAAGTTAATGGTGACAGAGATGAGAATGCTCCAATATACAACTTTACTATAAAAGATAAGGTCAGGAATATAATGATAAAGGACAAATTAAAGATAGTTAATATTATTGACAGAATAAGAGAGGCGACCCTTAAATGATTTGTACATGTTAAGAGGACACATCTAGACACTTCAGTAAGAAATTACGAGAAAATCGTACTTAGACATAAGAAAAATTCAGAAGAAGTGATTAAGAATGATACGACAATGTTGAAAGTTACCGAAAATATGACACACAATAAAAATTTTTGTTGTAGTATAATTAAGATAAATGATTTTTCATAAAGAAATTCTTAATTCTCTTGTCTCTTGTAATTAGCTTAAACTTAAAATAGGTAGTATTTACTTTTTAAAGATTATCATCTTTTTTTCTCCGTCTCCCTCTCTTTTCATATTGGTCTACTAGTTAAAGGTATATACTACGGAACCTTCCCATACCTAATGTTGATATTGTTAAAAGTTTTGTAGACTGTTTTTAAGAAAAATCTTGCGAGGCATTAATATTGTTTTTATATATCTAAATTTAGGGATCATTAGAAAATAAATTACACAGAAAATAATTGTCTTTTAATCAATGTATTTTTAATAGCGCACTTTTATGCTGTGTTGTAACAGTACGACCCAGAAGTTATTAATATGATTAGTTAATGATTCAATGGAAAAAAGAGATGCAGATGAAAATTACAAACATGGAATCATTAAGTAATCATATTAATTATACGATCTTTCTTACAGATGAAACCTCCACTCCGATCCTGATCCATCTCATTCTCAGATATTGAAGTCCAACACAAACATATTACTATCTAATCATTAAGTAATCATATTAATTATACAATCTTTCTTACAGATGAAACCTCCGATCCGATCCTGATCCATCTCATTCTCAGATATTGAAGTCCAACACAAACATATTATAATCTATTTTATATTTTCGATCTTCTGTTTACCAAAAAAACCATCTTCAAGCCTCTTGCAGTCAACCAAGTAAGCAAAACCATAAGCCAAATTCTTCAACGTGGCCTCATGCAGCTCCAAATTTGACGTCGCAGTAGCATCCGTCGAGAAAAACACCCTAAAGCCTCTAACAAACGCGTCACGCGCGGTCGTTTCGCAACACGCGTTCGTTGCCACCCCCGTGATGATCACCTCCTTCACCCCCATCGCCACCAGCCGATCCTCCAGCCCCGTGTTAGCAAACGCGCTATAGGTTTTCTTCTCCACCACCTCGTTGTCGCCGGCGAAGCGGCGGATATCGGGCATGAGCTCCGCCTCCAAGGTGCCATCTATGACTAGGTCGTTGTTCCACCACTCGGCGAGCATGCTGCCGTCGTCCGGGGACTTGTGGCTGTGGCGCGTGAGGAGGACGGGAATGGACGATCGGCGGCAGAGGTCGATGGTGGTGAGGATGTTGTGGAGGATGGGTTTGGCCACGGACGCGAAGTAGTTTTGGACATCGATCACCAGCAAAACAGAGGCATTAGGATCCGGTATTCTCTTTCTGGTCTCATATTTCTCGTAGCCAGCCATGTGAATTCTGAAGAAATCAAAGCAAAGACATGATAACTCATTTGAACTCTCAAGTGTGAAGTTCCGGAAGGGCCTATTTGTCATTTTGCTATGATTGGCTTCTGGGATCTTCCAGGTGCTAATTTACTATTTTATCCTTTCTATTTGGATTTATGGTTAAACGCGGGGAACTAACGCGTTTCAATGATTGAGAATAGCACTAGGGATTAGAGAAGTCGTAAGAAGTTCAGTGACCTGACCTCCTGAGACGAGCATTGGAATCTGAAAGAAAAAAGAGACATGTCGTACTTATTGCCACACTTGCACTCGGGATGGGCGGTGGATCAGGCGATCTTGGCAGAGGAAGAGCGTTTAGTTGTCATCCGATTCGGTCATGACTGGGACGAAACCTGCATGCAGGCAGCCGATTTCCTTTTATACTTGTCAATAATTTCATTATCTTTATGCAATTATTATGACGCTCTTCTTATTCTCACATCGAAGTTTCATCTTAAGGGTATTTTGTCTCTAGATCTGGGTATTAAGCATAGTCCATGGATTTAGGATCAATCTTTCTTTTCCAATACTCGTTGGTTGTTAAGTTACTCTGTTTTTGGTTTTTGGAGGAATTGCTGGAATCAGGAATCCGGGAAGTGTAGATTTTTGTAGTTGAAGTGAGAGGATTGTGATTAGAAACAAAGGAGGGTATCGCTTTTTTATGGCTTAATTAATGTTACTAAAGTTAGCAGAGGTTGAACTGATATAATTTATTTTAACTGGTTTTTAAAGGAAACAGGGATAGTGATTAAAGAGTTAATCCAGGGATTAAGCTAGAGAAAAGGTTGGTCAAGTCTGGGTGGATAATTAGAAGTACTCCATCAGAAGTTTTATGCGAATTAAATTTGAAAATATATCTGCATTACAAATGCAATATCTCATGTTGCTCGCAATAACAGTTTCACTGGAATCTTTCCTTAGTGCTTTATCAGTTACATCAGTGGGCTATAGATCTACTGTATCTCTGTTGATGTAGTACTTCTTTTCGCTAAATGATTTCTTTGGTTTTGTGATATATGACGATGTAAGATAAACTCTATTGAAAGTTGACCGATATGAAAATAACTTATTGGTAGGATTTCCTATCTGTTAGAAGTCCTAGGTATATTGGATAGATTCAAAAGTCAAAATATGTTTTGAGAGTGAAATTGATATGATCAGAGGCATTTCTGTTTTTCTTGTTGCTTGAGGCATGAAAAGGCACAGGTCGGAGTAATGTGAGTTGCGGTTCTGTTAGATAACTCATGCTAGCTCTTCATCAAACCTTTTCTTTTTGTCCTTTTAAATTCGTCCACCCCAAGTCCTTTATCATGTTGAAAACTTGTTTTCTAGAACTGTTGGTAGTCCAAGACACTCTGTTTGGCGTGATAAGTGTTAACATCCTACATAACTAGACACCTGCTGATAGGATTTCTTATGTCAGTTGGAACGCTATGGTTTCAGAAACTTTTTTCATGACTATTCAAAAGTTTGCAATGGTACTCGCCAGAATTATGATTAATTTGCTATTTTCTAGATTGGAAATTATGTGGTGTTTTTCTGTGCATGATTTTCCTATCTGAGAGTAATCTTTTGCTTCTCCTTTAGATGGATGAAGTACTGGCTTCAGTCGCGGAGACAATAAAGAATTTTGCGGTTATCTATCTTGTGGATATAACAGAAGTCCCAGATTTCAACACAATGTATGAACTGTATGATCCATCCACTGTCATGTTCTTCTTTAGGAATAAGCACATTATGATTGATCTTGGTACCGGAAACAATAACAAGATCAACTGGGCTCTCAAGGACAAGCAGGAGTTCATTGACATTATTGAAACTGTGTATCGTGGTGCCAGAAAGGGTCGTGGTCTGGTTATTGCTCCAAAAGACTACTCTACGAAGTACCGTTATTAAATATGTCACATGGGATTGTGTATTAGAACGCCTGAAGACTTTTGATGCCCCTGCTCTTGTAAGCAGACAGAAAGTTCTCATTTTTAACATTATAGACATGGATGATGATTTTTACAGATTTGATGTGCGTATAAGGTTGTGCCTCTTACTTGTGCTATTTGTCAATCACCTATGTCTTTAGAATTTATCTTTGCCATGGAAAGTGCTTAGATAAACATAACTTTTTCTATATATTGACAGGAAATGTCTTAAGAAAATGGTTTGCAACATTGAAGTGAATCGTTCATTTAATTGAAACATCTGTTGACACCATTAACTATTATAAGTCTTTAATATCTGTATTTCACACCACATAAATTGAATTTGTAGAAATCTTATCTTGTCTAAGCACTTGCCATGGCAAAAATGTTGATTATAGGAGTCCTGAAACCACGTTTTTAACGGAATATGGTGAGTTCTTACCCACAACGGGAAAGGAAGTGGTCAGAATCATAAAACAGCTTTGCTCTGCAGGTGGGAAGAGTGGTCACTTGGTTTCCTAAAAGGTACTTGCTTGAAGGACAGAGGCTTTAGAGCTAAGTTGGCAGGAAGACATGCACTAGTGGCTCTGAAAGGGTAAATTAAGTTTGGGTTCATCTGCTTTTTGTCTTTCTGTCTTTCAATTAAATCAAGTCGATCGACACACATGTAATCCTAGACAACATTTCTTCTTGTTCCAACTTTTGGAAACCCTAAAAAACTGTACTGAAATAAGAATAACAATCAAGATGTTGTTATTGTTACGATGAATGATTAAAAATTTATCCGATTTGATCGATTCAATTATAAAAATTTTAAATTGTTTAATTTTTTGTTTAAAATTTTAAATTTTGGGTTTAATTTATATTAATAACTCTTATTATTAAAATTGATTAATTTATTAATTAATTTGTTAATTTTATAAATTAATAAATTTTTATAAATTAAAATATATTAATTAATTTTTATTTAACAATTTCCTTTTTAATTAAACTTCAAAATTTTTAACAAATAAAAATAATTATATTTTAAATTATATTTAATTTTTAACTGATTTTATTTTATGATAATTTAATATTGATTAAATATTTTATTAATTTAATTTTCGGTCTTATTATAATGCAAAACTTGAGGTATTGGTGTATATGGCTAATGTAACGTAATCCCACGAAGTACAAACTGCTAACCGAAACACGACGTCGTTAATGCAACCTGAAAGTGGAAACTGAGGACAAGCCCAATGAGAAGGATACGCGGGTCGACCCGCATAGTAGTCAAAGAAACCCGACGTGACTTGGACAAAACCTCTTCCCCAGAGCCATTTCTTTTGGCTTTGTGCGTTCGAGAGAGACAGAGAGATGGCGAGGCAAGCCAACAGACTCATAGCTTCCTTATTTTCCAAGCACCCAAGATCACGTGTTACTCCCTCTTCTTCTTCTTCTCTTTTACAATCTCGGTCTTTCACCGGAAATCCGCCGCCGCCGCCGGTATTCGTGGACAAGAACACACGTGTCATTTGCCAAGGTATTACTGGCAAAAATGGAACTTTCCACACCGAGCAGGCCATTGAATATGGCACCAAGATGGTATATTTATGTTTATTTGTGATTTTTTTTCTTTCATGGGTTTTTTCAGCTTTGAATTTTGCGACCGTTTTGAGTATTATCCTGTTTTAAAGCTTTGTGTGCTCTTTTAACTCTATCGACTTCTCGTCCGAGCATTCTAGCCGCTGTACTTCCTAGTTGATTGTAACGATGTAGGAAATTGTAAATTGGTCTTTTCCGAAAGTGTTTCATACTTCTAGTCGATTATGCTTTTGATGAGTTTTCAATTGCCGTCAGCAATCAGATTACGTGTTGGGGAATGAGATGAAGAGGGGATATGTATCCCCCAACTTTTCAGATGCATCAACAAAGAATCTTTTGCTGATTTGTATTAAATGTGTTAGGTTGAAGACTACTTATAATCCAGTGGAATGATGAATGAGAACCGTGGAGATTGTTGTATATGAGGAAAGGCAAAAGAGGGGGAAAATGAAAGTTTCCTCTGGTGCAGTTACCTTCACTTGGAAGATTTTTATTTGATCTCTACATACTATTATCATATGCCTCTTTCGAATGACTTGTGAGAACTTTTTCAGACACAATTTCTTTCTTTAACCAGAAAAGGGAATGGTGTAGAGGAGGAGAAATATAGATTTCGAACTTAACAGTGATTAAGCATGGGTTTTACAGTTTGTTTTGACGTCATTGTTATGCCTATGTGGAAAATTACATGTATTCCATGTCGATTCATTGTTTCAAACTTCTGTTTAATACGATATGTCTATTATTTAGCTTTTTTTTTTTGTTTCACTCCTTGTAACCATAGTAGTTTGTTTTAGGTCACTTAAATTCATGAATCAAAAGAAATAGTCTTGAATTTTTATCTTTTCTAGAGCTTAGAATTACCGAAGTGGAAACTAGTTTAAACAAGTCTTGTTGTAAACTAGAGACAGTTCCATTGTCTGCTATGTTATTTGATGCTGAAGGTGTCTATCGTATGTGGCATTTCAATTCCCAGTTCTACAATTTTCTTTTTTTGAAAACTCCAGTTCAAAAACGTAATTTAAGCTTCTGTGTCAGTTTGCTGTTATTCCTGTGGCTCTTAAATTTGCTTGACTTCCGTCTTTTTCACATTTTTTGCCTACAGAAAGTCTCACAAGAGTACATTTGGTTTTACATTTCTTAACATAATCCTTTTCTCTCAACCTGGCACTCTCTTCTGATATATGTTTCTGTACACATTCTTGGCTGCACTTCCTTCTGATATATGTTTATGTACAGATTCTTGGCTATGTCTCAGCTTGCTGCGTGCAAGAAGTGCGTGTTACACTTAACTTCTCTGTATCTTTTTGGTTTCGTGTTACAGGTTGGTGGAGTGACACCTAAGAAAGGTGGCACAGAACACCTGGGACTTCCCGTTTTCAATACAGTGGCAGAAGCCAAAGCTGAAACAAAGGCCAATGCATCAGCGATCTACGTGCCTCCTCCTTTTGCTGCTGCAGCAATTATGGAGGCGGTTGAAGCTGAGTTGGATCTTGTGGTGTGCATTACCGAAGGAATTCCTCAACATGACATGGTAAATGATATTTTTAATTTAGTAATCACCTAAACAAAAATAATTTGCTCTTGATGAATTCTTGGGTGTTTATTTCTCCTTTTCCTTTTGCCAACTTCTTTACAATTAATGGTGTCTGTTAACTACCTTTGTTTTTAATTTCTCCTTTGTTGCTTTCCTTTTTCCTTTTTTATTTGCAGATGAATATTGCATATTCCAGTTTTATGCCATTGACATATTTAGTTTGTCACTGAGGGGAAGGACGTGCTATGATTGTATTTGGTTCTCTAAAATACTCAAATATGAAATTTTATGTTTTTTATATTTAATGTTGGAAACAACACAAACGATGAACTTTAATGCCATCAGTCATAAGGATATAGGCACTAAGAACTTTTTTCACCTGTGACGAGTTTCTGCTGACTTTTTTACTATTTCATTTCATAATCTTTTTGACTTCTTTATATCTGGGAGTAGTTTTGATTGTCTTATTTGCAGTTTTTGTACATTTTGAAATGCAGGAATTATACACAACTGGGGCTCTAGCCATATCTTTCCTTTTGATACACAAACTGTCACACTGAAAGTTTTG
The DNA here is from genome assembly GCA_027575705.1 of Erythroxylum echinodendron. NCBI lineage: Eukaryota > Viridiplantae > Streptophyta > Magnoliopsida > Malpighiales > Erythroxylaceae > Erythroxylum > Erythroxylum echinodendron. Next base: position 6,998,222 of record JANZXR010000170.1, on the reverse strand, counting down.
ATTAATGTATGTTATAGGTTCGTGTGAAAGCAGCTATAAACAGACAATCCAAAACCCGACTTATTGGTCCTAATTGTCCTGGTATTATCAAACCTGGGGAATGCAAGATTGGAATAATGCCTGGGTATATTCACAAACCAGGCCGTGTGGGAATTGTTTCTCGTTCTGGCACATTGACTTATGAGGCTGTGAGTTCTGACTTCTGAGATTTAATTATTCTTGTGCATTTACATCTAGTTTCGTGCTCTGTTTCCACGATAACCAATTTCAATTAAAACTTTTCTTCTAGACCCTTTTCTAAATTATTGACATATATTTTAATCTGTGCACCAATGCTTGTTATTTTGACCTTTGAGTTTCTGTATAAGCTCTTTTATGAGTATCAGTCTCAATTCTATAGCCTTTTTTTAGTTGGCAATTATTATGCAATTTTCTGCATGCTGAAGTTAAAAAGTTGGCACTTATACCTGCAATCTTGCATTTACTTCTGTTTCCATATAATTATCTGAATGTATTTTTTTTTTCAAATTTTAAATACAACTGATTACAGATAACTGTATATATGCTTTTTCATGCATGCATTAAAAGTTTGGGTCTACATGAGAGCTATGAAGTTGAAGGAAGTTTCGATAATTAACTGTTTATTGTGCACTCCTGCCCCTTCCAGCTGTTCCCTAATCCAAAACCTCACCTTTGCTATCAATCAGTGGCAGAGAGCTCTCTCTCTCTCTCTTTCCTTCCATTTAGTTGTTGTTATGATGATAAATCTTTTTGTGCATCCATTTGTTAACCATAACCTGTTCCACATTCCTGCTGTTTGAGCTTAGCTTCCTGCAGAAGTTTTGTCTATTGAGGCTTTACTAACTGCCTTCGACTTGATTAGACAGATCTACAATTCAAACATCTTTTTATGATTTTTTAGGTTTTCCAAACGACTGCGGTTGGTCTAGGGCAATCTACTTGTGTCGGTATCGGTGGTGACCCGTTCAATGGAACAAATTTTGTCGATTGCATCACCAAGTTTCTTGTAGATCCTCAGACAGAAGGTAAGCATCTCAGCCCTTGCTTTTAAAATCTGCTTTGGACTTTCTAATCTTTTAAGTTGAAACATTATATTTTCTGAAACAGTATAAATTGATGCATGCATGGTTCTCTGGTTTTCTTCTTAATAAAGATGCACAGTTCCTGATGCTGCAAGTTTTGAAGTTTTGTGATCAATGTTACATTCTTCATAGGTTGGCATCTGCTATGTGCAACATGTATAGATATGCACTGTGTGCACTGATATAATAATTCCTTTACTATCTACATAGCCTTGGATGTTTTCAGATACGCATATGTGTAGCATTGCAAATCTGCATTTAAGGTTCTGTTGTGATTCCCATTGCTTTGTAAGTGTTCATTTTGTCGATGTGAAGACTATTTTCGGGCTTTTCAACTCGTGGATTTGCAATGATAGAATGCAAGTTCCATCTTTTTGAATTTCCTGTAGTTGGTCGATAACATTTATGCTCAATTTACAAACTAAAACTATTGCAGTAGTGAAATCCTCTTATAGTGATTAAAGAAAGCACAGTCGCCTGAATTGTGGGAGGGATCCTAATGAAATCAATCTCTTTTTTATGGTAACTTGTGCTTTCTGAAAACAGATCTCCTAACCAAGATCCCTGAAAACAGAGTTACCATTGTGCTTCCAATAGAAACCATTATCCTTCTCAACTTCTTTGTCAAATTGACTTGATAACTTTAAAATGGTTCCCCATCATTGCTACAATTTCTGTATAGGTGTTCAGGATCCTCCAAGATAATGGAGAATAATGTTTTCATGCAATTTCAGATCACTTCTTGTGTTACCAAAACGTGAAATTTTGCAACATTGTGGCATTTTGCATTTCTTCTACTTTTTTTCCTTAAAAAAATATAATAAATAATATCTCTTTAAGTTATAAATAGTATAGCTCTATTTTAAAAGTGCATGGTTGAGCTATCTTCTAACATATGAAATCATGATAGCTTCTTTCTTCATTTTCTCTAATTTGCTGCTTAATTAAATTATTACCCGTCAAGTTATTCGATGGAAGGATTTGGTTCTATATATAGAAAAGTTTGAACTTAAAGCAAGCATAAACACAGCTTCAGTTTGGTTATGTGAATTGGATTGCAGGTATCATTCTCATTGGTGAGATAGGAGGTACTGCAGAGGAAGATGCTGCTGCCTTAATTAAGGTATGCAATTCAATATTATAATATATTTATGGGCTCTAATTTTGATAACATAATCAATGGAAGGAAGTCAGCATATTAAACTCTGTAAGAGAGGGAGAAGTGCAGTTAACAAACTTCTTAAAACGTATTGAACTGTTCTTTTAAGAGTTTAATTTTCTAATCTGAGGGCTACTTAAGTATAATTCTAAAATATCAAGTCTTTTGAAAAATAAATTATTTGATATGTTGAATGAAGCTGCTGTTCTTCAAACTTTTCAAGGTTAGCATATAGTTTCTTTATTTTCAACGAGATGAGCTGCTCAGTATCTGGTATTTTGCAACTGGAACAGGAAAGTAGAACTGACAAGCCTGTTGTTGCATTCATAGCTGGACTTACTGCTCCACCCGGTCGTCGTATGGGTCATGCTGGAGGTACTATCTTGGGGTCTCACTTTATAATTTTGTTTTCATATTTCATTCTCCACAGTTGGTATCAGACACCCACTTATTTGGGAGTAGTCAATAATCATACCGCAGTTGACTAACTATTTAGAACATAACTTCTACATATATGCCGCAGTTTCGGAACATAGTGTAGATTTGTGAGCATTTATCTGTGTTCAAGTGCTTTAAGTGATGGTTGATTATGACTCCGCTTTTGTTTCCTTCAGAATTATCATAGATGTACTTAGTAACTGTTATTTTGCACTTGCAGCTATTGTATCTGGGGGGAAGGGTACTGCCCAGGACAAAATCAAGACCTTAAGGGAAGCTGGTGTGACAGTGGTTGAATCTCCAGCTAAGATTGGTACTGCCATGTATGATGTGTTCAAAAAGAGGGGAATGGTGAATTAGTTCCAGCTCAATCGAAAAATGAGATTCTTGTCGTTCACTCAATTTTTCCTTCCTTTTACTATAGACGTTTTTGGAAAGCAACCTCAGTTTTTGATTGATGGGCTTCTGAAGCTTGGCCCTCTTTAGACTTCCTGCAAGTGTAACCTATAGCTCTGGCTAGGGATTTTTCTTCCGTTGATTCAGAACTGGAAAGAATTGTTGCACTGATGATGCAGATTGTTTATTTCAGAATCTGATGCACAGATTTACTGCAGTTGTCCAATTCATGCGCCAATTACTAGACATGATGAAATGAGTTTATATTATTCTCTTCGTATGTCTTATAAAGCCTTGTGATATCAACTTTTTGTTATATTTTTTTGTTCTGAATTGTCTCACGTTCCAGGAACCTAATTTCCTCAGAGAGCGAAATTGCCAGTAGTTTAGTGTCGTCATCATCCACAGGCTCTATAACATAACTATTCCCAAGGAAGGCGTCTAAAACATCAACAGAAGGGTGACCGAAGCTATAAATATTAAGCTTTAACGAATTGGGCGTTTTCCTGAACATGGCAACTTGAGCAGCGCAAAGCATGGCTAACTCTGCACACTTCTTGAAAAGACCCTCTCGCCTTTTGGAGAAAGTGATACACCTCTGCATCTTCGTCTCTTGTTTTTGCGTAGGACACTTTCTGGGTTTCACCATTGCAGAGAGAACAATAGCTAGTGAATTGGTAACTGTGTCGGTGTGATGTGACACCATAACATAGTAGGGATTTCCGAGATGGACATTTGGTTTTCTTGCTAAAATACAATTTTTTTTTTGAAAGAATGCTAAACTACAATTTTGCTATGGTAAAGTAATAACAATTTAACATTAATATTGACATCATCTTCAACTTGACAATTAAAGCTACTAAACATGCTAAGATGAGCATAAAATCCCAAACTTTGATCTTCGGAAGCCACGTAACCCACATCAGAAAGCCAACTAAAGCTCCGAAACATCCTTAGATGAAGCATAAAGACCCAAACTTTGATCTTCCAAAGTCACAGAACCCACATCAGAAAGCCATCCAAAGATCCGAAACATCCTAAGATGAGCATAAAAACCCAAAAATTGATCTTCCAAAATCACAGAACCCATATCAGAAACCCAACCAAAGCTCCTAAACAGCCTAATATGAGCATAAAAATCCAAACTTTGATCTTCCAAAGCCACAGATGACAGAAACAACATCAAAAGGGCCCCAATCTAGGCCCCAGACGTTGTATTCAATCTCCTACCAATTTCAGAAGACGAAAACACATCAAGACAAGCATTTTGAACATGATCAGGAGTCAACCCCAAATTGTCCCACCTAAAGTAACTCTTCTGGGCTTAATAACCTCCATACCCAGCATCTGCTTAACCAACTCCTTCAATCCAACATGCTTCAATTCTCTCATTCCCGTTGTCCCACCTAAAGTAACTCTTCTGAGCTTAATAACCTCCATACCCAGCATCTGCTTAACCAACTCCTTCAATCCAACATTCTTCAATTCTCTCATTCCCATCTTCTCCGCAGCTACAACCCCCAAATCCACCACATTCCTCACACTCAACGCGTAACCCTCCACTAGCTTTTCACGATCACCCTCAATACCAACCCCCACAAGCACCAAATCACCATTGCAGAGAAACCCAGAGAGCGACTGAGGAACGATTGGTGAATGCCTGTTTTGGTAGACCAGACACAACGCAGAGCTTGAGAGTGGCAACTGGATGCATTAAACGAAAAATAATATTGTTTTGCTAAATTTAAAAAAAAAGTGTAATCGGGCCAACCAGGCGCGGGTCATTACCATCCCCAAATGTTTAAGTTGTCTGGTCGGACGAGTGTGTATTCCTCTTCTATTATAAATATCTGAACTCATTCGTTAGTTCCTTTCCCGCCCTCTGGCGCTCCCACCTAACGGTTGAAAAAAAAACCTCAAAGAAACAGAACAGAACCTCCAACGGAAATATCTCACGCCTATAAAACAGGGGCTTAAACTTTAAACCCCTAAGACCCTAATTCCCAACAGTTCACCTCAGATTCAGTCTTTTATCTCATTTCTTCACTAACGTTCTTGTTCTTCTTCCTTCATTTCTGCGTTAGTCTTTCACTCCCACCACCGTTAATTAATTTCTGGGTTCTGTTACCATTTCATCTCCGGGAACAATGTGGGTTCCACCTGGATTTAAGTTTGTTCCAGATGATCGTGAGTTGGTGAATGATTATTTGTTGAAGAAGGTGAAAGGAGAATCAATTCCCTTTAATCCCTTCATTGAATGTGATATTTACTCTGCAGAATCATGCCCATGGAGAGACGTTTTCAATCGAAGTGCACAGAATACCCATTATTTCTTTACAAAGTTGAAGAAGAAGAATGGGAGAGGGAAAAGAATTGAGAGAGGCAGCGGATTTGGGACTTGGAGAGCCCAGACTGACAAGACGATCGAGGACATCAATGGCAATCCCATCGGTGCCAAGAAATTCTTCACCTTTATACCCAACAAGAAGAAGCCCACTTCTTCTTCTTCTTCTATGACGGTGGATGAGAAATTCCAGTATATCATGCATGAGTATAGACTGCTTGATGACAACCAGGTATTTCTCTAAAATCTGTTCCCATACCCATGTCCTTTCGTTTTTCTTTTATTTTCTTTTAATTTCCATAGAAAATATGATTCCATGATTTTGGGTTCTGGATTTTCTTTTCATAGAAGCTGAGTTGAATTTGCTTGAAAGAAAAGGGTCAGGTTAAGGTTACCCTTCGTTTAGATGTTTAATAGGTTCTCAATTTTGTATGAATAAACAACTGATCGGTAGTGACTTAACTTGTGTTACGGCTATAGAATTTCAGTTAGATTACATTTGTTAGTCTAATTGGATGATCAGAAAGTTGAATTCCTTTTTATTTTGGATTATGTGCAGCATGATGATAGGAATTATGTGCTTTGCCGGATAAATAAGAGAAGAAAGAGAACAGGCAAACGCAGGGAAAATTATTCTGATGATGAACAACATGGCCACCAAGATCACGAAGTTGTTGTCAACGGTCAAGATATCATCCATACTCCTCTTTCTGGGCAATTGAGCGGTCACACAATCAATGATTTGGAAATGCTTGACCAACAATCTTCTCATCTCACAGTCAAATATGGTCATGAATTGGAAAATTTTACCCAACAGTCTTCTGATCCCAGAATCAATCTTGGTCATAGTTCGGGAATTCCTGCTCCACAATCTTCTGAACTGATGATTATTTCCTGGACAACTATGCCTACCATGAAAGAAGATAATCTTGCTGTGTCTTTGATGAACAATAATCATCAACCACAACTAATTGATGGTGCCACTTCTTATGATATTCATTTGACCACTGAAGATGAGAAGTTGTTGGCTGATATTCAATGGAAAGCTGAGAGACAACATGATTTTGGGTGCAATTTTAGTTTTTCTGACCAAGCTAAAAAAGATGACGAAGCCTTTCAAGAATTATGGGATTCTCTATTCAATCCAAGTCCAACAACAACTGAAGTGGATTCAATTTCTCAGATTCTAAAACTCCAGGACTAGAAATGATAGATTTCATTGATAGTTTTTTTTGACAGAATTTGTATATTCTTAACACTTTTTTGAGAGCTTAGACATCTCCTAATTGTCTTTTTCAGGAATAGAATTTTGAGAAACTTGAAAGTGAGGAATATTAGTTATTAATTCATTCATCTAATAATACTCTCAAGTTTCTGTCTTTTTTATTTTATGAGTGAAGCATATAATCTAATAAATAGAAGATCACGTTTCTCAGACTTAGGTCTGTGGTGAGATTGTAATATGAGAATTTGTTACCTTAGGCCGTGAATGCAGGCTCATCCAAATATTATTGGAATGTCCTATGTCTTCATATTTTAAGACGATGGACTTAATTCTGCCGAAAAAGACTGAAATATCAATTGCACTTCTCAACTTGAACAAAAATTGTTTTGCTGAATAAATGCTGCACAGAACAGTGATGTGGTCAAAATGCTTCCATTATTTGCAGAAAACATTCATGATTTTTACAGTGAACAAGTTTCATTTGGCAGACAATAGAATGCAGCGTGAGATAAATCTCGACTGTACTGGGATGTGACATATCATGAGCTATGAATCTATGTATTGCTCCAGATGCCTCCACAAAACTATAACCAGGTGACTTCTTCACCCCTCTCCTCTCCATGGCCTTTCTCATGTTTCTAGCTTCATCCCACCGTTCGATCACAGCATAAATATTTGACAGTCCAACATATCTACCATCATTATCTGGATCCAACTCAATAAGCTTTCTTCCTACAATTTCCGCAAGATCAAGTTTTCCATGGTTCATGCATCCAGTAAACAAAGCACCGAGCATTGATGCTGTAGGCTCAGCCGGCATTTCACATAGAAATTCATATGCCTCTTCTACTTGGCCAGCAAGAGCCATAACATTCACCATACAAGCATAGTGCTCAATCTTTGGGGTCATTCCATGTTTACGTAGACACTCAAAGAAGTACCAAGCTTCCTTTACCAATCCACCATGAGCACAAGCACTCAACAAGCACAAGTATGTGATCTCATCCGGTTTGATCCCTGCCACCTGCATATCTGTAAACAAATCAAGTGATTCCTCTACCAATCCGTGTGTTGCAAGCCCTCCAATCATGGAGTTCCATATTAATACATCGCTCTGCCCCACTGGAATCCTGCGAAACACATCCAAAGCCTCCTCTATTGCCCCGCACTTAGCATACATGTCCACAAGGGAAGTTCGCAAATTCAACGTCAAAGGCAAGTCATTTTCAACGAGATAACGATGCATTATCCTTCCTTTATCAAGAGCACCCATACGAGCACAAGCAGCTAACACACTCACCATAGTTACCTCATTCACTTTAGGACCAAAATTTCGCATCTTTTCAAAAACAGCCATAGCATCGCCGTACTGTCCACTTTTAACATACCCATCAATCAAAGAACTCCACGACACAACATCCCTTTCAGGCATTAAACCAAACAATTCAAATGCCAAATCCATATCTCCACACTTCGAATAGCCATCCACCATTGAATTCCAAGAAACTAAATTCTTAACAGGAATTTCGTCAAACACCTTTCTCGAATACACCACATCTCCGCAAGAAGAATACATGTGAATCAAAGAGTTCGAAATAAATCTATCAGATTCATGCCCACTTTTGGCAATGTGGGCATGAACCGACGTGCCAAGTTCGCGGTTCAAAAGGCGAGCCGATGCCTTCATAAGAAAAGGGTATGTCAGATGGTCTGATGAGACTCCAAGACGCTGCATTTTCACAAAAACCGAAATCGAATTGTTTGGAGCATTGCTATTTGAGTATGCCCTTATGATAGTGTTCCAGTTGAAGGTTGACAGGTGGGACATGTCCAACAAAATGCGGTAAGCGTAATGGACGTTAGTTTTAGCACAAAAAGAGAGGATTCTGGAGGGAAAAGGGTCGACCTGGGAGAGGCCTAAAGTGATAACAAGAGCATGAATCTGCTTCAATTCTAACACTGACTTGCATTTGTCAAGTAGATTTGAAATGCCAGAGGCATTCAACATCTACAAGAGCATTGATAAATAAAAATAAGAAGGTAAACCTAGCTCGAGATTCGATCAGGCTCAACCTGAGCCTAAATTTGATCAGACTTTAGGTAACATGAAGTTCGATCAAATCAAGTTAAATACAAAAATTATATCAAATTTTTAACTTATAATAACAAAATGAGGTCCTTTTAATTAAAAATTAATTTAAAAAGAATAACCGAACTTTAGGTTAAGTCGTTGAGCTTGAGTTCAACCTCAGATAAAAGCTCAAAAATAAAAATAAAAAACTCGAGTTTAACTGTAAGTCCGATCAACACAAAGTGAACCTATTAACATCAATGAAATTGCCAACACTAACTTTCATCATGTTTGTTCATAGAATTACGGATGACAATTAGGTTAAACTTGAAATCAGCAAGTCACACTTGAGTTGATTGAACCTCGGACCGATCTTAGACTTACGTTGTGCAAGCTCAATCTAACCTAAGACTTGACCCTTATAAATAAAATAATGTCAATTTGCATTTTTAATTTTTTTAAAAAATTTCAAACGCCTACCTTAACTCATTGCCATCCTACATGAAACGCTTAAAATATTATACTTTCTCCTTTTTGCTATGTTAACTTAAAAGTAAAACACATTAATCTCTTGAGTATTTTTATTAATTTTATCATAATTTTATGTGTTTTAAAATATTCATCAAACACCTCAATTTTTTGAAAAATAAAAAATAATTATTTCTATTAATTGGTGTAATTAATTCTTGTACAACCAAGAAAAATTCAAATTCTATTTATTCTTTTTTACCCATTTGATTACTTGACCTATTTGAAGACTCCAATCTATTTTCATTTTTTAAAAAATTTGACTTTTTTATTATGTCACCCATTTTCTATTTTTCACCAAAAATTTTAAATAAATCTTACATATCATAACAAGGGTTCATTAAAGATACAAGCCTATCGAAAATACTAAAAAAAAGATAACTTCAATCCATTTTCAAAGGATTTTGAAGGTAATTTTTCTAAGAGTTTTCAAAAGGTGTGATTAGGGTTAGATTAGGTGTGTGATTGGGACATTTACTCAATTTAGTGGCGAACTCCACAGATTGTAGGATTTGAAAGGAAGAAATTAGTTTAATTGTTTTAAAAAGAATTTCCCAAAATTAAAATTCTACATGATTTGAATGCTAACTTCAAGTTGAGTAAAGATCATTATGAATCCTCTTAAGTATTAAATATTTTTGTTATGAATTTATTTGCATGGGATTGGTTTAGGGAATGGAATTGTCATTAAGGTTTGTGAAATGTTTATTATATTTGTATAAGACTATACCTTTTTTTTATAGTTACACAACATACATATTATATTTGAAATTGAAAGTTTATAGAGAAAATTATTGTTTATAATTTTTGTAAGTTAGGCTCTTAAGTCTATGAGTTTTTTAATGCTATAAAGTGGCTTTTGTCATTTTTTATATGACAATATTTTTAATGAAAATTATTTTAAAATTCTTGGTATGAAAAAAAAGAAAAATCAGTAACATTAGTGTTCTCTATAAAAACGATCTTTTATGTTAGTAGAAGAGGTGATAGATATGGCTTATTCCTACCTTGTTAATGATGGAACAACAAATTTTTTAAATCTATGATTATTTTTGTTCCTAAAATTTGCAAAAGAAATAAATAAAAGTATTTAGTATTTGTATATTCCAAGGTAATATATTTCAGGATATCTTGCTTTTTTTGTACCTTTACAAAAAGGACTATGCTATACGAGGCTTATCATTTCTATCATTTAGTCTTTATAAAAATACTCACATACACTTTTCCTTGTTAAGTTAGACTTGGTAAATGATAATGTCTAATAATGACAAACTTGTCAGATTATTTCTTAATCGATGTTGAGAAATTTTATATAATGTTAATTTTTTGTTGTATTATTAATGATTCTTTATCTTGATGACCTATTAATGCTTGTTTGTTATGATTGTTAGATTAGTGATTTTAGAATCTAAAATGAAAATCATAATAGTATTCTCTAAGGCAATTGTATAATGTTTAAGGTAAATATGAAAAGTTAGTACATCTACCTTACCACTAAGCACAAAGAAAGGCATGTGGAAGAAAAATATAAACCTTAATTTCTTCTGTAACTTAACATATAAGATATTTTTTGGAAGTTTAATATATAATATCTTATGACAATGAAGATAGAGTGTTGAGATATAATGCTTATTATTGCTTCAATACGTAAGATGAAATTAATGTTTTGTTTGCTTCGTGAGAGTTTTGACATCATTGTATGTATTAGTTCCAAAATGTGTCCCAAATTAGCTTTTATAACATTAGTCATATGTTAGTGGCTTTTAATGTTAGTGAAATATGAGTTTGTTGAATTGTTCTTGATCCTATTCGCTACATTTATTGATCAATGTATGAACGTTAGTTTTTTTTATAGAATTTTATGTAGGTTACTTATTTTAAGTGTGAATCACATATAAGTATGCTAACTGCTAAATAAATACATATAAAAAATTAAAAAGGTATTTTTTTCCTTAACATATAAACAATTAGATATCCAATTTTGGCATAAGGGTAGATACAAGTTGTTGCTAACTATGACATATAAGGTTAAACTAATGTATTCCTTTGTACTTGGCTTAAGTTTGTTGATGTTGTTGCAATTTTGTTACATTACCAGAGACTGGCTTATGGAGTAATGAAAGAGCTCATGTATAATTTTCTACATCAAACATTTAAAGAAGGGATAAGTTTTTAGGTGAAGTAACACTATATAGTTGACATATACTAACTTATAATGAAGTATAATTACAACACTTTAGAGGTATAGATTAATAGAGATGAGGACCATATGTTGAACAAGAATAGCGGTAAATAAAATTTTTGAAGTTCTATTGGGTCTGACGAAAATGTTGTACATGTTGAGGGTATTGAACAAATTATACAAGATCTAAAAAGCAACCCGATATAGTTGCTAGTTATTTGTGTGATGTAACATTTAATGACAATTTACAATAAGAATTAGAAATTAAAAGTATTTTATTTGGATCAAGCAATTATAATATATAATAATTATATTATGATATTAATATTTTTTAATATAAAGGGTGAAAAGAGTATGTAAGAAATAAGAGTAACACCATGTACCAAAGATGTTGAAATAACAATCAAGGTATATGATCCAAATATTATAATACAGGATGAAAATAGTAGCACTAACTTAACGTTTTAAAATTGTTCATAAATATGATGGATATGAACTAACTACTATATATGATGATCACATTTTAGTTTTGCAATTTTTGGGATATTGGGTAAGGTGTGTTTCTATGTATCTTATATATTATTAGTTTTAATTCCAAATTTACAATGGGAGAAAACTAAACTTGAAATATGGCATAGGGTCTAAACTTGAACTATGGCATAGGGTAATGAATTATTTGCTACACTTAAAAAGGTGATAGCCTACAATTATTGGTATTGAACCCGAAATGTTGGTGTGTATATATCTACCTATAAGCTCCATTGGTTCATATTGTACAATTCCATCTATTTTTTTTAGTTACTTGTTGATTAAAAGTTGTTGTTATAATAGATGAGGGAGTGAGATATTTTAAGTTAATAGTAACTTCTAAAGGTATACATGATAAAGAAGTTGGTAATGGTGGAATTAAGATCACACAACCTTATAGTGAGTTGACCACTATCCTAAACCCCTATACATTTTGACAAATTTTGATATACCCTTATTTGACATGAAATACTTTCATATTCTCCCTTATGGTTTAAGTATTATTTAAACATTTTCATACACTCAAAGACTTGTGATTTTTAATGCCTTGCATAAGCTAATACACAATTTGTACAAGCTGGTGGTGAAGGAGCTAGGATTATGTAGGCTATAGTGAGTTCACTACTACCATAAATCCTATTGTGGTTTGAAATATTGTTATACACCTTTATTGTTTGATAAACTAACGTATAACCTCTATCATATTTGGAGCAAAGTTTTAAAAATATCATTGATTTTGAAGACTTTAAGTTTTAATGATGATGATATGACATCTATAATGAATTTTTTAAAATAGAATTTGCAACTGAGGTGAACATATTTTAGTATGGTAGCTCTAGTGTACTAAGATAGAGATAGGAAGAGGACTAATCAGTGGCAAATCTGGATGAGTCAAATGATCAGGATTTGGATATTGAATCAACAAGTGGTGACTTAAATGAACTTGGAACTGACTGTGATGATTCAGATATTAAAGAACAGAAAAATATTGATGGATATAGGTTGATGGGAGAAGGCGTTTTAGTCTGACATTAAGTTCTAAGTTATGTTCCTTTTGATTAGGTTGACACTGCGAGAAAATCTCTTATGCAGTATGCAATACATAAGAGATTTAACTATAAATATGTGAGGAATGAAACATCAAAATTATTAGTTGCATACACAAAGAAGTGTAAATGGAGGATATATGTTTCCTTAACACAAAAAAGATGACTTCCAAATTAAGATATACCATCTTAAGTGTGAATATGAGCAAGAATACTAAAATAAGAGTTGTCATTCCAAATAGATTTCTTAGAAGAATCTGTCAAATTTTATAAACAACCCTAGTTGGGATATCAATGGTTTAGAAAATTCTTTAAGGACTTCATCATAGAAATTAATGATAAGAAGGCATATAAAATGAAGGCGAAGTATTACAATTATTGATGGGTAAGGATGGTAAACACTTTAGGAATTTGAGAAGCTATAGGTTGGTTATATTGTTGCTTAATAATGAAAGTTATTTCATCTTAAAGTACCTAGAGGATAATTTGAGTGCTTTATATAAGCTTCTATTATTATGAAATATGTTTCATAGAAGCTTGTAGGCATATAATTTATATAGATGACTGTCATTTTGAATCATAAATATGAAGGATAACTTCTTATAGTTATAGGTGTGTATGATGACATGTTCCCTATTCCATAGGCAATTACTCTCATATAGAACAGTTTTCTAAAGATGGTTTTTAGAGTGCTTACAACAAGATGTTGAAAGTTATATGAAAATGGTTTAGATCTTTATGTTTGATAGATAAAAAGTATTAATTTTTCAATTACAATTGATGTTTGATATTATATTTTAGTTTACTAATCATTTACTTATATATATTAATAAGGTTTGGAGAAAGTATCCAACAAGTATATGCTAAGAGTTGAGTGTAGACAAATGGGTTAGAGAGAGATGCTGTACCTTCTCTTTAACACTCTTCCTTCTCTCTAACTTCCTTCCTTTTACATCCCTACTCCATGTCTCTACCAAATAGATCCTGGGCAGGTTGTCTTGCCTTCCCGCTCTCCTTCACTTCATACCACAGATTCCAAAGTGCCCTCAGCTCAGACCTCATCTCCTTCAACACTTGACATGAACAGGGAAGATTTCCCCCCTCTTCCCTCTCCCACTCCCCCCCTTCCCCCCTTGGCACGTTAGTCGAACCTCTTCCTGGCCATTCTATTACACCTTCCACAAATGTTCCTCTCCCCTCTCCAGCCCACTCTTCCCCCCGCCCCCAGAAACCTGAAAACCCTACTCCGGTAAGGCGGACTTGGAAGCAGATGGTGGGAGGAGGTTCTGCTGCTGCAGATCTAGCTCTGCATTTTTGTCCTCTAAAGACGGACAATGGGCGCCCTATTGTGTTTCCAGATCAGGAAACCCTACAGGAAGGGGTAAAATCTTGGCAGAACTCCTTGATTGGTTTCTTTTGGGACAAACGTCCACCATTTCTCATTATCCAACGATGGGCCAAATCAATGTGGAAAAATAAGGGGTTCGAGGAGGCAACTATAGTTGAAGACAGGTACATCCTCTTTAACTTTTCCTCTAAAACTCAAGCCTGAAGGATTGTTGAAGAAGGCCCATGGCATATTGCAAACTTTCCACTATTTTTACAATCATGACAGGCAGGATTCTAGCTATCTTGTCAAGAAAGGAGGTCAGTGCCCCTATGGGTAAATCTATTTAATGTTCCCCTTGAATACTGGACAACTAAAGGCTTGAGTATGATTGCTATTTATCTTGGTAATCCCTATGTCTAGATGAAAATACAGCAATAAGGAAGAGGTTGGGATATGCCCGGATGTGCATTAGCATGGATATTTCCAACCTACCAGAGACTATCCCTATTATGCGGTTGGCCTTTGATGGTTCTTTTTATGAGGATACTGTGATAGTCAAATATTAGTGGAAATCGTCCCTATCAACTCAAGGCAAACAATGGGTGCCTACTGGTAAGATTTTTATTAGAGGAGATTATGATGAATTAATGGGTGAGCCTCCTATCACTGCTGGAAATGGACAGAGTGAGGAAGTTGATACTGTGAATGTGACTGAGGACCATGTGAGTACCTCTGAGTCAACAAGTGCAGGGGAAGACCTGAAGTTACTAAACACATCAGAGGAAAAAGGGAGTGATTGTCCTAACAAGGAAGGAGATATTAATAAAACAACAGCTGAAGTCACTGGAGAGGTGACTATCGTTGCTAGCCAAATTCAGGAGCCTATTCTAACTGATCCTTCAGACACCTTTAGGGGAAACTCTACCGATTTTGCTTTAGAGGACAGAAATGACTCTAGTTCAGACAAAGTGGAGGAAGACCCAACTGTAGGTTCTCTTCTAGCTGTGGTAAAGAAGACAAACAGTAGGAGTCGAAGGAAGGGCTCCAAATCTACTTTTCCTTAATTATGAAGATCATCGCATGGAATGTGAGGGGGATTAATTGCCCTAAATAGCTCTCAGCTGTAAGGGATTTTGTCAATTGCACCAATCCATGAATCTTTGCTCTACTAGAAACTAAGGTTAGAGCTGCCAACCTTAAATTACTGAATAAATTAGGTTCTAAGTGGACTTTTATTTCAAATTATCAGGCTCATAGTTATGGCAGAATCATTATCGGATATGACTCCAGCTTTGTGAAAGTTAAAGTCCTTGCTATTGAGACACAAGTTATACATTTGAACTGTCACCTCACTCAGGAAAATACTGACTTCTTTGCCTCCTTCATCAATGGCTTTTATCATGTTTTCCAGCGAAAACAGTTATAGGAGAGCTTGCTTCAATTCCAAAATCTAGTCAAAGCAGCTTGGCTTCTTTGTGGAGACTTTAATACCACATTATATAGAATGGAAGCGGATGGTAACTTCAGTCCACACCTTTTCTACTGATTTTCAGGACTGTGTAGGCCAACTAGGCATTTTTGATCTAAAGGCTCAGGGGCATTTTTATACTTGGAGTAATAAGCAACAAGGCTGAAGGACTCTACGGAAAAAATTGGATAAAACCATGGTAAATCAGGAATGGCTAACTCAATTCCCGAACAGTTCCACTTCTTATTTAGGCCCTCTATTTTCAGACCATACGCCTATGCAAATTGACAACTTAGCTCACTCTCAAGGTAGAAGAGGCCCTTTTAGATTTAATAATCTATTACTTGATGATGAGGGTTTTACTGAGGCGTTACATAAAGGAATGAGCACTATGGTGGCGGGTACTAAACATTTCCAATGTGTGCAGAAACTAAAGGCTATCAAAAGAGAGATGAAGTTCTTAATGAGTAGGAGATCTTCGTCCACTCAATAAGCAGTTAACACCGCAAGAGAGGACCTCACTAGGATCCAGCAGCAGCTTCTAATAGATCCGACCAATACCAGCCTAATGTCAACTAAGAAAACTCTATTGATGAACTATCTAGCCAAAGCAAAGGATCATGATAGCTTACTGGAGCAAAGAGCCAGAGTTAATTAGTTAAAGGATGGTGAACGGTGCACTAAATTCTTCTTCAATTAGATCCAAGCCAGAAGGAATACTAATAGAATTTGCTCCCTAAAAGTGCAGAATGGGGAGGAGATTTCCAAACAAGAGGATCTCCTGAAGGAAACTGAACGATATTACAAGTGTTTCTATGGCCACTCTCGGATCCCTTCTAACCTAAACTACTTAGAATCCTTCATTCAGAGGAAGATCACCCAGGAACAAGCTGCCACCCTTATTAAGCCAGTGGATGAGAAGGAAATAGAAGAGTTTCTTTTCCACATGCATCCGAATAAATCTCCAGGTCCTGATGGATTTAATAGTTTCTTCTATCAAAAAACATGGCCTGAAACTAGACCTATGATCAAAGAAGCTATATTGGAATTCTTCTCCAATGGGATCCTACTGAAGGAAATAAACAAAACTCATATATGTCTGATCCCTAAAAAATCGTGCTCATCTTCCTTGGAAGACTACAGGCCTATTGCATGTTCCAATGTCCTCTACCAGATTATTTCTAAAATCTTGGCAAATAGACTGAAAGGGGTAATGGATTGTTTGATTTCTGAAAATCAGAGTGCTTTCCTAAAGGGAAGAAGAATTGGTGACAACTATGCTATAGTCCAGGAGTTAATGAAGGGACACCAAAGGAAAAATAGCCCTCTTAATTGTACTATTAAGGTTGACTTCAAAAAAGCTTTTGATCATGTAGAGTGGGAGTTCCTTCTACGGACACTAAAGCTAATGGGATTCCCTGAGATATTCATTACTTGGATCTCAGCCTGCTTCACCTCTCCTACTTACTCTATCCTTGTTAATGGTTCTCCAACAAACTCCTTTAAGGGCTTCAGAGGGCTGAGAAAAGGGGACCCTATCTCCCCTTATCTCTTTCTTATTTGTATGGAAGTACTTAGCCTAATAATCAGATAAAGGTGGACAACAGTAGGTCCTTTCGCTATCACTCGAAATGCAAGAAGGTTGGATTGATTAACTTATGCTTTGCGGATGACTTATTGCTGTTCTCTAAGGCTCATGCTCAGTCAATAGAGGTCCTAATGTCTTCCCTGACTGACTCAGGGATCTATCAGGGCTAGAGATTAACTTCTCTAAAAGTCACTTTGTTTTAGCCTCAGGAGCTAATTTCATGGAACACAGAATCTCTCTACTTACTGGAATGGCCAAGAAACATGCCCCTTTAACCTATTTTGGGCTGCCTATAACCACTAAACGAATCCAATTCTTAGAATGTCAAACCCTATTTGAGAAAGTATAAAAACGTTTGGGCATGTGGACAAATCGTGTTCTTTCCTTTGGTGGGAGGTTATAGCTTATTAAGCAGTATTAATTTCCCTCTATGTCTACTGGTCCTCTAATATACCCCTAGCCAAAGGGGTCATTAAATCAATTGAGAAACTATTATGAAGATTCTTATGAGGGAACCTGAACACCAACCAACAGCTAGCTAAGGTTAAATGGTAGGATGTTTACAGAAGAAAGGAGGAAGGGGGACTAGGACTGATTTCCTTAGCATCCTTTAACAGGGCTTCTTTGATCCAGAATCTATAGAATATCCTCTTAGAAAAAAATTTCCTTTGGGTAAGATGGGTGCACAGCTATATCCTACAAGGTTCCAGCATTTGGTCTATACCTATTAAACCATCATTCTCATGGAAAATGTGTCAACTATTGAGAACTAAGCCTTTACTTGAACCTCTGGTTTCTTAGAGGATAGGAAACGGAGAAAAGGCACATCTATGATTTGACAACTGGACAGGGCTAGGCCCCCAAATCAGACATACTCAGGCTCGCCATTCCTGGAACCATATCCCCATCCAGGCTAAGGTCAAGTCAATTATACTCAGAGGGATTGGGATGTACCTACTGAACTACAATCCTTGCTACCAAACTACCAACCCAACCAGTCGCAGGATGACCTATTCTATTGCGTCAACCTTCCTCCTAACACATTCAGTATCTTAAATTTTAGAAAGTGGAAAACTCATAACAGCCCTACAAAAGAATGGTTTCCTATTGTATGGCACAAGTCCCTTATGCCTAGTTCCTCTATTCTACTATGGCTCAAAATTCAGAATAGATTGAGCACTACTGATCGACTTCACTATCTGTCTATCAATTTGGACTGTGTGCTATGTGAAAGGGTGCCAGAATCCAGGGACCATCTCTTTTTTGAATACCCATTCTCAAACTTCCTATGGGAGCGGGTTAAAGCTTTAAATTTGATCCCCACTTCAGGCTCAACCTTCTCTGAAGCTATAGAATGGCTACTGAGACTGTCCCGATCTTCTACTCAAAATGAGCATGTCTATATTATCTCTCTTGCCTCCTCCATTAAGGAGATCTGGAAAGAAAGGAACTATAAGAGATTTCAATCTAAAGCACGCACAAGGGAGGAGGTACAGAGCTCTCTAATTAGTAAAATCAGAGAGCAACTACTCATTTCCACAAATTCAACAAGATATGAAGGTATAAGTGCAAATCTAGGTTCATCATGGCAAATCTATTAAACAAATGTTGCAGGAATTCTTAAAAGGATCTGAAGACAGTACCTGTTTCCACGCTTGCAATTGAAGCTGACAAGATTATTCCTAAGGGCTGTGCTCTCTCCTGGAGAAATCAAAACTTCATTACAAACAAGAAAATGGGCAGTATATGCGAATATCGAAAACAAACACGTTGATACGTACTGAGGAGAAGGTTTGGTTGTGAGGTCATGAGTCGCATCCTCTCTGA
>JANZXR010000170.1:6946834-6978889 GCA_027575705.1 Erythroxylum echinodendron | reverse complement strand
ATGAGCTTGCCTGCTCTCTGCTTTCTTTCTGTAGCTTGTATTAAACGTTTCTCTTCTTATTCTTTAATCAATATAACATTTAATTTTTCAAAAAAAAAAAGAGTTGAGTGTAGATATTATGATAAGATATGGTATGAAATGCATATATCTATAATTAATGGGATAGGTATATGAAGCAACTAGAGAGTGTTAATAAGCAAGAATACAATTAGATCACTTATATTCCACTGGAAAGATGGTGTAGGCACACACAAACTATAAGAGTGAAGTATGATATACTACTCAACAATCATTTAAAGGCCTTCAATATGTACACCAAAGAGGCTTAGAACAAACATATTTTGATAATTAAGATTATATTAAGGGTTACAATGAAGCGATTGAACAAGACAATAAAGAGAATGAAAAGTAGATAAGAAATATATATCTAAGAATTCAATCAAAGCTAAAAAGTCAAAGAAATATACCAACAATTGGATTTCTTATTTTAACACTAAAAGGTTGTTCAAAATTAAGCATATGTACTTTTAAAAAAAGTAATTGAATTTAGGAAAATGAATTGCACCTTTATAAAGTAGAAAATTACTAGAATTCCTATTTAACTTGCATATATTACTATTAGACACAATATAAGTAAGCCAAAGGAATATACGGATAAGATGTATAGTAAAGAGACTTTCTTGCAAGCATATTCTTATGCATATGCTTACCAACTTTTTCCTATTCTGAGTAAGCTTCACTTTTTTGGCCTATTTTGAGTACTTAATTTATTTTCAAACTATCTATACATTTTCATAAATGATTGCCAATGCTAGGTAAACATTACTGACTAACTTTAGCCATTGGATACAAGTTGAGCCTAAAAAATTTATTAAAAAAATGACAGACCTAAGAAGGCAAAGAGAAGGGGAAAACAGAAAAAAAAAAAGTCCGTACAAAGGGATAAGGAGGGGGAATTCATGCAATATGAGATAATTTGGCCAAAACAAAATGATTTGTTTAAAAAAGACAAGCTAATAAGGTCAACAACATCATAATATATCAACCGAATTAAGTCAACTCAGTCAAAGCAATCAACAAAATCATGTTAGTTAAGTAGTGTCTCAATACAAAAGAAGGGAACAATAAATACTACTAGAATGCTTTTTGGAAGTAATGTTGTCAATTTCCATATTTGTGAATCCTTACATATCTTTAAACTTGCCATTTTTGTTAGGAAAAGTAATATATGTTGTATATGTTTGAGTAGTTAGTCATATTCATACTTAATTACATGCCTTTTTATTTTATATAGGTAATTAACACAAGTTTATGTAGTGTTTTGGGATCATATTATTTGCTTGTCATGCTTGCTTTTTTATATTTTATTAGGGCAATATTACAAGTATTTTATGTAAATTTTATCTTAAGCAAATTTCTAAGATGATTTGGAAGATTTCTGTATATATGAATCTACCATATTTATTACTTAATGCCCATACCAAATGACTTTGATAAATTTAATAATTCATAAGTATCAAATATCTCAATGTTAAATACCTTTAACACATCATCTATGTAATTTGATTATAATGGGTAAACAACTTCTAAATTTATTTCTATTCCTAGAATTTATGTTGTTACCTTTTCATATCCAAGATAGAGTTATTCTTAGACTACTATATCTTCAATAATTAGAATTTTGAATTATTGTTTTATATGAGCAATATGTCATTACATACTCCTACTAACAAGTATAACTATACTCCTATAAACTTTCGTATAAATGTAATAAATAAATTGCTAGTCTTTAATGGCACTTAGCAGAAGTTGAATTAGGTATTGATAAATTTTAAACAAAATATTACTAATTTAGTGTGGTAGTAAACATAATTTATAAAAATTAAAAATATGACATAAAATAATGAATTTAAATAACACACTTAAGTAATAATATAAAGAAGGGTAAGGGATGGGAAATGAAAAATAAGTTATTAATTCAGCGCATAATCCTTGTCTACCTCTGTCACGACCCGGGACGACATCAGGCATATGACAACCGCCGTATACCCAGGCTAAGGATACTCATGCTACCCTTAGCCTGACTATGCAAGGCTAACTGGATATCTTTAAAAACATTTTGGTAGCACAACGGCTGTATTTGAAAATCCCAAAATGAAAAACACCTATGAATCAGTTTCAAACTCACTTCTATATTCACATTAAAACTTCACCACAACTTCTAGACTTTGAAGTGCACTCAAGAGCAATCTCAACAACAGTACAAAATGTTCATATATAAAGTCATTTATAAACCATAAGATAGACAAGAGTTAATTTACAAAATTATAAAACATATCAATATAATCATGAGCTGCTATACAACAAAAGTACAAAACAGAGACTACTTACTTGCTGTAATGTCCCGAAAATGTCAAAAGACCGTACGATTCACTTTGAGCTTCAAGCTCACCAAATTAACTTGCATGGTTGGAAAGCGAAGGCGGTGAGAAAAAAAACATATATCGTAAACAGAACCTGGTATACACTATAATGGTCTAAATAACCTAAGGATGATTTTATGCATATAATATATATATAACCACCTATGAAGTGCATAAACATGACATAGAAACACATAGGCCTAATCTATGACTCATCTCGTACTAGTTAGGAATCACATAGGCCTAGCCTATTAATCAATCATTCAGTAAACATAGGTTCTAGTTCTAGTACACAAGAGCAGAAAAACATCACATGTAAAATCAAATCTCGTCAGGAAACAAAATCTTAGAATAGGCTAAAATAGTTATGTATGCCACCACTAGTTAGCCAAACTAGTATGCACACCCACCAAATCTCGGTTTTGTCTGTGGTGAGTCCAGACTACAGTCGACAAGAGCGTCATAACCTTAGGTGATGACCTCGTTGGTGACCAGACCTCTAGGTATGCAATCACCTGCAAGTCCTGTAGAATGGTGTCATTACAAGGACTCGACTTTTATGTACCAGCGTCGAGGGTACAGGGGTTGCTTAATCTGTTTTGCTTAGCACACAATTGGCCAATCGTTATCTCACCATTCACAAAAAATCATATACAAATATTTAGTACTAAAAATAAGTAAGGTACCATGTCTTTATTTATCAATCCAACCGATAAAATGGAACCTTGCCATAGTTCTAAACTTAAAGAGAACACATACACGCAACATACATAACTTGGTTATGCATATGTAAGTTTCAAAACATTATTTCATGCAGTAAAAGTCATCTTTTGTACTCCAAGTAAAGTTATTCAAAAATGTAGTTTCAACAAATAAAACATTGTCCTTTGCACTTCAAGTGTAGGTTTGTTGAAAACAATATCATTCTTCAAACTACGAAATAAAAACATCAGTTTCACTCCAAGTGCAAAGAGCTATTCAAAATAATGTCATTTATTAAGTACATAAGTATACTAGCATCTATTTGAGATTCAATTCTAATATGCATTACCTAGGTTCAAAATCCACATACAAGTCATTATGCATGTCTTAAGTTGTCCTAGTCCCATTTGAGAGATATGTTTTTTCCCAACTCACCTCAAAAGGTGTACACTCCTTTCACTTTAACAATTCTCAGTACGAACTCCTTGATCCACAGCTCCTGAGCCTTTATACATACAAATGTAATGTATTTACTACTCAAACATATAACTCATATTTATACATCATCACATAAGTGTATAAAACACAATATCACTTTTTTTTAAGCTATAGGATTCAGCCATTAAGCTTCTCACATGGTTACTTCCCTTATTATTCACATTTTTTTGCATTTTTCAAGGCATTTAATGCCTTGATCCAATACTTACACTTTTCAAAGCAGAATTAAGCACATTTTTTATCGAAACACCTTAGGCCACTACTCATCAATCTAACTAACAATTCAAAATTTAAGTAAACATGAAAGTCTCTTTCCAATGCATACCAAGTTCACTTAGGCATTTTATCAAACACCTAAAAGCATAAACTTGAAAGCCTCCATTCAATGTACATCTTCCTCATTTTTCATCATCAATTCACATCATACGTACACAATTAACATCATAGAGTTCATTTAAACCATTAATTTCAAACGATATTCAAAATTTCACAAACTTTCACCAAAGATAAGGCATTTCGGTTTTGACTTAAGGAAGCTTCTACATGACTCATTTCATTCATGTAAACTGTGTTTCATGCATATTCAAGCATGGAGAATAACATGTCTTAACACCAAACTCAAAATCATAATGTAGAGAGAGATGAGACAAAATTTACCTAAACTTTTCTTTGGTAATATCTTAAAATCCTTTGATAATTTCTCAAGTCTAATGAAATATTTGAGTTCTTTGATCCTAAATTAACTTAGAATACCTTGGTTTGGGTTGGAGAATAAAAAATTTGGTAAAGATTAAGTGATGGCTGAAACTTCCTCTTCTCCTCCTCTCTTCTCCTTTCTTTTAATTAAAACAAAGTGTTTTAGTGTAAAATAATGGGGTACACGGCCACATACAAGAAGAAGGGCTAGAATTTTGACTCTTCTTTGATCAAACATGGTGAATTTACCTTTTTGCCCTTAGTTTATATGAAATTACCATTATACCCTTCAAACTTTTTCTAAATTTGCAATTAAGTCCAAATTTTGAGAATGACCAAAACTTTTATTTTTATTTTGGTCCTTGGACTTTTGAAATTTATAATTAAGCCCCTTATCCTTATAAAATTATATATTGTTCCTCTTTAATTATGTCCCTTAACTTTTAACAGGTTGTAAATAAGCCCTTATATATATCAACTTTTCACATTAAGCTTTCTAAGTGTCCAATAAGCCTATAAATCATGTCTAATCACCTCTAAGGCATTAGAACACATTTAACTCGGCCACCATGGCTATATCCATCCAATGGAATTGCTTTTACACACCTTAAGCTTATATGTCAGAAATCTCCAAGATTTCGCATATCGATGAACCTTAAGTTTATATAAGGGCATAAAACATTATATATCACTGGCAAATATACCGAAGGGATTTAAATACATTTTCAAACTCATATACAACCATGTATATATATAAATATACAGTAGTATCTCCAAGTACAGACCGATATAAAAGGGCTCAAAGAGTCTGGCGTTACAGCCTCCACCCCCATAGCTTTTATAAATTCTACTATAAATTTTCTTTTAAGTAATAAACAACCGTTGTACAATATTTTATCGGTAAAAGATGAATTCTTTTAGAATCTTCCTTCACGATAAAGAGAAAACTCAATGTCACTTGGAACACTTCCCAGTATAATATATAACATCCTAAAAAAAACTTATGACTTAAATTATCTCACTTCAACACTATAACTCTAATGAATCTTTTCTTACAAATATGAGACAACGATACTTATATACTTTATAAACACTTAGGAATGTGTTTAAAAGATACCCAAATGCTTCTTAATATAAGAACTAATAAGAAAACAAGTATTTATAGGGTTTTGGGACTCATACTAGTCATTGGATCCACTATTATGTCGTCTAGTTGCAGAGCAGTAGTTGACCAATATAGCATATCGGTTGACTTACATTAATTGCACAAATTTACAAGCCATTAAAACATTGATTGACCACTATGACATATTGGTCAACTAATGTATCCTCTAGAGGGATGTTGGCGACTACACCATTATATTGGTTGGCTAATGTATCAAAATAAAGTTATATTATAATTTTAACTTACATTAGTTGACCTTTAAGTCATATTGGTTAAGTAATGTGTATTAAATGCATAAAATTTACTAGCTATTGCATATTAGTCGACCACTAAACCATATCAGTTGACCAATTTGTCCTTACATATTAGTTGACTACATCACTATACTGGTCGATCAATATATTAATAAACTCACCAGTTACACATTTAACTTACATTAGTCGATCAATGCCCTAAAAAAATGATTTTAACAACTTTAAATACTCAAACTTGATTTTTAATGTAATTATAATTAAACAACTTTCAAAATGTCCCTAAAAGAGTATTTGAAAGATAAAAGACTTTTCTTTTAAAACCAAAAGCTTCATTTCCTTTTAATGAGTAAAAGGACTCGTATAATAAAGTAAGATGAAATGCTTATATATGGTGATCCTTTAAAATTACCAAAATAACAAAATAAGATTACAATTGATATTATAAATTATAATGAAATTGGTGTGCCTTGATCTTCTTTTGCTCTTGAATTGATTCTCACTTCAAAGGTTGTAAACTTCATATATTCTTTATCGTCTTCAAGAACTATTTTCTTGAAGTATGGCTACGCCTGGTTCTTATAATGCTTCTCATGAAAATAATAAATTCATTAGTTTAATAATCTCCACCTTTTTTTATGATGAACAAATATTTATGAAATAAAAGAGAAATAATAAGATTAAGCACACAATTACGATATAAATTAGCTCTCCCTTAAGTTATGTATAATCTACAATTCAATATCAAGAAAAGGATCAAATATTTAATAGCAAGTGTAAAACATATATCCACATATTAACTTAAAAATAACATAAGTTTACTCAAGTATAAAATATCACATAAAGTGCAAGGAATTAAAAAATCACTTCTTCTAAATGTCATCGCACCCTTTAAGTCTAATATCTCTGATTCTTATCCTCCTATTTGAAATCATAAAAAAGAAATAAATTGCACAAAAATGCAAAATGTAAAGTGTCGTACATTAAGCTAACTTAGTTAAATGATATAAAAAAATGACCAAAATTGATAAACTTGCTCAAGGGAAATTGCTATTAAATGTTTAAAGTGTTAAACCAATTGTTAAAAGGTCAATTTTGATATAAACATTCCTAATTGCATCTAATTTTAAAAAGTTTCAATTTTGATTAAAACAAACAACTCAAATTTTGACAAAATTAGGGATTGAAATTGTAAAAAGTTAAACATAACTGAAAAATCCAGTCGTTAATTTTATAAAGAAGTGTATAATTTTGAAATCATAAAAGCTTTTAAAAATGATATGAAAATCTACATAAAGTGTCAATTTTACATACAATCAAAGATGTATAGATACAATTGAAATGAAAACAATCTTGAATCCTTTTTCAATTTGATTAAGGATAACTTCAAATTATTTTATGAACTCCTAAATTTGAAACCTAAAAATAACAAAATTTTAATTTACTACAATCTATTTTCATTCTTATAACATAGGGGATGGTGTTCTTCAAAGAAAAGAATTAATTTTCTAGGGTTTTGGAAGACACAAACAAACAAAATGGAAAATAGAAGAAAAGAAAAGAAGAAAGCCCTTAAAACTTAAAGACTAGTCGACTATATAGCTCAACTGGTTGACTATATAGCTTGACTGGTTGACCGATATTTATATGACCATATTTATCCACCAACCAAGCTACAAACTCATCTAAATGAAAACAAAATTCTTAAACAAAGGAATCTTAGTCAACCAATGTGCATAAATGGTTGAATAGAGAAGTAACCAAACTTATTAAAAACTCACTAGAAAGACAAAAAAGATGATTTAAACTGGTCAACCATAATAGGAATTAATTGACCAGTACAACCTGAGGACTTGCAAATCAAACCCAAAATTAAAATTAAAAATTAAAACACTTAATAATTCATGGAAATATCAATTAAAACCAATTATAAGCATTAAAAGAGACTTTAATCACATAAAATCATGCCTAATTTTTTCCTCATATCCTCATTTATTGGTTTAGTAAAACTATTGCCTAATTGGTTTAGTGTAGTAATAACTTTTAACTTAATCATTAAGTCCCTTATTCATAGTGCAAACCCTAACATTCACCACTAAATGTTTATACTCAAGTTGATAAATAAAAGTAAGAAGTTACAAATTTCTAAAATATAAACTAATAATTACTCATTGTTGAGTTTTACTTCTCATGTGATTTAGATGACGATTCTTCTTAAATTTTCAATCTATTAGAAACTTATAATCCTTCATATCTTTTGCAGTTGGTTTAATAGTTTGATTTTAAAGGGTATCTTGATGATCATTCTTGCTTTCTTCTAATAGATATATCACCATCTTCAAGAAACTTTTCTTGGATACAAAAAGTTTAGATTCGTATAGATTAAAAGCATAAACTCTGCAAAACATAATACTAAGTACATTTGTTCATCTTTTTCTTAGAGCCCTAAAAATAAGACAATCAATATGTTTTAGGTATCTAAATGAGCTTTAGTCATTGATTATCAGTCTCCTTCTTTTTAACCCATAATTTCAATTGTTTGATTGTCATTATTTATTTGAGAAAACAATATATATCAACACTTTCATACTTATCACATAAATGATATACCGTGTTATATGAGTAATGACGATATAAAAATATATTGCTTGGAAATTTTTATGTGTATGCATAATAAGGTATCTTCCTTTAGGTATTAAAGTGTTGAATGTTCTTTTAGGGTAGTGAAATAAGCTACCATAATTATACGTATGATATTTGTTATGAGTGGAAGGCTTGATGCATGCTTCTTTAAGGCCTAAAATGGTGTGAATGGGCTTGCATATTATCATAAAAGTTATATCAATTTTGTCCTTCAGAGTATTGATCTTTATACTTAGGTTGTTATCTATACATGAAAGTATGATGCCTATTCTTAGAATGAGTCCTAGAGGATGTGGCAAGGGCATGCATATGCTTAAATGTTGATGCTTCATACTCATTTGTCACATTAGGCAATGGTTATTCACTACACAAATTTGTTTTGTTGACAAATATGATTTTATTGCCTTCATTTTCATGATTGTGTCCTATTTGATGCCTTTTTCTACTATTTCACTCCATTTGGTGAACTTGGATAATGATTCTTTGAGATAATTTATTTTCTCTTTCAATGTCTCATTTTCATCTTTTAATATGTCTAGTGTATCATCAACGAACACTTTATTGGATGCCTTAAAATTTTCTAATTCATTTCTCATTTTTCCCATTCTCATTCATATATGCATGTAACTATTTTTGGATTTGTTTAAGTTTAAAAGATAACTTCTTCTTTTTTCTTACCCGTGATCTCTAAGCCTTCAATTAGTTCATCATATTTCAAATTACTGTCACCATAGTAAGAGTTACAGTTTGATGTTACCTCATCACCCTCCTCACCATGAAAAACATGTGAGCTGTCTCTCCTTTTGAATGCTCATTTTTAGATTCACTTGTGTCATCCCAAGTTGAGAATTTAAGTGAATTCTTCTTCTTCTTTTTTTATCCTTCTTCTCCTTTTTATAGTTTCTTTCATATCAATCATTATTTTTAAGTAGAGGATATTGTGACTTCATATGGGTGAGTTTTCTATAATCAAAATAAACAGTGTTAGAGGATACATTTTGAATCACTTTTACCTACTTTAAAATCCCTTTTTTTAAGAGAAATTCTTTCTCCTAAAAAATGTATTGAATTTCCTAACGATAAAGGTGGGGTCTTCATCATCACTTCCATTTATAGATGTCTCTTCTTCACTAGATTTCTCCCTTAAGACTTTGAATGTTAATTCTTGTTTTCTTTAAAGGAGTTGTTTCTTCTTACATATAATAAAGTCTCATTTCATATATGATAAGAGATGCAATGAGATCCTCAAATAACAATATTGTTAAATCCTTGACTTCTTGTATCACCGTCACTTCATTTTCACACATCTTCGAAAGTGACCTAATTAACTTTGTTTCTATTTCAACGTTAATATAAGCCTTTTAAAGACTCTTGAGAGCATCAATGATATCAATAAATATAGCGTACATGCTAGAAATGCTTTCGGCATGTTTCATTTAAAAGAGCTCGTATTAGTCGATTAACAAGCTCACCTTGCTCTCTTTAATTTTTTTTTTTTTGACATCTACTTAAATTTCATTTGATAAATGATTTGCTTTAAGTTTTATTTATCCATTCTTATCTTTAAAAAATATTAATTAATATGCACATTGGACTAAAAGAAATTAAATATCAAGAAAAAATGGTGCACATTAGTAGGTTGTGATTCAGTCTTTAATGTTGTAATGGTAATTTTAAAAAACATATAGATTTAAGGACAAAAAGACAAGGTCGATCGACAATAGATTGATGGGGTTTGAGGTCAAATTCTTTACCTACCTTGCTTAAATTCTTTCCTTTTTGGTGCTTTTGAACTTCATTTTTGTTAGAATTCATGTGTTCTAGCTTTATCAGTAAAGTCCAGGTTTAGATGCTTGAATGTATTCATTTCTTTATATGTAAAATTAAATTATTTTGTTGTAAGAATAAAAAATTAATATATCATTGTTTATTTGTTTCAAGGAGTATTTTCATCTTTTCACCAAAAATATAATTATGTTCAATTTTTTTACTTTTTAAATGAAACATTTAGTTTAATGACTAACTTGATGAGATTGAAATTAAAAGAATTGAGTATTTGAAGTTCCAAAGTTAAAAAACTTTGAAGGTGATTATTGTATGAATTTGGATTGATTTAACAATTAGATGGTAATTGGTTATTTTTCAGAAGCTTGAAGCGTAATTGTAGAAGACTGAAGACTTGAGATATGAATTGATCTTTTGTATAAAGTTTAATTTTGCCTTTTATAAGTACTAAAAGATGACAATAAATGGAAAAAAGATTAAACAGAAACAGAACACAAAGGCCAAACTAAAGAAATAGGTCGAATGATCCTTAAATTACATTTGCATCACACTTTTAATCAAATGTACCAGTTTTATCTCAAGAATCTCAATGACATGAATACAACTTATCTGTCGTACACATAAACATCCTTTTATCATAGAAACATTGTCATTTTCCAGCGTAATACATAAAACCAAATTCAACTATCAGAAACTTTCAAGCATTTAGCTAAAAGCAAAGCATGTCGTCGACAGGACACACACCTCTTGTCACCAAATAGTAGAGTAAGATGTAGAAGCAAATATATTTCCAAATGTACCCAAAAGGAAGGGAAATAAAATCCTTCATCCAGAAGCATACAACTAGGATAGTTAAAATTGAATTTTATATAAAATGAGGAACGGGGACAACACAACCTCAAACGGGCAAAAACTATTAATATGTGAAGTGGTATTTGTAAATCTTCAACCACATTGGGTCAAAATGAACGTGTAATTTTCCTTTTATTAATACGTAATTTTACACACTGCATTGCTTTCCAACTACTAAACTCACACACAACACAGCTTTCCCGTTACCAGCATAGAGTAAAAAGCTTTCCTTTCAGAATTCTGTTTCCTCATTTCTCCTCATGTGATGTGATATGCTGCAAAAGTTCACAAACAATCAGGGTAAGCATCGCACAAGAAGTCACCACTCTTCTCCAAAGACACTTCACAGCAGCAACAAAAACATGCAACTTCTTTCTTTTTTTTTAAACAGATGCATCTATAGTTAATACAATCCCCAAAAAGAAGCTTCATCTCGAAATAACACCATTGGGTTGAATTTGGCCACATCTTGAATTCCATCCAAGAACTATATATGGATATAATCAAACAAACTAATCAATAGTAATATAAAAATAAAATTAACTGACAGACAATTCACTTCCAGTTGTTCAGAGATGGTCTCATACTGTGTCATTCTCAAATCGCTTAAAAAACACATCACAATATTGCTTCTTTTCAAAGTGCTCTCTAAAACTATTTAACTCCAGGTTCATATACCAAGGATCAACCACAAGGTTTTTGGGGTTTTTCATTTCTTTCTCAATGTGTATAAAGAAAGACAAGTTCATCCTGAAATTGAATAAGGCTACTCATTCTCTCTAGTTTCTCTTCTATCATGGGGCACAAGGTAATCATTTTTCAAATTGCATCTATGGCCATCTTTTACACACTACTGAAGTATTACTGCAGCTTTTTCCATAGTGACTACTTCAAATAGAAAGAAAGAAGCCCATACAATTTCAATTATCAGGATTAGTCCCGTAATATATCAGTACTTGGATTATAACTCTCATCCACACTACTTCAAAAAAAATCTCTCTACATTCTAAAGAACATATAAAAAGGGTATGTGTGTGTGTGTGTCTATGTGTGTATATATATATATGACAATGAAAACTAAGACAGGTAGTCCTTGCGAGCCAATTCCAGTGGAAGATCTTTATAATTAAGATATTTCCAGTCAAGTTTCAGAAACTAAGAGGGTCCATTTCTAGGTCGTCCACCTGATTTGGGATCCATTTCTAATGCAGTTAAAAGAATTTGTGGAAGAGAAGGTCGGACTAAAGTGACTCAAATATAATGTCCTTGCGCCTAATATTTCCCTAGTGATCATAGAAGGCCATGGTCCAAAATGGCCCTTAGAGTATTCAAATATTCACCTAATCATTAGAAAAAAGGCAGCCTGGTTAAAGCTGCGAGATCTTGATCTGCAATCACGCTCCTACTTGGAAGACCTATGCATAACAATTTTGTCTATAACAAAGAGGGTTAAATTATGCACCAAAAGCTAAACCACTGTATATGGACAGGTTACTAGGAGAATGGTCAAACTCGAGAATGTTAGGGTGCGTGTTTTGAGATTCCAGCTCGTATTTTGTTGCCTTCCAGTATTCCTATCACAGCCACATGGTGGTTTTATCCTTGATCTTAAAGTTGATTACCTGTGGAAGCTAAGAATGCCAAGGAATTACTTTTTAACATGCTTATTCTAACTGTCCTTGAAGTGGATCCATAGAGCTGTAAAAGGATTTTAAAAAATTCACTTGCAGGGATAGAACTGAAAATGAGCACCCTATCAAATCTCTTAAATCTCCTGTTAGGTTTGAGACAGATCAATCTAGAAAAGAGAGTTCCCCACGAAACATCAACAAATAGTTCTTCCTGATCCTCCACACCAGATCATTTACCTAACCCCGTGTCTCCAGTAACAGAATTGATCATTTTCTGCATCCTGACCCATTGCCCCTGTTCTGGATGACTATATTTCTATCCAAGGGATTGAAGTTAAGTATAATGAATGTCCTGCAACAAAAGTGCAGAGGCATTAGTCCACTTGGTAAGAGCTCTAATTTCAAAGTATCTATTTCTTTCAGAAATCCAAAATGACCACTAAACTTCAAATATCAGGGGTTCCCACAATCACTTAAATGCATCACTAGCACCAGTTAGTAAATAAAATGGTGCTTTAAGAATGACTCTAAACTTAAAAGGCAAGTGGTTTTAAAATCATATGTTTAAAGTATCTGGACGGAGGTCTGCTCACAAATATTATATCCTTCAACTGGAAGAATATGGATACTTCAGACAGACAAATATAATGTTGCCGTTTTCAAACTACCAGCCACCTTATTATATTTTGGTGTGGAATGTGATTCCCCATAACTTTTTGTTTATGGGGAAAACAAAATGGAAAAAAGACGTGCCTAGCTCTTCCAAGGATATAATCTGTATTCGTAGCTACAACATATGGATACCTGGTTGGCACTTCAATGTAGCAAAAAGTGAAGGAATCAAACAGTTCATATGTAGCAAAAAGTGAAGGAATCAAACAGTTCATTTCTCCATCTGCTACTGATATCAAAGATTTTCGGTATTTCTGTGAGGAAATTGTCCTGCCTTAATGTGTCCAAGAAACACCTTCTAGTCTGAACAAGATAGAAAGAACTCTTGTCGAGGTCCATGTTGGGGTCCTAAAAGTTTTGTACAATTCCTACTTCAAACAAAACTCCTTATCATTTTTAAGAGTTCTATTCTAATGGATTCTTGTCCAGTAAGAGTAAGATTTCTAAATTTTGGAGCTCTCTACCAGGCTGTTTAGAATATCCCATCATGGACAGACCTCATGCCTTCTAACCAATACAAGGAGGTGGATTGGTTGAGCTCTACTTTAGAATGATATTTGAAACACTTCTTGGACCTCACCCCATAACTTCAACTTTTGGTTTGAATGGATCCTTAACATAGCTTAGAGCCTTGAATGATTGCAATTCTCTAGACAAGTTGTACTGCCTCATTTCTAGTGAGTTTGTGGTCTATTATGTCTCTGTAGAATTTGTACGAGAAGGTGTGTTAGAATAGTACTGGACCTCACCAACAGTTTAAACTTTTGAATTGAATGGTTGCTTCACATTATTCAATTAAAAAATGATGTTTAAAGAAACACCATGGTATG
Organism: Erythroxylum echinodendron; assembly: GCA_027575705.1. Classification (NCBI taxonomy): domain Eukaryota; kingdom Viridiplantae; phylum Streptophyta; class Magnoliopsida; order Malpighiales; family Erythroxylaceae; genus Erythroxylum; species Erythroxylum echinodendron. The sequence continues at coordinate 6,964,741 of JANZXR010000170.1, read as the reverse complement.
AATTTAACATAAGTTGGAGCCACCACAGCCTTTGGTGAGGAAGTTGAATATGACAGGTTATGTTGATTTATGTAAGAAGGTCAAAGATGTTGCAAGGAAATATGGGTAAATACAGATTATAATATTGTAAGTGTTGAAAAGTTCCTTTGAAACAATCTAAGATTAAAAGACACTCTAGAGAAAAGGTAAAATCCAAAAACTCAGAAGGCAATATAAGAGTTCTCTATGATGCTAAAGAAACAGAACTTACCAACCCAGAAAGCATCCCACGACACTGCTTGCCGTTATTTCAAACTTTTCTGGAAGAAGAATGGCCTGCTGTTAATGGCGGTAACATGTTCCTAATAGCTCACCTAAGAGGCTGGACTCAGATCAATGCAACTAAATAGGAGAGAAAGAAAGTCCAGTTCTCACCAAGTAAGAAGACGCCAGGTCCTGATAGTTTCTATGTTGGATTTTTAAAAGAACATTACATGTAAGAATATGCATGCTATTCTCCATTTTCAAAACAACCTGATAAAAAGGTTTCACTGCTTTGGCTCTTGTACTAAAAAGTCCAACCTTCAAAAATCAATTGTTTCAACCAAATTCTTGTTCCATCATACTGTATGCAAATACACTAACATACATGTGCCTATAGTTTAAGGTCAAAAACATAACTAGAGTAAACAGTATGGAGACAAATAATTATACTATTATCTCATCAAGACTGCCTTAACAGAAAAAACTTGATTATTTTTTCCACTCCGAGACATAAGGAACCAAAGGTATATGTATTTGGCTAAGTCAATCGAATCCACCACAATAAGATCTATTACAGTAGATTGGTTGAAACTAGTTTGAACAGAAGGTTTTACTCGATAAATTAGCAAACCAAAAAAAGTAACTAAAGGAAACGAAATCAAAACAATCCTTTTTCATTCTTCAAAGGCGATTTAGAGAATAGATATCAGTTAAGAATTTCTTCCTGCCTCCCTAAGGAGATATGAAGCAAGAATCTCTTAAAACGTACAGAAAGATAGTTCTATTTAGAGCAAGAAATATATTTAAATGGAATTCTCGACTAAATTGGGCTGGAAGCTTTCTTCATGAGAATCGGATCCTTCTATTAGTTTGAGGCTGGTGCATTTAATTTAGCATATACTGTCTTGTGTCTAACAATAACTTTTATTGAGAGTTCTTTGATAAAGAATTCAGCCGATCGTTCATCAAGAAAGAAAGAAACCTAAAAGAAAACAAGAGTAGACGATGATACTCACATTATTGAATCCTACAATCTTTTTAGTCATTGTTTCGGCCACCACCAGACCCACTGTCACTGGAGGAACCTTGTCTACCAAAGGGCCACGGCAGAGAAATATTGAACCGTCTCTCAACCGCACGATTTTCCCGAGCATCACCACCTCTCGCTCCATCTTGATCCGCCCGCCTCACGCTTTCATAATCAGCATTATCCGTGGGCAACTGATACCGGCAAACTGGGCAAGAGTTGTGCAACTCAAGCCATGGAATCAAGCAATCTTGGTGGTATATGTGTTCGCACGGCATTTGCTTCGCTTCTATACCCTTCACGAACTCGTCTTTACAAACAGGGCAATGATTCTTCTCGGAGTCCAAGGAATCGCCGGTAATTTTGATCATTGGCAGCGCATCAATGGCCGACTTCGACGCTGGTGGCGTTCCGTAACGATTCGGGTCGTTCTCAGCCAGCTGTTGGATCAATTGCTCGAGGCCCGGTCCGATGAAGTAATCCCCGAGGTTTGCCGGAGGGCGACCGGAGGGATTGTTTTCGATCACGAACTGGATGCGAGCGCCATCGGATTGGAGGTTCTGGAGGTGGTCCCGGAGGAAATCGAAAGGGTTGAACGCGTTAGCTTCAGGCGAGTTTGGGAAATTAGGGTTTTGGAAATCTGCCGGAGCTGCGGACGCGGATGAGAAGATGAGAGGAAGAATCGTAGAGAAAGGGTCTTGGTAAGAGATATTGAAGGGAGTGGTCTGGTTATGGAAATCGAGGTTAGAAGTAGGGTTCTCATACTCTTCAATGAATCCACCGTGACAGTGAGGGCAAGACAGTTCGGAAGATGGACAGATCGATATGGTAACCGTACGATCACACTGATGACAGAAGAACAGCTTGGCGGCATCACCGCCGGCGGTAGAAGCTCCGTCGAAGGACATGAGAGTCAAGCGGAGACTTGTTTGGAAAATACTAAGACGAGACTTTAAACAGAACGGAAATGCACTTGTGTATGTTATTTTATGCTGTGGTCTTTAAGTTTAAAAATATTAGATAAAATTAATTAGGATGATTAATGTTTCATTAGCTATAATTAATTAATTTAAAGTTTAATTAAAAATATTAAATTAATTAACTTCAATTTATAAAAAATTATTAATTTATAAAAATTAAGATAATAATAAATCGTGTTTAGAAATTCAATTAAAAAATATTAAATTAATTAATTTTATTTTATAAAATTTACTAATTTACAAAAGTTAATAACGACAATACGTCGGGCCGCACTTAGCCCTATTAAACTCATGAGTTGAGTAGACTAGGCTCGTCCGGTCTATAACTAATTTTTAAACAAATAACAAAATAACATTATTTTGTACATTTCATTCGTATCATAAGTTTAGCTAAGTTGAGATAAAATTATCTTTTTTTAATAAAATTTAATCGATTAATTAATAAATTGATTATTTTTTAACAACAAAAATTATTAATATAAATTGATATAAAAATTTAAAACTTAACTTAAAAGTAAATCGGTTCAAATTAAAATTTACAAGAGAGACAAATATTATATTAACCTTTTTCGCCGGAGCATTCGATTTAAAATTTGTTTAAATATTTAATTTATTAATTTAAAATTTTAAAATATTAATTAATTTTAACTAATTGAAATTTTAAAATAAATAAAATGATTAAATTATTTTTTAAAATAAAGAAAAGTACTTGAGCGTTGGGTCCAGTCCAGCTGTTTGAATTGTTGGTAATTTATGGTATCGCTGCACCTGTTCCCTTTCACTTTCGATCACCAACTTCCGTCGATTATCTACACATTATTTGTTTTCTGTTTATGCGGGTCCCATGTGGTACCTGACATTTTCCAACGCCTAACCTCTTGGATATTACATATTTTAAATTACAATTAATAATTATCTTTATTATTTTTACCAGCCACCAAATTTGACTCGTCAAATAATATTTTCGGTTTTGGAATGCATTAATAAATAATCAAATATAAATTTTTTGAATGCAAATTAAAATAATAAATTGTAATTCTATGGCTCTCAAATCCGACAACCTATTAACAGTTTAGAGGAATCGACAAATGGGTTAGTTGCTGGTGGGATTCAAAACCGTCCAACTAAGGAAAGACATGAGTCTAAATGGACGCAGGATTGCGTGGTGTTGATTGAAGAGGAGATTCTTACTAGAGATGACATGGCTTGGCACTGTTAATTTTTTTAAAATAAAATTTTAATATTAAAAATATAGAATAATTTATTTTTTAATTAAGTAATAACTTGACCTGTTTAAGTATAACCTTATTTGAAAGTCTAATTCTTCTAAATAAAATTATGTTATTTTATTTAGAATAATTAAATATCGAATTAGTTTAAACTTAGGCTTAATTCCTGGCCGACTCATGAAAATAATTAAATTTAAACTCATAAGTAAAAAATTGTCATCTCTAATTCTTATACTATTTTATCTAATTATTTCTATAGAAATTTTTTTAAGTTTATAGGTAATTATAAAACAAAAATCAAACAAAATCCTATATTTAAAAAAATGCAAATTGCTATACAATAAAAAAACTTCCTCTTTTTCAAATTTAAGTAAAAAAAGGAACAACCAAAAAAATATTTTAAAGGATTACAAGGAAATTAAAAAATAAGAAAATGTATTCAAAATTATGTACAATAAAATTATCTTTATTATCATCGTTATCACTCAGTCTAAAATTTCGCAATAAAGTAGAGTCTGGGAAGGTCCGATAATAAGCAGCTTTATTCCTACATAATAGAGAGGCTATTTCTGATAAATCTACATATAAATGAGACAATATATAAATAATGAAGGTTACAGAAATAATAAAATATAAAAACATATATAATATGCTAAATAAAAATTGTCTACTGAGTTGGAACTAGCCAATCTGGGAAATGAAGACAGATGTACGGTTTAGTTTTATGTTAGGGTATTTCTGTTATCACACGCATGTTAAAAAGGGGGACTTTTGAAGAATTGTTGTAGATGATATGAAATGGCAAGGTGATATCTCCCAGCCAGACTCGGTCGGGTCGAATTTGGGCTACTCCAAATTTGTTCTACCATGACTTATTGACACGCATAAGTATAAAGAGGGATCACTACAAATTTTGTTTTTACCATACTATGTAATTTGTTTCATAATTATACATTAATTTATTTTATAAACATTATCATTTAGTAGTTAATAAAAATTAATTTTTTTATTTTATTTTTAAAAAATTTATAGTTTCTTATTCAAGGTATAAATTTTTAAAAAATTTTACTAATTCATTCGAATCGAATTCATATAATTTAAATTTATATATAATTAGCTTGATTTAAAAGTTATATATATCATTTTAATAATGATTTAACTCTAAATTTTTGTTAAAACCACATCAAATTATATGTAGCATAACCCTACCCAGTAATTTTAAGTTAATTCATTTTACTATTATAAATATTAAGGTACATTAATTTTATATGGAATAGATTCTCTTTTAGCCGATAACAAAAAGAATGACGACTTTTGGCCTACAAATCAATTTTATCAAATTATTTGTGCTTGTAAGGACCTGCTTAGCCACTCTTATCAGTGTCGTGTTGTGCAAACTTATCGTGAAGTAAATATGTGTACTGACTGCTTAGTTACTTGAATTTATGGAGACATTTTTTATGTTACTAATCTTGGTAATCCTCTTAGACAGCTCTATCATTTTTTAGGAGGATCTCTTAGATGTTGTTCGGCCTAAAGCCGTTCCTGTTTGAACCTAGCAATCTATGATTGCTCTGAAAAAAAAATATATAGTCATTTTTTTGACTGAACATAGTTGGTTGAGTCATCAGCTTGTGAATGCATTAAAAAGTAATTGGTGATGAAAATTGAACCAGAATTTGAAATATAATTAAAAGAGATTATCTTTATCTATCAAAAAATTAAAGTTTAATTAAAAATATTGTTAAATAAAAATTAATTCACTTGTTTTAGTTTATAAAAACTTATTAATTTATAAAAATTGACTGATTAATTAATAAATTACTCAATTTTTAACAACAAAAATTTTTAAAATAAATCAAACACAATTAATGATAATTTGGAACACAATTAATGATTATTTCTTTTTTTTTCTATACTTTACAATTCTCTGGCTTTTGTCCTTTACATTGCTCTCTATTCTCCATCCTTGGCTAGCGAGAAATATTGAGTAATTGTAAATGGGAAGGGCCATTCCCATTCCACAGCCTCCATAATCTAAGGAGGATATGAAACTTTATTCTAAAATTTTATGTATATAATAATAAGATCATGATCAAATATAATAATGGTCTCACTAATGAATGTTCAAAACGTTTATGTCAAAAGCAATATGATCTCAAGGCAAAAAAAAAAAAAGTACATCAAATCCATGGCACAACTATCAAGTGTTATTTTTAATGGTAGTGGTTAGGAAAGGAAACAAATAGAGAGTTAAGTTATGATAAGTAATCGATGATTGATTAATCAAAGTAAAGCATAAAACACGGTGTTAGAATGCGGAATATATGCCCTCGTGTGACTATTGAATTTCTAAATGCCAAGTCTCATATTGACTAATATAATATAATATCATATATTATACCCACTAAACCGTGTTATCTGGACCGACGTGGGCCAAATAATCGCATGATAAAATTGATTAACATTATATGAAACTTGTTGGCACTAATCAATGGGTGCAAAAGGTAGATTGTTTTGACTTTAAACGTGGCCCATGCAAATGTAACTCGGACAAAAGTAAGATATACGGGTTTTTCGTTGCAGCATTGGTGTCATGACTTATGGGTCCCCGAGTTTGACCTCTTTTCAAGTGGCCTTAATTTGCTAATTCGTAAGAGGACAATGTTGCACTTTCATGTAATGTGGTGTTATTGTAACCTAAGATTTGATAAGACCCCATCCGTAAAAGAGAGTTCGTCCCAGAAAATGAGTCGCTAAGATTAAACTTCACATTGAGTCAAATTTTAAAAATACATAATAAACTGTTAATGTTGAATAAAGCCATTTTTCATTTTGTAAAGGAAAGGGGAAGTTGGAGGTTAAATTGGGAAATGGGACCACCGAATTAAAAAAAAAAGCCTAGTTGGAACATTATTGGCAATAAATAAATGCGCATCTGGATTGGTTGGTTTAAGTCATTTCTAAGCATTGAAATAATAGAAATGAAACCTTAATTAACTACCTGTTTGTAATTTTTGAAAATTTATATAAAAAATATATATTTATGATAAATTGAGAAAGTTATTAAAATAAAATTTACATAGGTTTTTTTTTATCTTGAATTCAATATGTATTTTTATTATAAAGAAGTTGTTTATGTGATTTAGATTATAAAAAAGGTAGTTGCTACGCACAATGCCATCCAATTTCCGTCCCACATCTGGAGATAGAAAGACAATTAAACCCTTCGAGTTGTATAATTAAGCTCGTTAAATTACACAAACTGCTTAGTCCACTAAGGGTAATTTTGGCATTGAAACATGTCAGTTCTACAGTAAACAGGCTAAGGATATGGACCCACAGAGAAGAAAACGGGCGTACAATTCGTTAGATGGAGTAAGCGCAGAAATCAAACGGCCAAAAACTAATGTCGAAAGAAACAGAGGCCTGATGGTTGTCGGAAAGATAGTGGCAATTTACGTAAATAAAAGAAGCTGCCAGGTGTCAATTCTAACTCACTGACTTAAATTCATTAAAAGCCAAGATATCCTTAGTTCACGTGCACACAATTAGAGCGTGCTCCGCACGCTTCAACGCGCATCACGTTGCTGTGTCTTCGCTGTCGTTTATGTGTATTTGTCGTCCCGTTTTTGTATTTGTCTGCAGAATTTGATCGGTTATTCTCGTCGTTTACTGCTGTTCTACTGCATGCGGAAGCGCGTGACGATAGAGAGAGAAAGAAGGGGGTGGTGGTATGGTAACAACAGTAGTAGTAAAAAGAAGAGATGAGCTGTGCGGGGAAAGAGAGGTGGGGGCCACCACCCATGTGCCCTCCCCCCTGTCTCCACCAGCTGCTGCCTCTCAATCATTAGCTCTCTCCCAAGACCAAAATCAAAACCCTCTCACTCTCTCACTAAATCAAATGAATTGTAATCCGTCTTCTCTGTCCCTCACTACACTCCTCTTTCCATTTCAATCTAACAACAAACTTCACCTCATCTTCCCTGTTCTCATCATTCCCTGTTTGTTACAGTCACACTTTGAACTTTCTTAATTTCAATTAGTATTTTTTAAAAATTGAACAGCATGTCCAATTCAGACAGCGGACCCAATAACGCCGTCAGCAACGGCGCCGCTATCATCATTTCTCAACAACAGCAACGACAGCCCCAACCAACGACGGGAACTAACGGGGCTTTAGCCGTCAAGAAACCACCTTCCAAAGACCGTCACAGCAAAGTGGATGGCCGTGGACGGAGAATCCGCATGCCAATCATATGTGCCGCACGTGTCTTCCAGCTCACCCGAGAGCTTGGCCACAAGTCAGATGGCCAGACCATCGAGTGGCTGCTCCGCCAAGCCGAGCCTTCCATTATTGCAGCTACCGGAACCGGCACAACACCGGCGAACTTTTCCACCGTCTCAGTCTCCCTTCGTGGAAATTCCAATTCTATTACTTCCCCTCTCTCGTCTTGCACTAACTCCTCCGGCATGGACCACAAACCCTTGTTGGCACCCGCACCGTTTATTCTAGGGAAGAGAGTGAGAACAGAAGACGACAACAGTCCTGGTAAGGAGGACAGCGGAAATTCAGTAGGCCCCACTATGGGATCGTTGGTGACTTCCACGGCAGCAGCGGCCGGAGGGTTTTGGGCGTTGCCTGGCAGGCCGGATTTCTGGAGTTTTGCCGCGGCGGGCCATCCTGAGATGGTTGTGCAGCCGATGGCTCAACAGTCTTCGCTGTTTGTTCAACAACAACAGGCTGCGGCGGCGGCGGCCATGGGTGAAGCGTCGGCGGCGAGGGTGGGAAATTACCTTCCCGGGCATTTGAACTTGCTAGCTTCTTTATCTGGCGGGTCGGGTAGTTCAGGTCGGAGAGAGGAGGAACGGCGTTGAGATGCTGGTGTGGTGGTGCTGTTTATGTTGTATGGTATATACTTATATATATAAAAACTTTTATGTGCATGATGTTGAACTGTTGCTTTTTGTGATTGTTGTGTGAAGATGATGGATATTGGAAGGATCGTAGTGCAAGTTAATTTAGTGACTGTAGGGTTTTTAGGGTTTGGGGGAATTCTAGAAATCAAGTAATGAATGGAATGGATGGATTGAATTAGGTTTTCTTTTGAGTAGTCTGCTGGAGATTAGTTTAGAGTTTTGTTTTAGTCAAATTGCTTAGGTTTTTTTGTTGGAGGATAAGAGGGAATGAAGAATTGGAGCCTTGGAGGATAATGTTTTAGTGATGATGGATCTTCTTCTACTCGGTACAGCTTGCTGCGATCACTCTTCTTGGGATTGTTTTAAAACACTTCATTGAATGATGCCTCAGCATAGTAATTAATAAAGGGCTCTGGTATTTTGAGTGAATTCCTTGTTGCCATCATTTCAAGGCATATATATACATATATATTCTTGGTTGCTGTGATGCTTGTAGATTGTTTCTTGTTCTCTCCTCCACTTTCAGGGTATTTGCTGGTGTAACAATCTCAAAGGAGACCGTGTGGGCAAAGCTCTGGTGCCTCTCTATGAGACCTCTGTTTTGAAATTTTCCTTTGGTATTCTTAGACATTTCTTAGATTAATCAGCGAGAAAATAACTTGTTTGCGATGTATGTAAGTGGCTTGCATTGTCTAGGTTGCCTGTTGTGTGAATAAAAAAACCCATTTGCCTTTTCATTTCATTTTGTTGCTCAGTGCTCACTCTCCAGTTTGTGTGCTAATTGTTTCATTGATTGTATATATGAACTTTCTTTTGTTATTGATAATCTTATATTTATGATGCTATCCGTGATATGCTTGAGGTCGTTTTTTAGGTTTGCATCTGCTTAACTCTTTCCAAATAACAATACGATATAGACACATTCATGTTCTAAGACTTGTATTTTGCATAACTCTTTCATAAAAACTATACGATATAGACATATGCATGTTTTATGACGTGAACTTAGTGTTTGCTTTCAAAGAGGGATATGGACACAAATACGTTTGTGTTCTACGCTATGTACTTCTTAGTGTATGTTTTGTCATGTGATACGGCCTTTTGAGTTGTTCGTCAATCTTGTATCTTTACGGTTTCACAAAGGAATAGAGCTTAAAACACGCTTTGACATACAGTCGTATGTTAAATAATATTCAACCAAAAACTTTATATGTCTGTGCATATAAGTTATATATAAGAATTTTCACTTTAAGTACACATCAAATAAGTTGGGTAGTTGCATTGTTTCATATTTTTGAAACGTTGTTCAAAAGAATGCTTCGAACTTGTTAATGGTTATTGTCTTTGTTGACGTGTCAATTACATTTTTAAAAGCGTGAACCTTTTCCACGGTCACAGTATACCTGAACTTCACCTTGTTAAATGTCCATTTTTTTCACTTAGCCATTAAGCTTCTTCAATAGCCTCAGGGATTACTATGTAATTTGCTTCAATTATAGATAATGTAATTATAAATTGAATTGCTAATTTCCAACAAATAAGCCCTCTCGCAAGATTAAATATGTACCTTGTGGTAGATCTCCTATTATCTAAATTGCCTCCATAACCTGAATTTATATATTTCATAGTTAAAGGATCACTTTGCTAATTGTGAAGCTTATGAAAAATTATACCAACGATTGGAAATTAAAGATGGAGAAAAGATATATTTAAATCGGTGAGAGTGAAGAAATGGAAAGCGAGAAATTTGGATAAAGTTTGTTATGTAAAAGATGAAGCAGGTGTGTGTTCATGGTTGAAAATGATATCAAGAGAAGATGACAAAGATACTTATATAGTTTTTTTAATAAACACGTAGATAATATCTCTTTAGGTGATCTTAGCACGTTCAAAAAGTATCGTAATTTTACTTGTTGACAAATCACATGGAAAGAAATTGAAAGAACTTTTAAGGAGATGAAAAGTGAAAGGGTAGTAGAATCTAATGAGATATTCATACAGGTGTGAAATAGCTTATGCAAAAATGATCTTACTTGACTAGTCAAACTTTTTAATATGATCCTTAAATCTGTCAAAATATTAGATCAGTGGAGACTTAATTTGCTAATTCCTCTATACAAGAACGAAGGAGACATCCAAAATTATAACAACTATAGAGGTACCAAATTATTTGGTCATATCGTAAAATTATGAGAGAAGGTGATTAAGAAGAGAGAGAGAACTGACGCACCTATCACCGAGAACCATTTTGGTTTCATGTTAGAAAAGTCTATGATAAAAGCTTTACATCTCTTAAGAAGATTAATATAACATTATAGAAAAAGACAACGTTTTACCAAAAAAAAAAAGATAGCGTAACCTACATATAACTTTTATTGACCTAGAGAAGGTTTATAATAAAGTACCTAAGGAAATCATATGAAGGTGTTTAAGAGTTAAGAGAGTTCTTATGACCTATGTACGGTTTATTAAGGATATATATGGAGGTGTAAAGACTAAAGTAAGAATGATAGAAGGAGATATATATCATTTTTCTATTAATATTGGGCTACATAAATGCTCTTTATTGAGTCTGTTTTTGTTTGCAGTAGTGATGTATGAGTTCAGCAAGGGTATCTATGGTGATGTGCCTTGATATATATTGTTTGCTGATGACATTGTTTTAGTATATGAGACAAAAGAGAGTATCAATATTAAGTTAGAACTTTGGAGGAATACATTAAGAGTTAAAGGATTTAAATTGGGTACGACAAAGACTAAATACTTAGAATGTAACTTTTCAAGCCATAGGGTGGCTTTCGATGTGGAGGTAAAATTTGATTAAGAAATTATACCACAAAAAAGTATTTTAAGTATCTAAGATCTATCATCCAAAGCAATCGGTAGATCGATAAAGAAAATGTTCACCATATTAGATCAAAGTGGCTCACATAGAGAAATACATCAAAAATTTTATATGACAAGAAGATATCACTAAAACTTAAAGGTAAATTCTATTGTTTAGTGTTAGGTCAATCATGCTTCATAGAATAAAGTGTTGGTCTATCAAGCAGTGCATAGTCAAAAGTTAATGGTGGTGGAGATGAGAATGCTCTGTTGGATATGCAACTTTACTATAAAAGAAAAAGTCAGGAATATAATAGTAAGAGACAAATTAAAAGTGACTAATATTAATGGAAAATTAGGATAGACGATGCTTAGATAGGACATGTTAAAAGAAGACATTCTTACACTTCAATGAGAAGATGTGAAAAGATCGTACTTAAGGACTGTGAAAAGAAAAAAGAAAAGCCTTGGAAGAACCAAGAGGAGATGATCAAGAATGACATGATTCTGCTGGAACTTATCGAGGTCCTTAATAAAAAACTTTAGCGTATTAGTATACGAATAAAAGATCTCACATAGAGAAGTCCTTCTTTTTTATGGGTTTTTTAAAAAAATTTCTTTAGATTTTATGTTTTGTATTTAGCCTAAACATTTAATATATAGTACTTTCTTTTTAGTTATTTAGCCTAAATATTTTCTTGTAATAACTTGTTTGTTTTATTTATTTACTTGTCTTCTTTCTTGTTTTTGTATTTATTTACTTATTTTATTTTTTATTTTTATTCTTTACCTTGTTTTATATTTATTGTATTATTTATTTACTACTTATTTTTATAGTTTATAATTTATTTGTATTAATATTTTATTTTCAGTGTGTATCTGTTATTTATTTTTATTTTTATGTTGTATTTCTTTATTAGTTATTTATTTATTTAATGTGTTTGGATAAATATATATATTTACGTGAGTCTATTAAAAACAGTCTCTTTGCTAGTTTGAGATAAAACTGTGTACCTTTGGACTTTCTTAAACTCCACGTATTAGCAAGACTTCAATTGAGTTGGTTGTTATTGTAGTTTATAACACCTTTAAGGATTTGAAAATATATTTTTCTTAATGTTGTCTTCCAGTTTTTTACACAAACTTGCTAAACTAACAAACATTATGTGCCAAATCTAACCTAGTACATATCATTGTATATATCAAACACTCGACAACACTAGTATATTTCTTTAATCTTAATATTTGTCTTTGGATGTTGATCTAAAGAAAGTCCAAAGTGATTTGTCAATAGAGTATTCACTAGTTTACATTGTTCATGCCAAACGGTCTAATACATTTTCAACATTACTATACTAAGATAATAACAATTTTTTAGATATAATATTCCTACAAATATACATTCAAAATATTCTTAACAACATCCATATACTTCTTATCAAATTCTTATCCCTACAAGATTTTCATTTTATTCATATTATGCTTAATTTTAATAATGATTAATGTATCATCCATATATAGTAGAAAAAAATAAAAGAATCATCAACAAGGTTCTTAACATAAAAATAACAATTACACTCACATCTCTTGTAGTCAACTCAGATTATGTAAGAGTCAGATTGTTTGTACTATTTTATGTGAAGACTGATTCAATCCATAAAGTGATTTCCTCAATTTACAAACTAAGTGCTAAACCCTTATGAATGCTTTATATAAATATGTTCTTTTAATTCACCATGAAGAAAAGTTAACATCACATGTGTTTTCTTTAAGTGCATATTTAAACTAATTATTAATGTCATTATTACCCTGATGGAAGTACGTTTACTACAAAAGAAAATTTTTCATCATATTCAATGCCTTTCTATTGTAAATACATTTTGTGCTATTAGGTAAGTTTCATAATTTTTTTCTTTTTTTTTATGATTCTATTAGCTTCCTCTTGTACACCCACTTATATCTTATAAAAGATAAACTAACTCCTTTATTTGGTTCTCATGTAGAGCTTCATTTCATCTAATATAACACACATATATTTATCATTTTACTGACTATCTATAACCTTTTGAAAAGTAATTAATTCCCATTTGATAATAAGTGAAAAGGAGATCTAGTCCTCATAATCCCACTTATTTTAAAGTCTAATATTGTGTTTGACTTTATATGTGGCTATATTGTGATGCTGCTATGCACCAAAACTTCTAGTACTTTTAACATTTGCTACAAGTTGTTCTAGTTCTACTTATAGGACCTTTAAACTAATACTTTTTTTGTTAAGGGCAAGCTTTACACTTTTTTCTTTTTTTTTTAATGATACTACTGACGTTCTCTTTTGCACCTACTTACATCTTATAGAAGTTGAACTAACTTCTTTATTTGGTTCTTATGTAGAGACTTCATTTCCTTCAATGTAACATATATTTATTTATCTTTCTTCTAACTATTTATAGCCTCCTAAACAAGTAATTAATCCTTATTCCTTATAATAAGTGTAAAGGAGATTTAGTCCTCCTAATCTCAACTACGTAAATGTCTAGCATTTGACTTTATATATTGTTATATTGTGATGCTCCTGTACACCAAAGCTTCTAGTTCTTCTAACATTTGCTGTAGACTATTCTAGTTTTACTTATATCACTTTTAAATCAATAATGCTATCAACTTTGGCATATCTTTTCTATATGTCTACTTTAACATAAATGCTCATTAATGATTACATCCTTACTAATTACCATTTTCTTTAATGCTAGATCTAGAAACTTGTATCTTTTAACATCTTTTGGATATCTTATAAAGATAAACTTCTTCAACTTTAGATTAAGTTTAAACCTCTTACCATTTGAAATATGTATATAAGTTGGAAGACCAAAGATTTTCAAGAAAAAAAAATCAACATTATTCTTATCCATACTTTATTTACAACTTTCCCATTCGATGAAGTTTGTGTTGATTAGTTGATAAGATAGCTCGTCATACTCATTGAATTCATTCAAAAACTTTTAGAAGTTAAGTATTTAGTCGAAACACCAAGCTCCTTTAGTTGTATATGTTATTCCTCTTTGAAATGTCATCTTGATATGGTGTCTTATGAACTATAAAATGCCTCTAAATACTATGCTCCTTACAAAATGTATGAAACTGTAAGTTTGTATACTTATTATCTAATTTTAGGTACTTGATCTTTTTGTCTATCTAATTCTCCACCTCTACTTTCCACATCTTGAACTTAGCAAAAACTTCGTATTTTTATTTCGTAAAATTCACTTATACTTTTCTAGAGAAATCATCAATAAAGGTAACAAAATATTATGAACCATTCAATGACAACTCTCTAGTAAGATCCCATACATCATAATACATATAATTAATGATTCTCTTAATTTTGTGATTGCTCATCTTGAACTTCACTCTAAACTATTTTGAAGCACATAAAACTATTAGAAATCTAACTTTTAACATTTGATACCCTTTAATAAATTTCTTTTATAAAGTTCTATCATCCCATGTTCATTAAGATAACCCAATCATAAGTGCCACAAAGCATCAATACCATCCTCTAATTCTATAATAGTAATTTATCCTCCAATAATTATATTTCTTATTAATTTATATATGTCCCCTATAATTCCAAACCCTTTTATTACAATTAATGCACCATTAACCACCTTAATCTTATCCCTATCAGTTTTATAGTAAAAACCATTAGAATGTAAGGTGCCTAAAAAATTAAATTTTTTCTTAAATCTCATACATGTCTAACATCACCCATGTCCTAACAATAACATCATATATTTTAAGTTTGATTTGACCTATTTTCATGATTGCACAAGCTTTATTGTCACTTAGACGGATATAACCAATATCACCTCACATGTACGAGTCATATCAGTTATAGTGTTAAGTGATAGGAGTATCCCCTATCCAAAATCCATGATTGTGGGATTTCGGACTGGGTGATGATATGACTTGTTGGAATATATAGCACATCCATGTCATTGGAATCTGCTTTTTATTTGGACAGTCCTTTTTGATATGTCCATTCTATTAGCATTTGTAGCATTAGAAATTCTTTTTACTCTTGGATTTAGACCTGTAATTACTTTAGTATAGCGTTATTTACTTTGCTTTCTCCCATGATCTCGATTCCCCATCATATATAATTGTTTTCATTTATTATGAGTCAGTACTGTTGTAGTAATATCTTCCAAACCAATTATTCTCTTTGCCAATGTAAGCATGGTCATTATTTTTTCCTAAGGGGGAGGTAAAGAGCATAGTAAAACCATTTTTTATCCTCGCTAATAGTAGTCACTTATGCCTTTAAAGATCGCTTACTATTTAATTGAAAGAAATAATATGCTTTTTCAGGTTTTATACCATTATGCATCTTCAGCTTACGTAACTTTTGTTTCAGATACAACTTATTTATGAGAGACTTTGACATATATTAACTCTTCAATTTTGTTCACATATATTTATCCTTTTCAATATTTTCAAAAACAGGATTGCACCATATATATATATATATATATATATATATGTATGTATGTATGTATGTATGTATGTATGTATGCCATATATATTTATGAATGTAGTATGCACCATATATATATATGTATGTATATATATATGTATGTATGTATGTATGTATGTATGCTTGATACACGACTATTTACTATGTTGTGTTTAGTCAAAGACTCTAAAATCATATACCCATGCATATGAATCACATAGTGAAAGATGTTTAATTTTTATTGATTTTTGGAAGTTCCTTATGTTAGTTTATGCCCTACAGTTAATCGCTTTGGTTGTAGTTTAGTGACAAATTATTTAAAGGCATTATTTATCTTGTACATGTTTAGATGTATATGATAAAGTCCATGGAATAATTGTACATTGCAAATGAAATTATAATTATGAGATTCATATTGCATTTATGTATTATTCCTAAATGTTCCTACTCATTGTTCCATTAATATTGGACATTAATAGAATGTAAAAGGACTAGCATACGTTGTGTTTTTCCTTATAAAAGAAGTAGTCGATCTCATAGGGTAAAGTATAGAGTTATTTAAACAAACGTGTGGGTTCTTGTTAGATAACAAGTTCACTGAATAGACCTGATATGATATGATATATATATATGTATGGCAGGAGTTGCCTCCATAACTCTCTCTCCAATAAACCTAGAGATGCTCCAACATTTGTCACCCTTTAAATAAGCAATCTCTTGCAAAAGACACAATCATGTACTAAATCGTATCTTACACTACGTCTGTACAACTTTTTCAAGATAGGAACATTGGTACAAATTAACACGCTTATATTTGAAATAATGTATTTCTCAATATCTACTTTCGGAGAAGGACATGGGCATAAACATGTTAATGTCCTAGGCTGTGTATTTTTTGATATCTGTTATGTCATATGAACAGTCTTCAAGCTATTTGTATATGAAACTATGTCTTTATTTCATGATTCCATAAAGGAATACATCTTGATACACAACTATTTACTATGTTGTATTTAGTCAAAGACTCTAAAATCATATACCCATATATACGAATCACATAGTGAAAGATGTTTAATTTTTATTGATTTTTGGAAGTTCCTTATGTTAGTTTATGCCCTACAGCCAATCGCTTTGGTTGTAGTTTAGTGACAAATTATTTAAAAGCATTATTTATCTTATACATGTTTAGATGTATATGATAAAGTCCATGGAATAATTGTACATTGCAAATGAAATTATAATGAGATTATAATTATGAGATTCATATTGTATTTATGTATTATTCCTAAGTGTTCTTAGTCATTGTTCTATTAATATTGGACATTAATATAATGTAAAAGGACTAGCATACGTTGTGTTTTTCCTTATGAAAGAAGTAGTCGATCTCATAAGGTAAAGTATAGAGTTATTTAAACAAACGTGTGGGTGCTTGTTAGAGAACAAATTCACTGAATAGACCTGATATGAGAAATCCATTTGGAATATTATTTGTATGTCTATGGAATTTTTATTGAGATGATTGTATAAGTGATCCTTTGACTTGAGGTCGTCAAAGTTATCTTGTATGGGAATTGCTATATTTTGATACTACTTATGATCTATTTAATCATGAGCCGTTTAATCAGTAGTAATTGACGTAGCATGAACTATGACAAGGTAGTTGAGTGATTAAGATAGTATTCATCACCCTAAAGTAATTACGGAGAATGTTTCGTTTTTCTCGATTAGTATTGATTCGAAAATTCCTTGGTCAAGGTGGAATAATATTTTGTAAATAGTTTACAAATGTCATTGAATCGATAGCTAATGGCGAAGAACTAATATGATTGGACTCAAAATATAATAGACATTAATTTCATGCTTTATGTCTAATCAGAACATTATATGATGAAAGAATTGAATTATACGGAAAAATTATGCACGGAAAGGTTAGTCAAAACTACTTTCACATTCCTAAATATTTGGATAGTCATGATACGTTGCTAGATACCAATTTTGATCTATGATTATAAATTGTTTAATTGAAGAATTAAAGATAAGTTAAAAGGAGTTTTAATTTATCTAATTCTAATTAAAGATGAATTAGAATTAGATTTTATAATCATTGCCAACATATTTGGGAACCTAATGGGTCTCACATATAGAATGGGTTGAAGAGAGCAAAGTTAA
>JANZXR010000170.1:6933640-6946734 GCA_027575705.1 Erythroxylum echinodendron | reverse complement strand
TGGTATTTAATTAGAATTATTTGTAATTCTAATTAAAGTTTAATTGAAATTAGTTAATTTCAATTAAATTACTAAAACGTCAAAAGCTTATTATACATATGTTTAAATTCTATGGAGCTAGTACTTCATGCTTAATCCTCTTTGTAAGAGTTACAGAGTTCTCTCAACTTATTCTGTAGATACCGTTAGAGACCGGATATTTATGCGACTACGGTGGTTGAAACGGATCGATTTCGGAAATGATTTGAGGGATGCGACAATATGAAGATCAAGCTTCGAAATAAAGTACGAATTAAGCTTTTGCTTAATTATAATTTGTGTTAATCATTTTATAGAATTAAAGCGATCTTGATTTTCGAAAAGTCAAAGGTTGTGAAAAAGTTTCATAATCATTCCGCTACGGTCGGAATCGGATCCCTACCTAATTTATCAACATCTAGGAACTCCTAAACGCTAGTTTTGAATCAATGCAACTTTTATACACCGATACTTTGAACAGTGCGAATAAGTAGCATTTTTGAACTCCAGCATAACTAGGAGGCATGCCATCATGCAAGTTCTTTTTTCTCACCCATGGCCAATTCGAACTAGTGGCTCAGGTAGCATGCTTGAGATCGTGGTATATAACGGGTCAAAATGTGTCAGCAGAGATGTTTTTATGTCTTCCAACGGGCGACTTGATTAATGATCTACTGTCGGCACCAAGTGTGAAGTTCTGGCATGCAAGTCAATAGTTGCCAACTCTGATCTGCCTCCGAGTGCGTGGTTTTCTTCCGTTGCTTTTGTAGGAACATACCAAAGTGTTGGACAAGCGTCACAAGCCCTTGAATCTGTATGTGAATCAGCTTATGCTTAACTCGTTGTTGATTATGAAAAGACATAATTACGATAATTTATCAAGAAAACAAATCATATATTGAGCAAGTTTAAGTTATTTCCGCAAATTACACTTGAGACCTTATTTTCACAAAAGACCAACTTTATCAATTACTCTAACGTGCAATTTTAAACCAAATGCAAACGCTAAGTCACACATATCACCTATGATATTTGAAATTATATAAAATAATAATAAATTTATCAATTACATTTTATTATTAATAAATTTTAATAAATTTTAATTAAAATAAACTAATTTATTAAACGAAATACTTGAATTTTAGTATACGTTACGTTATGAAATTTGTAATGCCACATGTGCTACGTTACGTTATAAAATTCATGTAGATGTCATTAAAATTATAATGATACGGTTAATCTATATAATTTTGTCTTAACATGATTTTTATGCAGTTACCACATTAGTATTATGCTGACATGTAATATTGTGATATATATTATTGGTTGCATTTTTGTTGATTTTTCAATAAAAAGTAATTAATTACAAAATGATTAAACGTAAGAAATCTACTAAAAATTGTAAAAATAATTGATTAAAAATTGAATAAGAGAATTAAAAAATATGGTTGTTTTATAAATAAAATAAATCAAATTTATTAACAATTAATAGCCTATTTTGATTTCGGCTTGATACAAACATTTAGTTACTCGTACATCAAGGAATCTTGTGCATTGGAATTGTTATTATTATTGCTCTTTTTTTTAAATTGAAAAATGGTTTGCACA
This sequence comes from Erythroxylum echinodendron, assembly GCA_027575705.1. Classification (NCBI taxonomy): domain Eukaryota; kingdom Viridiplantae; phylum Streptophyta; class Magnoliopsida; order Malpighiales; family Erythroxylaceae; genus Erythroxylum; species Erythroxylum echinodendron. Next base: position 6,945,108 of record JANZXR010000170.1, on the reverse strand, counting down.
AACTTATTTGTTCTTCTCTCGACGACATATTAATTTTGAAAAATAAGTTATTCTAATTTTTATTTTTAAAATTCATATTTAGCCTTTTCAAATAGTCTTATTTTCATTTAACATTTTCAAACAATCACAATTTTTTAATAATTCATATTTAACATTTTCAAATATTCATATGAAATAATCTTCTTCTTTTATTAAATTATAAGTCTTTTTAATTATCTTGTTTTCTTTTCTATGTAAAAGTTATGATATGCTACTAAAAGATTTCTTACTTCAATTGATTTTTTTTTTATCATTTGTGTTAGTGAATACACATGCAATATGTATTTCACATGAATTTTTTTACTTAAATTATAAGTCTTTTTTATGGTTAAAATGAAATGTTGAATCAAGAAGAGTTAAGTTTTTATTAAAATTTAATGTACTTCCTCAGACCCCGCAATTCAGCGGGATTCATACTGAGTATTGTTGTTGTTGTTGTTTTAATGTTTGACAATATTAAAATCTTAATATTTGTAAAATGAGACTATTTAAATCTTAAAATGACACAAACTTCAATCCGAGTATTTTGTTAATATATAATAATATGATTCTTTTAAATTTCAAAATGTAGAATTAGAAATGAATTGGGTAAGATATAAGCTCTACCTAAAATTTTTATTCTTTACCTAGACCAATTCTAAGGCTTGAAGTCTAATATTTTAACGTCATTTTGACATTTTTAACAAATCTATTCGGATCAATTTGAGTAATTTAAGTTGGATAGGACCAATAATCTTGAACTTAAACTTCTAAAATTTGATCAACTCAAATTTTTATTTGAATTCAAATTTGATAAAATAATAAGATCTAACTTAAATTTTATTGTAAATCTTAAAAATCATGACCAACCTTTACTCTTTCTTTTATGTGGTGTTTGGGTGAGAGGAATAGTTATGTCATTCCTCATCTATTCCAAGTTGTTACTTTGTTTAGTTAAAAAATTATACGAAATAGATAATCCTAAGGTTACTTATTCTTGAATTTGTAGAATATCTAAAGACTCCTCTTCTCCTATCTTTAGCTATTCTTAGAATGGTAGTGTTGAATAATAATAATAATAATAATAATAATAATAATAATAATATCCTGGTCTTTGCAGAAAGGAAAAAAATTCACGTGTTTTCGGTAAATATGCTTCGCAAGCACTTGAACCCACTTGGACTATTCTGCCTAAGCTTGGCTGAGGAAGAGTGCAGATCTAGGTCACCGTTTGTATCAATTAAACATATTATCTTTTGAGATCAACCCTACAATATGGGGTCAAAAAGCCAAAAATATCTCGCATTTTCCTCTCAAATAGTCTCTTCTTTTTGTTTTTCAAAGGAATAGGAAGGACCTTTCCTTCTGGTAGTAGGAAAATCATTTTTACGAAAGCGATTAAGAAAAATAGGATTCAAGCTCTAAGCAAAACAAACAGTTTGGTACAGGCTATATCCATTCGAGTAAGAAAAAGAGTAAGCAGCCTTGGATCCTTTTGAAAGTAAATCAAACTAAGTAATACTCATTCTATTCCATTCTTTATCTATTTTATTCCTAAAAATAAATGTTTCATCTTTATCTATTCCAACAGGTGAACCAAATATTAGGGTAGAGCTAATTATGGCTAATATACATCAGTCGATAACTAAGTGCTTTATGTTTATGTTATAGAATAGACTTGACTCCATTTAAATATGTATAAAACATTTAATTATGGTGTAGTAGCCCATTCTTATACTTCGGAATTTAACTGTTAGATTGAGTCATCATATGAGAATTCAGGAAGTGCATTTCATTTACATACATAACATTTGCATATATACGTGAATCATGATCTAGGGACATTGTAAAAATAGTACGTGCTTATGTGTTGATTATGTCTTGAATTTTGTTAAATTATAATTAGTGAATTGAAAATTTATTGTTCTAATTGAGTGTTGATAAAGTGATATGTGCATTTAGTCTAAGAAAAGTGTTAAAAGGACAAGATAAAATGATACATGAGAATTTAGGCTGAACGAGCCTACGAGATGGTGACATGTGGCATCAATAATAGAATGACAATTGGCTTGAATAAAAGAGTGACAAATGGAGGTATAGTTGAGTGACATATGGTCTAGAGATTAAATGACAAATGAGCTAATAAGGGAGTGACAAAGGAGTGTAGGAGAAAAAAAACATAGCATGGCTTTTAGCTTGACATTTGGCGCGACACATCTATCTTCTTCACCACACACCTTACCCACGTTTCTTACTCTTGTAAGATCTCCATCTTTCATGTTTTGGTCCATTGCTTCTCCTTCTTTCCTCCCAACTACGATACTTTTACAAAATCCATAAAACCCTTAAAGTTTCACTAAAATTTCATAATCCTTATCTTTTAAATTGAAACCCTTTAATCCCATCTAGTTTTTAATGTATGTATAATGCTTGGGAGACTTGCTTAGGTTGTTGATTGAGGAAATCTTGAGACAAATAAGTAATTGTTTGATTACATTATTGAATTATATGTGAGCATAACATCCATAAAGATTTCTAAGGGATGAATTGAGATGAATTACATGTAAGGTTGATGATGAAGAGTGTTGGAATATGTTAGATGGAGTATTTTCACTAAATAGATATCTGTATTTTAGCCATATCTTGATCTGTAGATATCCAAATGGGATTATTTTTAATTTAAATTAAACTAGAAACATATGGATACAATTTTCATGGGGGAATTGAATTTGAATTATGTTCCTAAGGATTTTAAAATTTGGCTTGAAGTTGAGTACTGGGTGTTATCACCGTTTGAGAATAGTCTTTAGTATTTTAGGTATAACTCGCAAAATGCTAAACCAAAGTGCATTAACTTTATGTCGTTGGAAACTGAAGACATATAGAAACATTGTTTTAGAAGAATGTGTTACCTAAATACCTCATTTTTTATGTCAAAACGGCCGTACAAAACTGACCAAAAAACATGTCCTGAAAATAAAGTTGGAAACGAAGTTGAAAGAAGTGGCTAGTGAACTTTCTGTTCACTCATCCCACGATTGTGGGAAAGGTTTTGAAGTGAAGAACATGTTTTTTTGTGTGATTATGGAATTAACTAAGTATAAGTTACATTATCTTGGTGCTTTTAGACTTGGTTAGGGCTTAAAATGAACTTAGTTTGATGTTGAATAAATTGGTTAAGTGTTTGATGAGTTTAGGTTGAAAATTGATGTTATAACTTGAGAATTGGATTGTTTGATATCAATGTATTTGAATTTTAGAAGTATGAGTTGTTAATCATATAAAGATTTCCTTATGAATGCAAATGTGATTCAAAGGATATGAGTAGAGAATTAGGCATGATTGAATGAGAATTGGGAAATTTTGCAATTATAATGCTAGAAAAGGATTAGTGAATGTATGATTAATGAATTGAGAGTAACCAAACTTACTTAATTGCAAACAAGGTATATACAAGCTATGATGAATGAATGAGCAAGACTTGTGAATAAGGTTACATACCTGGGATAGTCAATTAAGCAAGCATTGAACATAACACATATACATATTTGATTGAGTACTCATTTGACTAAACAAGTTAGTAATGTATAAAAATATGTGTATTGTATGATATAAAAGCACAAATTGACCGACAACATCCAGATATTGTCGGATTGTCAAGACAATAGCTAATTTGGGGCATACTGTAAATAACTCGAATATGTGATCTCATTTAGGTATGTGCTTCTATTTGAATTGTTTTTTTGTTTAATCCTTTTATCTATATATATTGAAATGATTTAGATATGATTGTGATATTGATGATTCTGGATAATTGATTGTCTAAGGAGTTCAATATTCGGGACTGTATTGGGAGTGTTAATTATGTGTATGTGAATGTGAGAAATAAATGCTTAACTGAATGTTGAATGCCGGACTTAGGTCCGATGAATGTGATAAATGACTGTGTACACTGGATGGAAGTGATTGTTAGCATATTATATGAAATGACACATGTCATGACATTGATATGCATGATCAGATAAAGGAGTCGTGACTGAAGCGACTAAAGTAAAAAATACAGAGCCACAGGCTCAACGATTAATGAATCTGGTATCCACAATAGATACGGGACAACATCTGAAATGATCCCAGTATCTGTAACAAATATGAGACAGTTAAATAGGCACTCGATCACAACATAATTAATAAAAGTGGAGTCACATGTGCACATTTGCATATATATATATATATATGTAGATATACATATATCATGTATGTTTTATATGAACTAATATGAGAAATTTACTGAATTATGTTGAAATAGTAATATAAAATGTTTGTGTTTTCAATGTGTTTGTTAAAATGTGAGACACATATATTGTGATTTGATAGACAATTAAATGATGTGATAATTAGGATTTGAGTTTAAATAATATGATGTGTTTGTGAACTTGCATTATATGTGTTTATGATATTGTGTCCTAATTTGAGTGAACATGTCGATGATGGTTCACTCACTGAGTTCGTAAACTTGTTAAAATTGAATCGTTGATTTTCAAGTATCAAGACAACCTAATCTCTAAGACAATCTAGTAGCAACCTAGCATTGCCCATTTTGAAACCAAAAATGGCTCAAAGGTCTGATCAGCTGATGTTGAAGCATTTAGATAGAATATTTTGGTCTAGTACCTAGTTTTATGTTGTACACATTGTATAGAGTTGCGAACATTGACATGTTATGTATTGTATATACATAAGTTATGAGTGTAATAACAAAATGGATATTTATGTTTACGAATCAAATGCAACGAATTTAATGATGTTTATGTTCTATATGATGTCACGATAAGTGATGTGACTGCTTAAATATGCCATTTCCGTCAGGTATGTGCTCGCATGTTCTCTAGAATGTCAAGTATGTGCTCTATGGAAGTGGGATGTTACATATGGAATTAAACTTAGACTTCCATTTTAAATTCAAATTTGCCTTTGACAATAATCCAAAGTTTTACTTCACCAAAGGCTTGCTAACGGGGTGACGTATAGAAGTTTTCTAGTTATCTCTATCGATGAATAAGTCTAATTTTGATTCATGCATGTATACTTTGATTGATAACAAAAACATGTATACTAGAGGAAATAAAAGAGCCAAAACAACAACAACCAGAGAAAATAAAACGCATAACATAAGAGTAGATAAAGACGTAACAGTAGACAACCAAGGAGAAAACGACAACGTAAAGGAAAGAACAAAGCAAAAACAATAAAAAAATGCAGAATAAAAGAAAAGTCCAAAAGAAGCAAAACAAAAAGCAAGCAGATGCCACACATCAAAGAGAAACTCATAATGCAAGAAACAACTAACAATATTATCTCCATCAAATCTCTTTAGAATAGAAGAGATAAGCGAAACTTAACCAAATCCATTAGAAATGGAGAAGATAAGGGGATGGGATAAGCTGAAGCCTATCGTAGATCCAATATCGTCCGAGTATGGAAGACTTTTGTGAGCCTATAAAAAAAGGCAGTAGGGAGGAGGAAAGGACGATCAAGCATTCACGCGAGAAGAGAGTTCTCTGAGAATTCTATCTTCTAAGATACGTTGAAGCTGGAAAATTATTGTGAGGACTGATTAGGGTGAAAGGGAACCAAATCTCACCTGTTTTGAGCTGGTTTAAAGTGGTTGGAGGAATTTTTCAACTTTTAGGGCTGGTTAGGTTCTGAAATTGGAGCACAATAATGAGTTTTTTTGTGAAACCTAATTTTCCTTATTTATGATTTTCCATGTTTTAATTTATGATTAATTGTTGATTAATTTCTGAATCCTAATTAGTTATGTTGTTTTGATTATTTGAGATATTATTTTGATTCAATTGATTACCAAGTGAATTTCACACATATGCAATTGTTGGAATTTCGACGTCAAATTTTGGTTGTTGATTGTGTTTCTTTATGCTTGACTTATTGAGCTGGTTCAATTTCTAAAAATAAAAAGAAATAAGTAGAAACTAATTGGTTAGTTTTCTACAATTAATTTGTTAAATGTCTTAGATTTCCTTGGATATGTCGAAATTACATGACTAAACTAAAATTCAAAACGTACTTCTTAACTTATAAATATTAGGTTAGATATAGGTTTTATTTCTTTGATTCCTAGCTTTAATTTTATTCCTTTTAAACATAAAACACTCCCCTCTTTTTATTTACGAATTAGCTTAGCGAAGTTCATAGGTTTCCATGATTATAATTGTTTTATTTTCGGATTTCGTTTATATTTCTGTGTAAAGTTAATTGTATATATAGCTTAATGTATTGTGCTCATAATAACCATGTATTATAAAATTTTGGATTTATTTTGTTCTAAGAATGTATTGTAAGTTTATTTTACGTTTTGATGTTGTATCTTTTTTATATGGATTAAAGAAGATATTATGTATTTATATTTTATTTTGAAATTATTTTCATATGAGCGAAATTATTAGAATATAATTGTTTCTTTTAAAAAGATTGTGATTAATAAACTATATTAGTAAATTAACTTTTCTCGAGAGATGGCTCTTATTTGTTTTGTATTACATTGTTTAATACATTTGTTTAATAAATTAAAAGTAGATAAGGATTTAATTTGTACACGCCTATTGACACATATCACTGATGTTTGAATGATCATGACATGTTGTTAAATGTCAATCTTGATCTATGTTTATAAATTATTTAATTAGAGACTTAAAGATAAATTAAAATGAGTTTTAATTTATTTAATTTTAATTATGAATTAAAATTAAAATTATAATTTATAATCATTGACAGTATATTAGAAATATATTGAATCATACATATAAAAAATTTTAAAAGAGAAAAATCAATTTCAATTAAGTTGTACTTAGAAATTTTAGGTATCAAATTGATTTTATTAAAATTCAATTAATCATAACTAGACATAGACTTATTGTAAATTTTGTATTTAATTTTAATAGAAATTGATTTCATTATAAAGCTTAAGAAAATTTAGGGATTAAATATGGGATGTTTGATTTTATTAAAATTAAAATAATTATAATTAAAGTTTGAAGTTTGGCTTTAAGTATAATTGAGGTATTTAATTTTAATAAAACTTAAAAATTGAGGCTTTTCCTATAAATAAGAAATTACATAAGGGAGCTGGCACTTTTGCTTTTTCTTCTCAAGAGTTGAGAAACTATTATGTAGATATTATTAAAAGCTGGACATTATTAAAAATTGGACATGTGAATAGTTTATAGTTATCACAACGAAAGTTTTCAAAAGGATTCAAAATGAAAAACAAATTAGGTATAATTTCTTGTTTTATGATTCAAATTAATTATTCAAGTTATTCAGTTATCGAGGATCCGATCAAAAACTACAAAAAATTTATTTTTTCACTGCCCGTGATTCGATCGTGAATGATTTCCACCTTAGCCTACTAAAAAAGGAGACAGAAAGAGAGGTCTTTCAGATATATTGCTCATGAATATAGATTATAAACCACGTGAATCAATCAACCAAATAGTAGTATCGAGTAAACAAGGTGTGCCTTGGATTCAGAACTCATTTGCTGAATGGAATACCAATAAATCAAAGTGATGCGAACACTACTATATCATAGATAATGTTTTATAGACCATCTAAAAAAAAAACTCTCACCAACTTTCCAACAAAATAAAAATAGTCCTTGATTCCATTTACTGGCTGAGGAAGGCTTATATCCATCTCCACGAACATGGAATTTTATATTATGAACTTTAACTAATAGGATTGAGTGGATCTAAAGTCCCTGAAGTATCGTGAGTTCCATCACTTTCGGCCTAGCTCTTAGTTTGTTGAAGACAGCCATTAGCTTCTTTATGGGCCTCACGTGGATTCATATTGGACCTGGTATAGTTTTCTTTTTATATAATTTCAGCACATTGATTGGAGGCTATTGGGTCTGACTTTGTCATGGTCAGCCGTTCAACTTGGTTTAATATTTTATATTATCATCTAAGCCTTTATATGACACTTCCATTTTTATAATCAAACCCACGGAAAAACCAGTACATCGTATTTGATAAGGCTCACAATTCACGAACCAAAGCCTCGGACATAAGACTCTGTCAGCACAGTCTGCCGTTCCTTAGAATTAGATGCTCAGCCTTTCTATACCAAACCACGGCCATTTGATGTTATTTTACTTTTCACCACTGACAATATCGTGTGCCCTTATTGCGTCCAGTCCAACCCAACTTCTGCAACCCTGGCGTCGGAACAATTTTGCGAATATTGTACAAATTTTGGTATTAGATTAAATTTTGATTTGATATTATATTAGTATTGGTAAATGTCGAATAACATTTCAAGCAAATTTATAAATTTATAAAATAGTTTTTAATTTTTTAAAACTTTGCAAAATAATTCTTCAATATTGTGTTATATAATTTAAACCAACCTGACTCAAAAAATCATAGTAATAGGAATTTAAAATAACAACAATTTAGTTATTTTCTTAATATTATTTTTACATATTTTACATATAAATAATAACCACAATTAATGTGAAAAATTATTTTATCATAATAGAAATATAAAATTAAGAACAATACAAAGTATTTTTAAAATAATATAATTTTATCATATAATAAATTATAATTACGTCAAAATATCAATAAAAAGAATAATTATCATCAATAATAAAATATAATTTCTATCTTAATATTTAATTTATAATAATAATAATAATTTTTTAATATGTAATTGTTATTAATAATAAAATATTGTTATATTTATATTAACAATTTTAAAAAGAAATGCAAAAATTTGAGGCCTCTTAATTTTCATTTAAGCATATTTTTAATTATTCTTTGTAGAAAAATATAACTATTATTTAATGTTTGAATTTAAATATTATATTATTAATAATAGAAAGAGATGATGGTGAAGAAGAGAGAGAGTGAGAGTGTGTGAGAAAAATAAAGAGAGAAGGTAGCAGAGTTGGGTTTGTTTGGGTGGAGGGGGTGAGTTTTTAAAAATTTTCATTTTTTTAAAAATGCCCTTGATTTTTTTAAATTTATGGTACCGGTTGGTATTTAAACCCAATGTCGAAACGTTCTATTTTGTACCATTTTCTAGCCAGTAGGTACGTACCAGTTGGTATCGGCCGGTACGGTACGAAAATCATTACAATGTGTCAGAGTATTACAGAATATTAAAAAAATTCAATTATGTAAATTATAACATAGTCTATAAAATTATTTTTAGGATTATGTGATTGCAAACACTTAATCTTTAAAATTTTATTATTATATTGATAATGATTAAATTTTCATGCAATTAATTTAAAATAAAGAAGATAGATATGATTTTATTATCTCAAATGATAATTTTATTATTGTATAATTTTGTTACTTGGTAAGATAGTTTATTATAAATACTCAAATAAAAGTTACACACAATGTGCTTTAGCATGACAGTATGCTCTCTCCTTTCTTCTTTTAGGGTTTTGCTCTTAGGTTGTTTCTATGAAACAGGACCTGCATAACTTACACCTCTTTGACGATGAAGATGCACCATTGGTGGCTTCGGTTAATGTTGGAACAACGACGGACAATTTTCAGTTTTGTATGGTGGGAATGTTTATAACCTACAATGTTATAAATTTTCAGGCGATGAGGAATACTCTTGCGGATTTGTGGCACCCTTTGGGAGGGATTGCGATTACGGAATTAGGGGCCAAACGTTATCTTTTTCGATTTTTCAACCAGATTGATATGACAGGGTTGTTGATGGTGCGCCATGATTCTTTAACAAACACTTGCTGGTTTGGAAACAGGTGGGAATTGGAGAGGATCCTTTTCAGATTCCTTTGCTGAATGTTGATTTTTGGGTTCACGTTTTTGCCTTGGAACCTGGGTATATGAATGAAGGTATGGCACATTTGTTGGGAGACTTTATTGGAGAGTATATTGATTATGATGCTAAGAATATTGCTAGAAGGGTGGATGATCCAGATGCGTATATGAGAATTAGAGTCCGACTTGATATTGGAAAACCATTGAAGAGGAAGAAGAGGATTACGGGTTCATATGGGAAGAATTTTTGTGCAAAATTTAAATATGAAAAGCTGGAGATTTTTTGCTTTCTTTGTGGTAAGTTGGGACATAATCTTTTTGTGAGCTAAGACTTCATCATAAGAAAGAAGAATTGGTATTAGGGTGGGATGAGAGTTTGCGAGCGATGCCTCGCTAGAACCGACGACCGGAAAGTCTGTGGCTCAAGGACTATGGTAACTGCTCTAGTTTAGGAAAGCACGCTGATGTTTAGGAGGAAAGGGAGGAGATTGGGGCGTGTAATATGGCTTTTAACTTTAGAAAGAATTTTTATGGTAAGGAGGCAGGTGATGAAGTTAAAAATATGTCTACAAAGTCAATGGATACAGATGGGTGTGATGGGTCAGAAATTGGCCTAAGAGAGGATGTGAGTTGGCTGAGGAAGTTGGTTTGGATAAACCTATTAACCCAAAAAAGAGACAACGTTTTGAAGAAAAACACAAACATGTTCCTGTTGTTTCTACTCCTTTGGATTCATCAGTGAACAACAACTCGGCTGGCTCTCAGTCGTTTAAGAAGATATCGGCTACTCCCAGAATTTAGGACAGCTGGAAGCCATGAGTCTCATTAGCTGGAATGTTCGGGGGATTGGTAACTCCTGAACAGTGCAGGTTCTTAAGGAATATGCCTTGAGATTTCATGTAGACGTTATTTTTCTTTCTGAAACTTTGGCGAACAGTAATAAATTGGAGGAGGTTCATCGCGAACTGGATTTTTTTCCAAGGAAGAACACTCAAAACTAAATCAAAACAAGTTTATCGCAGGCCTCTACAGTACACAGTTCCTTGCTTATCTTGGTGAATCCACTCCAGAACTGAAACTGGAGGCTGCTGCAGAATATGGAGGCCTGGGCTGGCAAGAACAACGAGGGCTGACAGGGTATCTACACACTGGTTCCCTTCATGATGAACATGCTGAAGTTTCACCTCCCAATCTCTCAGAAGTAACCTGCGGATACCTGTCAACACAAAATTATTACCGTCAAGCTCCGTAATCGCAGAGGATAGTAGATCCAGGACTTGTAAGGAGTCTACTTTGATCATGAGACGGCGATACCCCAGGGACCAAGCCAAAGTCGCGAACTATATTTTGACTATTTCTTCCCCGTTGATTGTAATGGAAGGAGTGGGGGTCTTGGCTTGCTTTGGAAACAATATGTGGATTTTACTATTTCTAGTTTTGCTACTAATTGTATTGATGCATATGTTAAGGACAGTGTTGGTAGATGGAGGCTTACTGGTTTTTATGGTGAACCGGATAGAACGTGTAGGCATGTCTCTTAGAATTTGTTTCGTGCTTTATCTCGGCGTGATAATTGCCCATAGATGTGTTTTGGGGATTTCAATAATATTGCTTCGGATATGG
>JANZXR010000170.1:6869646-6929445 GCA_027575705.1 Erythroxylum echinodendron | reverse complement strand
CAAAATTAATCAGAAAAAAATCATTATCCAAGTCTATAATTTTCATCGGACCTGTCAGGTGCCACATAGCATGAAGGTGGAGCTTGAGCATGTTGAATCCGATGCGGCGACCCAACAATTTGACTACCACCGCATTCTCCCATCGTTTGTTTAATTGGCCTTTCAGGGAATTGGAAAGTTCAATGCCTAGCCCAAGTTCACCTTGAACCATCGTGATGTCACCCTCTTCAATTTCCACAGGTTCCTCTTCTGGCCATTCTGGCATGCCAGTAGTTTCAGTGTCTTGAGGACCAATAACTGCAGCACTATAGCTATGGGGGAGTGCATGCTGCGCAGGAGGATAAGGGGGCGGGTCTTCCTCCAGTTCTCGTATGCGGACTTTCTTAGCTGTGTGGCCAATGGTGTCTGAGGAATGGATATTCGCTCGAGAAGCGTCGGAGTGTTGAGATTCTGGAGCTAGTGGGAGTGTTGACATCGAAGCTAACAGAGAAGAAAATGAACAGTAGCAGAGAAAGTTCAGAGAAAAAGAGCCGTTACAGGTTTAGATTCTATAATCTTTGGAGCAAACCTTTGAATAACCCTTCCCCAACAATCTTCCTAGTGAATCGTCCATATGTTAACTTCATCATAACCAGGAGATGATTGTGATTGTCTTTACTGCAATCCTAAAGCAATTTATGGGTTGAGTTACAAAACTCCATAATTGTTTATATGTTTTTTAAGACAAAAAGTGTCTCATAACCAAAGTTTATATATGTCCATCTTGTAAAAGCTCCAGCTATTGGTATATTGATTCCAGCGAAGTACTCCACTCTATTTATCATTATTCATTTTAATCTCATTTAATTTTTTTTAAAATTCTTATACCAATACTAAAATTTGAAGCCTTTATACTTGTGAATTATTTGAATACCAATAATAATTTTGTCACCATAGTAGCCTTTATTGTTGGTATTTAGGCCTTTTTGACTATGTATTAGGTGATGTCTCTAATTTTATATTTGTTTATACTAGTTATACGTGTTAACCTTGTGTATAATTTTATGATATGCATAAAGAAAATTTACAGATAGTAGTTATTACTTAAGCGGTCTATATATCCATCAGATTTGATGATATGTAGTCTAAACCATTATTATCTGTAGACCTTATCATTATGTATTGTACATTATGTCTACAAGTGTTGATAGATATATTCAATAAGATGCTTATTACATATAGTGTTTATGACTTTTTGTATCATTATTATCCTATGTTTGTGCTTATTATATACACTATTTGGTTTGCAATAATCTTTTTTTAAAATAATAACAATGTCCTCAATATAAACTTGACTGGTTTCAATTCCAAAAAGTGGAATCATATTCTGAAGTTTTCTTTATAGATGATGGAAATTAATATAACCATGGTCAAGGAAAAGCCTTTCATTCCTACACTTGTCAGCATATAAACTGAAAAAGTAGTATATATAGCATGGAAAAGGTCAGATAGGATGTGCTTTTGACGAGGTCTATATCTAACCATATGCTTCATGGACTACATGAGACAACCATAGCAATGAACTTTCTCATGAATATTTTAAAGGTACAAAGTTTCTTCCAATGCTTTGCTTGGAATTATTTTGAAAAGAACTATATTATAGAAGATACACAAAGGCTGGGGAGTGAGAGAACGCATTATCAAAATGATCTATTTACGAAGTAAAATTAAAGCCCTGGATACGTTTATTATTGATGCTTCTTTTACTCAACAAGCTTTAAATTTGATGACGTAATCACTTTATTTGACTTTGTAGAAAAAAAAGTTGAAAGATGCATGTAATTTAAGGTCAAGAGAAGCAAGCTCATTTTTTCACTTCTGTATGTAGATTATGTCATGCTTGCATTGAATAACTTTGCCATATTGTATGAGGTTAAGCAAATTTTGTTTAAGCATTTTAAAATGAAAATTTTAATATAAAAAAGTTGTAAATCTTGTGCCATCTTTGGCGTAATATCCAAATAATAAAGTTGAAAGAGGGGTCATAGAGAATGTTTCATATTATAGTGCAGTTGATAGTCTAATATATGTTTAGGTTTAAACTAGATTGAATATTACATTATTTATTCGACTCTTAGGTAGATTTATCTAACCTAAGTATATATATAGAAATGCAGTTAAGCAAGTTTTGAGAAATCTTTAAGGAATAAAGGATTATGTGTGACATACAAGAATGTTAACAAATTATATATGATAAGATATACAAATATTGAATTTTCTATACATCCAAACCATATAGAGTTTACATTAAGTTAATATATTTATGTTGGTTGATAGTGTTGTTTGGTAGAAAATTTTCAAACAAATACTTGTGACCTTTTGTAGGATGCATATTGAATTTGTTACATGTTTTGGGACTGCATAACAACAACTATAATATCATAAAAACTAAACATTTAGATGTCAAATATTTGACTATAAAGGAAGTTATATATGAAGGTGACATCATAATGGAACATGTTTTGATTTAATGTATATTGTTTAATCTTCTAACTAAAGGATTTTGCTATATTATTTTTAAAATACATGTCTATAGTATGGGCATTTTGATATCCTTTAGTTAGATATGATTGTGTATTTACCCTAGATATATTTGTTCTGTTTATGTATTGTGATTACTTTGGTTACATATTAATGATCATCATTTTATTCTCAGTGGTACAAATTATTTTGCATTATCATAATACAAGTGAAAGTCTTGAGATTTGTGTCAATCTTAATTATATGCCATGTTATTAAACATATTTACAGCTTGATTTTAATCTTACATCTCCCCTGACATATTCAAACAATAGTTGATTGCTTTTTAGATGCTCTGAAGATACAATTAACACCCATAAAGATATAGAAACCAATAGTGTTGCGCCTTGTCAAGGGACAACTAGCCCAATCAACATCACAAAACGATGTCAAGGAGATGGGACAGTGTGATAAGAATCGAACACCATATTAGAGTGTCCCTTTCATATAGTAAAGAAGTCTTTTTACTTGACGTAGATGTGCCATTGTAGGTGCCTGCATAAATTGGCAAACACGATTAACAAAATGTGTAATATCAATTCTAGTAATAGTCAAATATTGTAAAGCACCAACAATACTTCAATTGGTAGTTGCATCAACAAGTATAGAGTCAATAGATTGAGGATTATCTTTAACAGCAAGTGGAGTGGCGATGGAGGAGGCTTCTAACATAGAGGCCCAAACAAGGATGTTTATAAGGATACTTAGCTTGAGAACAGAAAATACCACCCAAGAACCTAGTAACTTCAATACCAAGAAAGCAATGTAGTTAACCTAAACCCTTTAGTGCAAATTCGTGTCCAAGGTTGTTCACAATAGGAAAGCCATGATCTAGCAATAGATCCTAATCCTGCCAATATAATTACTAGGACCTTGATTTGTGGTCTTCAGATTTTCATTAGGAATGTCTATATGATCACATCTGTGTGGCTATCTAATAGAACTTTATAGGCAAATATTATCCTTGTCTTGGACTTTTTCATTCTAATACCAAGACTCTTTCTTACTACACCTAGGCTTTTTAGAAACTCTCAAGATCTCCTTAGTTATATTTTTTAAAGGATTACTACTCCCTCCCATATATGATTAGCATCTCCTTTAGTTTCCATGCTTCCCCAAACATTACCCTATCCTTAAATTGTTCCATAGTATCCCGTCTTAGATCCCATCATCTAACTCTAATGCATCTTTGATAATTTCTCATCTTTGTCCAACCCTTAATTATAAGACTTATGACCAATAATCTATGTTGAGTTGATAAACATGAGTTAAATACCACTTTGCAATCCCTATAATTGGGTCGATCTCTTAGTTTTACGAAGAAGTAGTAGATCTGAGTCTTTGCAGTTTTGTTACTAAAAGCTACCAAGTGCTCCTCTTTTTTTAATTAAAAAATGCGCTGGCTACCACTAAATCAAATGCTACTAAAAAGTCTAATAAAGTAGTCTCATTGTCATTCATATCTTCGTACTTGAAACTCCTATGGGCGTAAGAATACTCATCCGAAGCTACCCTTATATAGCCATTAAAGTCTTCTCCTAGAATAAGTCTCTTGTTAAGTAAAACTTGTTGAATTATCCCATCTAACTCTTCCTATGATTTAACGCTTAAACTATCCTTTCAACCCTACGATATCTTCACCACAATCTTTAAAGACAAAATCTTATCATTGGTTCTCTTAACCTCTACAATTTGAGTTCCTCGACAACCAAGATATCCACATCATTCCTTTCTATATACAACATTATCTTTATTTATACAATTTTATAATTAATTATGTATGATTTAATAAAAAAGTATCACGTCTACAATTTATGCGATACATGCGTAAGCAGCATTGTTCCTGTAAAGAACTCACTGTGACTCAGCTTCTTGAATCTTCTTTTAAAATTAAGAAAGCATGACATTTGGCTCTACCGTGGCCATTGTCACCGCAGTTAACGTCCTTCCGTACATTTGATGCCTCCTACTCAGCATAAGTGTAACTAACCAATCATAATTATAATGTTTTAACAAATATTTGTTCTACTGCTTAGTAGTTTTAAAGCTAATTTTGGCATTCCATTTGAAAAATAGTAATGACCTAAGTTAGTACAATAAGTGCTTATAACATTTATACCGAAGTTGAATAATGAATCTTGATGACATATTGAGAATAATACTAAAATGAGCCCATTTATGATATCAATATTCTAATAAAATGAGATTAACCTATGATGGTCATATCAAAATGAAAAGGTAGAAATGTTCGTAAAAAAATATGTAGAACACAAAAATTTACATTTTAAAATTTTTTCGTAGTTACATAAAAACACATAAGCTTTAGGACGTTTACATGATTACAAAATTTTGGGTAAGTGATGTGAAATTTTCTTATAATTTAAGAAAATTTAAAAGACTATTTAATTTTAATTTTTTTTGTAATTTTAATTTTTTAAAAAATATTTTTTCTTAAATTTCTATTAGAAAATAGCAATGAAATATACACGGTATATAGCAAAGTTGTGAATACCATATTGGACTTGGTACCAGATTGGATTCTAGTACGATACTGTATCGGTACCGGTCAATACTGGATACCGTTTTGGATAATTTTTTAAATTTATGAAATAGTCCCTAAAATTTTATAAATTTTGCAATATAATCTATTGGTATATTATACAGTTATATACTGTACACTTTACAAGTTTACATCAAACCTGTTTTTAAAAATCACAATAATAAATAATAATCACAATTAATAATTTAATATGAAATAACAATAATTTTTAAATATTTCACATATAAATAATAATCACAATTAATATAAAAAAGACAATCACCATAATGCAAATATAAAAATAAGAATAATACAAAGCATTTAAAATATTACAATAATACAATTACAATTTCATCATTTTAATAAATAATAATTACATCAAAATATCCAATAAAAAGAAAAATAAATATCCTTAGCTATTACAATTTCTTCATGACGAGGAAACAATGAAGTTGATGTTAAACCTGAAACAAAAACATTTATAATTACATCACATATATAGAATTTAACATAAATTGATAAACATCAAATATAAGTAAAATTAAAAGAAAAGGAAAAAAATAACCTGGAACGAAATTCAATTGTCAACAAGAGGATATCTGGTATAACTACTCTGACCCCAGTTATCATTTGGTACAAAATTCTCATCATTGAGAGGAGTTTCATCACCATTATCATTCAAATTTAATGCACCAAATGACATGTCAATGCTTTCCTATCCAAGATTATCTTCCAAGTCATTGACATCTACAGAATTCAGTTCTTTAGAAACCCAATCCGTCAAAAGATCGATGTTATCAATGGAAATTGGATCAGTTGAACTATTTGTACTATTAAGACTCCTAGAAAACAATAAAATTTAATTATAAGAAATTATATCAAAAATAGTAATGATAATAACATATCTTTCCTGACAATTCCCAACAATTCACATTTCTAACAATCACAAACACATGCATAAAACAATTTCCAATTTCAACAATTCATAAAATTCACATTTCCAACAGTCACAAAACATGCATAAAACAAATTCAAATTTCAACAATCCCAACAATTTACATTTCCAATAATCACAAAACATTCATAAAACAATTTCTAATTCTAACAATTCTCATTTCTAACAATCACAAAACATTAATAAAACAATTTTCAATTCCAACATTCCCAACAATTCACATTTCTAACAATCACAAAACATTCATAAAACAATTTTCAATTCCTAACAATTCACATTTCCAACACATGCATAAAACAATTTCCAATTCCAACAATTTCCAACAATTCACATTTCTAACAATCACAAAACATTTATAAAATAATTTTCAATTGCAAACAATTCCCAACAATTCACATTTACAAACATGCATAAAACAATTTTCAATTCCAACAATTCACATTTCCAACAATTACAAAACATGCATAAAACAAATTCCAATTCCCAACAATTCTCATTTCTAACAATTACAAAACATTCATAAAACAATTTTCAATTCCAACAATTCCCAACAATTCACATTTCCTACAATCATAAAACATTCATAAAACAATTTCCAATTCCCAACAATTCTCATTTCTAACAATCACAAAACATTTATAAAACAATTTTCAATTCCAAACAATTCCCAACAATTCACATTTCTAAACATGCATAAAACAATTTCCAATTCCTAACAATTCACGCTTTCAACAATTACAAAACATGCATAAAACAATTTCCAATTCTAGCAATTCTCATTTTCAATAATCACAAAACATTCATAAAACAATTTCCAATTCTAACAATTCCCAATAATTCACATTTCCAACAATCACAAAACATTCATAAAACAATTTTCAATTCCAACAATCACAAAACGTGCATAAAACAATTTCCAACGTCCAACAATTCACATTTCCAACAATCACAAAACATTCATAAAATAATTTCTAATTCTAACAATTCCCGACAATTCTCATTTCTAACAATCACAAAACATTCATAAAATAATTTCCAATTTCTAACAATTCTCATTTCTAACAATCACAAAACATGCATAAAACAATTTCCAATTCCAACAATTAAGAACAATTTTCATTTCTAACAATCACAAAACAATTTCCAATTCTAACAATTCACATTTCCTACAATAACAAAACATGCATAAAATAATTTTCAATTCTAACAATTCATATTTCCACTAATCACAAAAAAGGATGTAATTTAATTATTATAAAATTATAAAAAATTATATCAAAATTAATAATGATAACAACATACCTTTCTCGAAGCTTTAAATTCTATCGAACAAAAACCAAGTCATGCAACCTCTTGTGCTCCAATTTATTCCTTTTTTTGGAGTAGATAAATTCAAATGTGCTCCAGTTTCATTCACGGCATGTTGCACTCACACATTAACTTAAAATCTGAATTGCAAACTTTTTCAATTCTAGAATACTACTTCCGAATTGATACCACTAAGAAACTGTAAGTTATAAGATACAAAAGTAGCGTTATACAAAAAATAAAATGATAATTAATTTTCAATAAATAAGAAAACAGAAATAACTAATACCTGAAGATATTTTTTCTCTTTGTCGAATAGCAATCGGCATTCCAAAATCCCCATATGACAACTTATAAAGCTTTATTTGTGAACTTAAGAGATCTTGCTTCGTGTCAATGTTAACTGTTGTTGTAATAGTTAAAAGCATTCATTTATTAACTTCAACTTGCTTACTAAGATCCAGTCTAAAATAAACACTAGGATTTAAAAATGCCTCAACTTCAAATAACGGAGAAGAAAGTTGTCTTTCCCTTCTCTCATTAATGATTGAAAGATATGGTATGTACAAAGAAAGCCTATGTTTCAGATTGACCTTGATGGCTTCCGTCGCTCTGTCCATGGCATCAAAAATATAACCCATTGTTGGCTTTTCTTCACTATCAGCCAAGCAAAGCACTCTCACCAAATGCTCACAAACTCGGATAACAAATTGACATTAAGACCAAAATTCTTTATCTTTCAGTATAATATTACAAACCTCCACTCTAGCATTAGACCTGGCATGCTGAGATGCAATCCACTTATCACTTGCAAATATTTGTCTTAACTCTTTCTTCAGCAAAACAAAAGACTGAAGTGATAAGAAATTTGTTGCAAATCTTGTCACAACAGGACAACAAAAATTTCTACCATTGATAAATTCCTTTCTCATCAAATTCAACACCCATGTACGATTATAAATCAACTTTGTCACTTTTTTAGCTTTCTACATAGTCTCAACAATAACAGGAAAATACCTAGGATCTTCTATATTCTCCAGAATTAGGTCAATGCAATGTGTAACATAAGGAGTCCAAAAAAAAGAATTATAAGTATTCTGCAACCTTTTTCCTACCGTTTTATAAGCGGAATCATTGTCAGTAATAAAATGAACAATGTTTTATGGCCCTATTTCATTCATAACTTCATCAAATATCTCAAACAAAGTCTCAGTATTTCTAATAAGGTCAAATGCATCAATAGATTTCAAAAACATAGAGTCATTTGTAGAATAAACTAAAAAATTAATAATAGGGTCTTGTCTCCTATTTGTCCAACATCACACATAACTGAACATCCATAAGTACCCCAATTGACTCTTCTTTTAGCTAAATAAATTCTAATTTCAGAAATAGAACAACTCAAAAGTTTACCTCTTAAGTCATCAATCGAAGGACCTTTGTATCCCGGACCATAAGAGACTATTGCATCTGTCATAGGTTGATAATAATAAGACTGTGAAGCATTAAATGACAAACCTGTATCATACCACCATCTAGCTACTGCCATATCGACATTGTGAGCCGCATCTCTTGATTGCATTGCACTACGAATTGAAGGTTGTGCTCCAGGAGATGTTCGTGATGCAAAGAAACTAGTCACCTGCCTTCTTCTTTTCCTCATATCAGGTTCAGATACTTCTTCTTGGTCCTGAGATGGAATACCACCAGTACTACTACCACCACTACCACTACCACCTTCAACATTTACATAATCACCACGGAAACTAGAAAACGAACTTCCACTACCAATTTCAAAATTCAACATATCCATTCTATCTCTCTCATGTTGATATTCATCAAGCAATGTTTTCATTTGACACTTCACATCATGACTTACTTTTTAAAGAATTCTACATCTCCTTTAATCCCAGTAAATGCTTCTTCAATCGAGTGATTCCTCCACCTTTCAAATGCTTGTTACAAAAAAAGCAATTTGTATGATTCTTCATACCTAGGACCAATGCAGCCTGAGCCCAAGCTGGATCATTATACCTTCCTCCAGAAGTTTGATCAGGAGTAGTTGAACTTCCTTCCATTTATTTGTAACAAAAATATGAAGATGAAATTTAAAAACTATTATACATCTTAAACATCGCAAATAATTATGACTTCTTAATCAAATAGTAAAAATTTAATTTAATCTAAAATTTAATAACTCAAACTTTAGGTATATCTAAAGTAATCAATTGTAATGGTTGTTTTCCTATATGAATATGATGCCATTTGACTCATTTCAATTTAGGTTTTTTTGTATATATTTAGACAATTTATCTTTTCTTCAAATAATGATAATGTAATTGCACTTATAGGCTACAACTACATGCCATTTAGCAGCTACATGCTACTTAGCATAGCATGAATGGATCTTCTGATGAATATGATGCTATTTAGCAAAGCATGAGCCATGAATGGATATTATAGATTGGATCTTCTTAATTTTATATTTTATTTTTAATTCTGTTTTTATTTTCAAATTAAGCCATGAATTAATTGTTTAATTATGTTTTTATTTTCAAATTAAGTCATGAATGAATGGTTTAATTTTGTTTTCATTTTCAAATTTATTTTCAAAATTCAAACACAAATGAACCGAATCAAGTGAAGTACCAATACCAAACAATTACAATAAACCACATTACAATATACCTTTCATAAACCAATCCAACAAATACAATTTTCAGTTTCACTTTTCACTTCATTTTTTTCATTATCAATTCATTCGATTATTCTACAATCTAAAATTCCAAACCAACCACTTCCAATTTCCAAACCAACTACTTCCAATTTCCAAACCAACCACAAACAATCAAGTCATCAACATAGCATACAGATTAAACAATTTTTTCATTACCAAACCAAAAACTAACCCACACATTGCAACCTTCAAATCCAATCCAACCAACATTCCAACTCCATCGACAGAGAATCCACAAACAATCCAATATTTTCTCCAACCATCGACAAACAATCCACCAAAAATTTATCACAACACAAACAAGTAACATAACAATTCTAACATGAATTCAATAAAAACATACCCACAGGCCAAAGCCAAACCAACAGAAACACAATCGATGATTAGTCAGATGTTGAACAACGAGATCTGGGTATTATTCCAAGATTCGAATGTTGATGTTGCAACAGAGAGAGACAGGCAGGTGACAGGCAACGGAGAGGAGAGGGACAGGTGAAGGAGAGGGAAGAGGCCGACTGATGTTACGACAGTGAAGGACACGACAGGCAACGGAGAGAACGACCGCCGACCATCGCTGACGACAAGAGGAGAGGAGAGTGGACAGTGGAGAGTGACGACGAATATGAGAGAGGAGCGAAAAATCAAAATGAGAAGAGAAGACGCGACAGAGGAGAGGAATCGGGGATATTTTTTAGGGTTTATTTTTTTCAATTTAGTCCTCCAAGTTTTGACATTTTACGATACCGATCAGTACCAGTCGGTACTCATGGCCAGTACCGTAAGTAAGGATACCGTTTCAGTTACCGTCCGGTATGGTACTGTCCAGCAGATACTGGCTGGGTACGGAACGGTATCCGTAAGTTTGGCATACAGGGATAGCAGTGGGCCAACCTAACTAATTTTTAAAAAAATTAAAAGTGTAAAATAAAGTCTTTTTTTAATTAGGTCCAAACCTGGGTAGACCTGACCTATAAACGGCCCATTAAAAATATCTGAATCTGAGCCCATAGACTAGTCCATTGCTATCCTGTCGGTATGAAAATCACACATATACCAGTCACACGTTGCTTACATAACAATTCATTGTATGTTATAAAATTATATCACCTAATTAAATTTGGCATAAATTAATAATATTAAATTTAAGTTGAATTTAATTAATTTGAGTCGAATTTAAAAATTAAATTAATTTATTATATTAGTAATATTTAATTAATTTATATACGATGTTTATATCATGCATGTTTTATTATTATTGTAAACTTAAATCTATAAAAAATTTCTTGAAAATTAAAAATTTTAAAGTTTTAAAAATTAGAAAAAATTTAAATAAAAAGCCTGTTTAGTTCTTTAAGTTTCGTCGTCACGTTTTCTTTGTGAAAAAGGGGGAAAAAGAAATAAAAGTAGAGAGCACATTAACGTGAAACTGAAACAGAAACCTGCTTGTACGACAACATTTACTCACCTGGCGAGTACCAGCTGGCCCCGCCCATTGTTTTGTTCATGTCAAAGAAAGCACTGAATCACAAAACAGCTGCTCTCACAGGATTCCCTTGGAGTGGACCCATCCCCTGTTTTGCGATATCCACATATTGTTAATACCGTGAGACAAAACATAACGCAGCTCTGTTCGGCTAATGCTAAAACCAACGGCCACAGACACTCCTCGATTCACTATATAAGTAAACAACACAACACAAGAATCTACAAAAACCATCCTATTCGACTTGAAAATCAGTATAATTGCATTTTGTTAGGATAATGGCTTCTCTTGTGCTTTTGTTGTCACAACTTCTACGTCCTCAGAACCCAAATCTGGCTTTCGTTTCTACCACATTGCCCTCTACCTCTTTTGGCAAAGCTATCTCTTCTACCATCCAGCATAAAAAATCATCTGGAATCAACACCACCGCCAACAATTATGAGTCCGAGCGGGAGACTGAAGATATGCAGCAGGATCCCAAGTTCTGTCTAGACCTGGCTTGGCCTTGAAGGCTTGTGTCTGTCCAAACGCATAAGGTCATGCTGGGTCAACTTCCAAGGATTGAAGAGATGACTTTTTTTAATTAATTCGTAGACTAGATTTTGTTTTCTACGTCTGATCTGTAAATAAATCTGGTTATTTTCAGATTATTTTGTTACCCTCTTTTTTTTTTTTTTTTTCGCGGTGATGAGAACAAAAGATGAGATCTTTGGATTATGTTTGTAGCTAATGACCCGTTACGCACCTGCAGTCAGGGGAGAATGGCTGCTTCGTTTGATTCAAATGTTGGACATTGAATCTCAGACTATGAGAATACAGGTTTTTTAGAAGTTGAAAAGCAATGTAAACCGTGCATTTCATGCTCTGAGTATAGGCAACCTGCGATCTGCAATTCAAGGCCAATGAACATGGGACGTGAGAGGAATTGAGCATAAATATTGGCCTTAGTTCTCCAATCATCACTTCAGGAATTTGCCCCTCAGAATCTGTTATTGGACATGTCAACGGCTGTGAAAATTGGTTAGCATTCTATCTAGTTGCAAGTCCAACGTTACCCTTTGGCGCTGGCTCTCCTTCATCAAACTTCCACAGGCTCCCGGTCTGAAGGAACGGGAAGAATCAATAATATACTGATTAGAAAACAATATGTTTCCAACAAACAATGCATTATCTGTAAAATAATTTTTATAATTTTTTAATCAAAATTTATTTATTATAAATCATAAATAAAAGATTGAATCCAGTCGAAATTTTACACATTTTTTAAACTATCCACATATCTACCATTTATTGAAATCTATGTAATTGAGAAAAATAACTCAAACTCCTTTGATCGAAGAAGACATGGGTGATAGCTCATTTATATCTTTTTTTTTATATAGAAAAAGACATTGTAGTTCTTTTTTATTAAAACTATTAAAATTACAATTTAATTTTAATAAAAATAAAATATTTTATTTTTAATTCCCAAGTCTTTCAATTTTCACAGTTAATTTCAACTTAATTTATATTGATTTATTTTTGTAATTGTTGTGTGAACCATTAAATTCTTAATATGTTAGTACTGACTATAAATTAAAATAACAATTAGATAAATTAAATTATTTTAATTTTATAATTACATAATTTAGATTTATAGATCAAGATTTTCGTCTAATAACATGCCATGACTATCCAAATATTAAGAATGTTAAAGTGGTTTAACTCAATTTATCCATGCATGATTATGATGTATAATTTAATTTTTTCGTTACCTAATGTTCTTAGATATAGAGTATATAATTAGTGTATACTCTTGTAAAAGATTAAGATTTAATATGATTCATTAGTTAGAGAATAAGATTTGATATGATGCATTGTCTTTACTCTTTAGGTGATATGGTTTAAGTATCTTTAGGGATTACATAGGAATTATGATTTGATTTGATTGTACTTATAATTTTAACTTACCTTATATGAAATCTACTATATAAAAGAGTGAGAGCTGCTGGTTCTTATGTAGATACCAACTTGTTTCCACTTGTTGAGGTAGAACCACTAGAAGCCTCCACAATATTTGCAGATTGAGAGGGCTTCAGGCGTAACTCTGGATATAAGTCCCAACAATAGTCTCGAACATGCCCATCCTTGCTACAATGGTCACATTCCCATTGGCCTCCTCTGCCCCTTCTTCCATGACCACCACGACTACCTCGGTTACTTCGGCCTCCATTACCACGTCCACTATTGTGAACAACAAGAGCAGACTTGTCACTTCTTTCGTTAGCTCCTTTAAGGATTGAGATATTCGTGAATATATCTTAGCATGGAAGTTCAATATAATCAAGTATCTGGGTTCGAATTGGTTCATATTCTGGTCTCAAACTAGCCAAGTATCTTAGCATGAATAACTGTGCTTTTTCCTTTAGAAGTTGATCTTTATTTGTTGATAATGACTGAGCTGCTAAATGTTCTATAAATAGATTCTTTATTTCTGAAAAGTACTCAGTGTGATTCTTCTCTCCCTACTTACACTTGAATAATTCCATTGATAAATCATATGTATGAGTAACATTATTGGATAATAAAAGTCTCACATACTACCATAACTCCTTGTTGAGTTTAAATGCCGACATATGTCAGTAATATTTGGCTCCATGGCATTCTAAAGGCTTGTCATTTTTTGATTGTCATGTTGTTCCCACTTCTTATATCATGGGTGACTTAATATCAGGAGCTAGATTCGTAAGATGCTCATACCTACCTAGACCTTTGGGATATACAATGACTGCCTTCTCCTGAGCAACATAATCTATTCTATTCAAATTTCGATTTGTGATTTTTTGAACTATAATGGTTGGTTGTTCATCAGTAATGTCAGTTTTGAAGTCACTCATGGTGTAACTAACACAAAAAGATGTTAACAAGAAGGTGAACTTCAAAGATCAACAACTTACGCAACAACAAAAGAGGGACTATGACTACAATGGAATCAGCGATAATGGTTATTCATACAAGCCTAATTTCCAATAATTAAAGGTAGAAAGAACACATAACTGACCTTGAACGCACAAACCTATTTTCCATCAATTAAAAACAAGAAAATACAACACCAATAGGTTTTTTGGAGTTGGTACGACTCTGTCCATGGCAGGAGGGTCAACAGAGCGTCACCAGAAGGTGGCGTATGGACTACATACACCGATTGATCAACAGCTGCTGGCAGCATGTGGGGGCACGTGGGACACTCGTCGGCGTTGCTTCTTCCTCTGTCTTGGTCATTGGTGGTTGTGTAAGGTGTCTTTAGGGTTAGATTGTTAAGGTTAGTTGTGTTTTTGTGAGAAGGGTTTGGGTATAGGTTTTCAGTTGTGAGAAAACAGGAATTAGATGCATGGTTAGAAACTTGCTCTGATGCCATGTTACGACTTAAGAAAGAAATGGAAAAGGCTTCCAGAAATCGGCAAATCTCACTCCTTTATATACTAGATTTCATATAAGGTAAGTTACAATTATAATCACAATCAAATCAAATCATAATTCCTGTGTAAACTAATTTAGGGTGAGGGTGTCAGGAGACAAAACTGAATAAATTGCATCAATTTTAACGACGTCTTTTTAGTTATATGATTAAACAACGACATTTCATTAATCTTCATTAGTTGTGTTAATTTAAGGTGATGTGTATTATTAGTTAGGATTTCTCGAACACATGACAAGCCATATCAACAAACTTAACAAAGACACTAATGTTGGGCTAGAATTGGAAAAAATTGAAAGTTTAAGCATTTAATTGCTACTTTTTGAAATTCGAGCTATAATTGCAAAATTGAATAAAGTTTGAAATTTTTTTTATAATTAATCCTTTTATAACCTACTACAACAGCAGCAACACTCAGTAGAAATTCCACTAACACTCGGGATTTAAGGAGGTCTAATAATACATAACCTTACGCTTACTTAATAGAGGGACTATTTATAAATGAACTATGTAATTTTATAAACTAAATTTAATAATTTATATACTAAAAAGGCCCATATTGTGTTGAAAGTTCCAATATTGCATTATAATATTATTAGTTGATAAATTAGCAATTTAAACTTACATAAATAATTTTACTTGTCTAATATATTTATTTATTTTTTCAAGATAATTTAACAAAATATAAATAAGATGTTCAAGAACCACCATTTTGTTTTGTGTTTAACTTTTTCTTCCACTATGTCTTAAAGTTAAAGTCTCTTTTCCTTTATCTGTTTAAACTTCTCAAAACATCAACTTGAAGTTATTCGTCATTTTATGTAACACATAACGATACCTTCGTTATGTATCTCGGATCGAATGTGAAAGGGTAATAAATGAAGAAATGTGAAAAATACCTAATTTCGGTTGCATAACTTTAAACAAGCTTTCTGAAGCTGAAACGAGTGCGAATCCACCAACGTCTTCACGAGAATCACTCACTGGGATGCGGTCAACATCTTTTTACAGTTTTCTCAAAACGTAAGCTCTTTTAACGGGTCAGAGAATCCTTATGCTTACGAATGACATGAGCAATTGCAGGAGACTTTAACCTTTATATATAGCATCCGTATCGGGCTTTCCCATCATAAGACCAATATGGGTCCAGTTCATACTAATTGGGATCCATTTTTTACCAAACTTCAACCCATAGATTTAGATCATTTATTGAGCTACTTTATTATCTTTATCCAGATCAAATTATATATCTTAACCAATAAATTATTTGAAAAATCAAAAAATACAATTAAATATTATTCGACTTTATGGGAAAAATAAAAAATGTCCTACATTCTCCTACTTGGACAATACTTAATTGCAATTTTGACTCAAGTTTAAAAAATAGTTTAAAAACTTGATTAAGCTACACTACTGTATTAGTCGACTAAGTTTAAAAACAAAACATTTTATCCGAAGATAACGAAAGTCTGTCATTCCGTCTTGCAAGGCTTTCGATATCGAAAAGTATTAAATGCATGTTTCATGTGTGACACAGATCCAATAAAATCACGCATATCTAGTACCTCACTGACATGAATTGGAAAATGGAGTGTGGCAAATTAAGATGATACCTGTATGATCTAAATTATATCATCTTCGTTTGTAGTTCTCAATTTCTCCAACTTTATGCTAAACTGCATTAGAGAAATCCTGTTTTTCTCACCGAATGCTAAACAACATTAGAAAAAACTTATTTCCACTTACCAATTGCTAAATAATATTAGAGAAAATCTTTATGTTCTCCAACTAAATGCTAAACTGCATTAGAGAACCTTTATAGGATTAAAAAACTTATATCCCCCTATGTCATGTGAAACTTTAAGGATATCTGTATAAAACTGTACGCGTCTAAATAACATAGGCTTAAGGTCAATCTGTATATATGCCCAATGACCTTTAGATGCTTAATATTGACTTAAATCTTAAGACTTTCATACGTATTGTGACAATGTATGATAACACGTATTACTGAGAATAAACAATGATCATCTTTATTAATGAACCATCATATCGTCATAATACATTAAAACGTACAAATGTGTATGGAGCAAACATAATGATCCCCTAACTAACAGTGTCTAAGGACTTCAAAACACCCATATTGTATACTTGTCTTCCAAACATAAGTGGGCAAAGTCCTTTGGCTAAAGAATCGACTTATAATTCCTCAGTCCTTAAATGCTCCTAACCTTAATGTCACCTTTTCATATCAAAACCTTTATGATCAAATAATTGACCTCCAAATGCTAAGACTCTGTGATATTCTTTGTTGTTATTAAACAACATAGCAGTAAGATTATCATAGTATAACCAAATAGGTATAGCCTTTAAATCAACCACAAACAACTCAAAAATCAAATTTCTGAACTAAATCGTCTATGAAGTAGCCCCATAGCATGTACTTTGCATGCATAGTCGAGGAAATCACCCATGTCTACTTGACACTCTTCCACGATATTGTACCATTTGCAAACTTAAAAAAAATGTAACCTTAAGTGGACTTTCGATCATCCGGACATATAACTAAATTTGAATCAGAATTTCCTACAAGGTTCAGACTGTTGACTTTTCTATATGTCAACATATAATCTTGATTCCATTTAATTTTCTTAACACTTGCTTGACTGTATTTCAATGATCTACATCTGGGTTAACCAGATACTGACTAAATAGTCAAATACTAAATGCAATGTCCTGCCTAGTACATAATCGAGCATACATCAGGCTATCAGCTGACCTAAAATATAGAACATTTCTCATAATCTCTCTCTTTACTTTATTTTTTAGATACTGTGCCAAAGATTATCTCTCACTATAATAGATAGGTGTTACGACAGGTTTACAACTAATCGTATTAAACCTTGTAACATATACTCAATGTATGCACTCTGTGAGAGGTATGATGAGTGTTAAGATCTGTCCCGGTAAATCTGAATACCTAGGAACGCCAAGGTACTTTGTGTTAAAGTTCTCGACCAAATGTTGCTTAACCTTATACAACATGGTCAAGTAATTTGACGTGAGCAATATATCATCCACATGCAATAATAGGAAGATAACTTTGCTCTCCCTGACCTTATAGTACAAGCATCATTTTAACTTTATTTTCCATAAAGCTGAAAGAGGTAATAACCTCATCAAATGTAAGGTATCACTTTCGGGAGGTTTGATGTAAATCATATATTTATCTGCTTAATGTACAAACCATGTCAGTTTCATCTGGATCTTGAAATACTTCAGGTTGTACCATATAGACCACTTTATAAAGGTCTTTATTCATGAAAGCAGTTTTGACAACCATCTAATGTAACTCTGTATCATCATGAGCTATAATTGCCATCATCACTCAAAATGCATCCTTCAAGGATATGAGAGAAAAAGTAACATTAAAGTCAACATTTCTATCTGAGTGAATCATCAAGCGACTGAGAGAGCCTATAAACCACTAAACTTTATCCTAAAATCCTGTAGGTCTTAAAACTTCATTTATAACTGACAGTTTTGCAGTTTTGCTACAAAATCAACTAGCTCTTAGACCTTACTACGCTTCATGACTTGCATCTCATCAGTCATTGTAACCCATCACAATTTCATATTGGGTTCAGAAACAATTTCTGTAAAAGTAACTAGATTCGTAACATGTCTAATATAATTGTCATGTTCACCTAATAGACTATGTAATCAGATGGGATAGCAAGTCATCTCACTCTGGCAGATCTTCATAATTGCATTAGATCTTATATCCCAGGAACCTCTGTGTGTACAGGTATGGGTTCTTGTTCCTGTACAGGCACGGTAAAAAGACCTAAATCTACTGGATCTAACTGTATGAGTGGCAGGTACATAATAACTGTAGTATCCACCATGTTATCATCCGAATGCTCACAGGGTCCACCATCATCGTAGACATCATATTCCAGAAACGTAGCTGTTTGTGATTCCACTATTATGGTCCCTCATTCTCTACAGTAAGATCTGTAGCCTTTAGAGTGGTCAGGATATTTTACTAAATAGTAATGAGCATAATGAGCATGTAATTTTTCTTTATAAGGATTATACTACCTCGATAGGGTAGCCCTATATACGAATGTATGCAAGGCTAGGTTTTCACACTTCTAGATAATTAGGTAGATTAGTCATATTCTATATTGACATTTTCAAGTCCTTTAGGGTGTGGTTATGACTTTCGACAATATACCATTTTGCTCAAGACTATCCAATATAGTGAATCAAGTCATTATCCCAACTGATTTCATATATCTGGCAAACAAACCTTTTCAAGTCTTGCAACACCATGTTTGCCATGATATTCTCCTCCAAGGTCAAATCTGACTCTCTGAATGGATTTTTCTAATTGGTTCTCAACCTTCAATCTTTAAGCAAGAATATATAACTATAATGGGAATAATCATTAACAAATGTCAAAATACATTTGTAATTGCATAATGCAACTGTATAAGGTCTACTGGTATCATTATGCATTAG
This sequence comes from Erythroxylum echinodendron, assembly GCA_027575705.1. Taxonomy (NCBI): domain Eukaryota; kingdom Viridiplantae; phylum Streptophyta; class Magnoliopsida; order Malpighiales; family Erythroxylaceae; genus Erythroxylum; species Erythroxylum echinodendron. The sequence goes on along the minus strand of JANZXR010000170.1, from coordinate 6,909,880 downwards.
TCTCAACAAGTCAGAAATACAAGTTGACCCGTTTTCTTTATTACTCAACTTATCCTGCAATAGTCAACACATGTTCCTAGATCATCATAATCTAGAATTGAGAGAATGCTTTCCTTAATCAATCTCTTAACCTAGCTCTTGAAATGTGACTTAAACTTTTATGCCACACCATGTATGACTTTTTATCATCAAGGTCCTCCTTTTCATGACTTGTTTAGTAAGATACGAAGAAGCATATATCTATACAAACCATATGATAAGAAAGTTGTGCTATTATGTTTTGCATTAAACACAACTATACAACAGAAGTAATAAATACAAAATGTCAACCTTCTTTTTCTACAATTGATACAAAGATCACATATAAAATGTGTCGCGTAAAAACTAAAAATGAACCTTACAGCAGGGTTCCATTCATACATTCCCCTACAGATATTTCATCCATTTATTCATTGCTGTGAACCATCAGTTTCTCCTTCTCATTATTTGGCTTTATCCTTGATATGAACCCCTGCATTGTGGAAGCATCTTGATCAGATACTCCAGTATATAGCCACCAAGTATTTGATGTGACTATCGCAAATCAAATTCATAAATTGATAAGTTAAGGAGTTATCTGATGATCTTAGTCTTTTTTTTAGGCCTATACTACTAGCTTTTTTATGTCATTCGGACCTTAACAACACTAGATTGACCAACATCAGTATGTGGAGAAGATTTAGTCTTTCTACCTTTGATTTTAGCGAGCTTCATCTTTGCTTTCCCTTTAGTTGCTTCGAGGGCTATAGGAGTAGCAAGCTTGAGTTTCTCCTCCTCAGCAACGCAATGAGCAATGAAAGCATTGAAGTCCCATTCCTCATCCTGCGAATAATATGTCATCGACAAATTACTAAACTCTAGAGAGAGTGTATTCAGAGTCTCGTGAATTATGAAGACATCAGGAAGAGGAATGTTTAACATCTTCAGTTTACTGTAAAGATGGATCATTCTTGATATATATTCCTTTACTCCCCCTTCTCCCGTATACCTTATAAAGAATAATTCTTTCATCAAGGCACTTATTTCAACGTTAGGTAAGACTGTGTACCTCTGGGAGACATTACCAAGAAATTACTTCGCAATGTCTGTGTCCAGAAGTCCACTTAGCAGATAGTCATGAATGGATATTTTAATGGTCATAACTCGTAAGACTTAATCTATTAGACCTATCCCAAGCTTCATAGGCTGCTTTATGAGCTTTCGAGCTCGTAGATATAGCTAAAGATGGCCTATCCATTCGTATGGCTATATCAACCTCAGCTATCTCCATAGCATTCAATACACCCTTTGTGCACTTCTTCGTATTTAAACCGGAAGGGGGTTTCAATGGTAACACTGATTTTATTAACCGAAAAGGTGACTGTAAGATGATAATGTTTGAATCGGCTCTAATGTAGGATAATAGTGATACTCAAAGTCATTAAATAATATATTTACTGAAAATCCGATCACACATATTATGAAACACTTGTAGGCTGAATACATAATATATGCAACTAGACTTCTACATAAAAGCGATCAGAGTACAAACTATCAACTCTCATAACAGTACCACCTGTGAGTGAATAGATCATTCAAGCAACGACTTTCCTCTATCCAATGTCTTTATGTACATCTCAAAATCTCATGTAAGGCCAAAACCTGTAGGTACAATAACCAAACATAAGACTAGAGATATCCCCTAACATGTAAGCAAAACAATTCAAAATATTGACCCAAAGGCCATTGTGGTGACTACATCCTCACCAGCACTCAAAAAATTCACAAACACAAGGGATATATCTTTATATTATCCTCACATTATTGATGAGCATATGATATGTGACAATGTACCATCAAAAAATGCACAAACCCGAATTCACAGTCTCATTGTCACACATTCATGCTGAAGACATTCTCTGAAAATTTTATTTGAGACTTTCTTAAAAGAAAAAAAATCTCAGTAGAGTGATTATCGTGCATTATTAGACACTGAACTGACCAGCCGAGACATAAGAACCTCATGTATCTCCCTTATGGCAAGTTCGTTGCACAAAAATTCACTCGAAAATGGCTTCAAAATGTCTTAATTCTCATGCAATCTGGAATACTAAACATGAGACCCGAGACACGAAAACTTGAAGTATCTCTCTCATGTGATGTTTGAAGCATGAAAATTTACTCGAAATCAGATTCAGAACACCTTAATTCCTTTTCCTGGAGTTAAACTTTAATTTATTACTAATGTAATAAATCCAGAAAAATAGAAAATTTCACTTTATAAATTTCTCAGACTCGAAAACCCACCCAAATATCTCGGGATACCCTTACGAGAAATCTAAAATTTTTGTGTTTTTTTAGACATTGTAGCAATTCCGTACGGACGTTTGTCGCCGCGTCAGCACGCGCGTCGACCCAAGAGCATATGTCAGACATGCGTCAGTACAGACGGGTTGGAGGCCTCTGGTGCGTGTCGCACTTGCGCTATGACTGGCAAATGCGCCCACCCACGCTGTAGTGTGCGCTGAGCGTTGTGCCACGTGTCAAACGCTCTAAGCGCGTAATTGCCCTGTGCCACTATTCACTAATGCGTCCAATAGTGAGGCGCACCTAGCCAAAAAATGACGATTTTTTTGATGAGTTTCAGGTCTATTTTTTGCACTCCCAGACTAGTTTTATCCCCGTTTCTTAAGGCCAAACATATGTATACCAATTTCATGCAAAAAGAAAGTAGGAAAATACCAAGAAACAAAAGTTAACTATCCGAAAACCTTATCGAGAAAAACAAAAAAATATTCATTTTTAATCACCCGATCACGTCACCGCTCTGATACTACGTGTAACACGTAACGATACCTTAATTATGTATCCCGGATCAAGCGTAAAAGGACAATAAATGAATAAATGCAAAAACTACTTAATTTCGGTTCTATAACTTCAAACGAGCTTTCCGAAGTCGAAACGAGCTAGAATTCACCCTCGTCTTTGCTAGAACCGCTCATCGGGACGCGATAAACATCTTTATATAGTTTTCTTAAAATGTAAGCTCTCTTAATGAGTCAAAGAATTCTTACGCTTACGAATGATATGAGTAACTGTAAAAAATTTTAAACTTTATATATAATATCAATATCGGGCTTTAAAATTTATACTGATTAAGATCCATTTCTTGCTAAACTTTAATTTATTAATTTAAATCATATTTTTTGAGTTATTTTATTATCTTTATCGCATAAAATTATAAAACTTAACTGATAAGTTATTTGAATGTTCAACTTTGCGGGAAAAGTAAAAAATGTCAACATTTTAATCTTACTTCGCCGGAGTGACGTCTCGGTGATTTGTCAACGTTGAGGATAACCCAGTTTGGGATCAGTAAAGAAGAGAATAGAAGGTGAAATTTTTTCTTGTCGTTTTGATGGTTTAATCTTTGGATTAGAACTCACTATGCAATGCATTTAAATGTAGTTTATGTTTCAGCTTTTTAGTTGCAGGACTTCTATGAGAAGAAGACCCAGTGGTAATCGTTTCGTTTCCTTCTTGTTTCGATCTAACTTATCGATCCATTTCACCTATTATGTTAAATAACTATGCACTGTTTCTATGTATGTGGTCACGAATTCTGTTGATGCTGTTTGGAGGGTTTATTATTGTTACGTTAAGTTGAATGATAGGCAATTGATTATTATCTGAAATGAAAGCAAAGTTCGTTCATTTTTAAATAGGCAAGACTATACACGTAAAACACCTACAATTAATCGCAGGAAACAGTCTTCTTTCCACCTCTTTCACCTTTGCATATCAATTTGACTGGCGTTATGTGACACAAAAGTTAGATGGTTGTTGGGAGTGGAGACTCATAGTCTTCAAATATTTGTTCTGTGTTAGCAAAGTGAGGTCATGATTAATTTGAAAAGATGAGTTCTATGAGCCCATGTCAGGAGATTTATTGGAAGCTTATTATTTGTCAAAGTAGTTACCAAAGGTTTTCATCTCTTCAAATGAATCTGCATCCGAGCATCAATCCCATCTTTATAGATCCATAGGGGTTTTGACCTTTAATTTCTTATTAGGAAACGACCCAGCTGCTCTTGTCACATTCCTTTCTGTATCTGACAACTCAATGTCCATATCTGGGATCCCATGGCTTTGTTTTTAAAATGGGATTCACTAATGATTTTCCCGCAGAATAATTTGATAAGAGCACGTGCACACTGTGGCCTACTGGACTACGGGTGTTTAGAAACTGTTGGAAACCTTGTATTGGCTTGGAGATATTTGTAGAAAAGATGACAACTGGTTATTACCTAATGAATTTTGCCATTGCTGGAGTCATGAAGGTGTATGTCTAACATGGTAGTGTCATGAACGTGAATGTCTGACGTGTTGGTATCATGAATGTGTGTCCCAACATTAGATACAGCAAATTTGGTATTTCTATAATTCTATTAACTTTTTTGCTCTCAAAATTGTGAAAAAAGCAACCTACATGCTGGTGGTTCAGTTTTGAACTTGTATGCTAATTTGGGAGATATTGAGAAGAAAACATTTTTGGCTGCATTGCAACATTGATACTGGTTGTTGGAATGCTATTAATGGAGGATATAAACTATGTGGATGACTTTGAAGCAATCATTTTAATAGCTTTAAAGGGATTTGAAGGGGTGGACAAATATGCCACCGCTGGTGGGCTACCAAGGTTGCTTCTTTGTGGGTAACTTGAACTTCGCTAAACAAATTTGGGATTGATCATAAGAATTGAGATGTGTTCTAGTTTTCTGTAATGATTGCTCTTATGGATATGTACTTTAAGAGTGGTAGAACATTCCTTGATTTGAAAGTGTTCAAAAGGATGTATGACAGAGACATAAATTGACCAATATCATATAATCTCTTTTCATTCCAGGGAAATATTATCATCTCTTTTCATTTGATAATATATAGATTAGCCAGTTCAGTCTTACTGCAAAAGCATTTGCTCTTAAGCTTCCAAAGGCAGAAAAGTGTCAGCTTGGATTATGTACCTTGGTATTTATTTGAATAATGTTGAGTTCTTGCTTATTCTGAAAAATGTTTCCATGAGAACTGTTGAAACTTTATTGGCAAATTCCTATGGAATAATTCTTTCCTTGGTTTGCGGAAAGTGCTATTCTTCAATCACCTTGATGATATGAAAAGTGAAGTTGCCTTGTTAATAATGTATAGCTTTGCATATTTTTCAGGTCTGAAGCTACCTCCAGGAAAATTTTTTATTCCATGCATTTATTAGCATTGGACACTAAACCGGATCTTTATCTGTATTCTGAAGGCAAGATTGACATTTAATTTGACAAACATGACAGAAATCTTTGATTACACATCCTGCAGACGGTTAGCACAAATGTTTTTGGCGATTGCATTCTTTCATAGTTCTGAATATGTTTTAGCGGCTGTGATCCATGGCAGATCGAACGTTACCCCCAAGTCACTTCTGATCAGCAAAAGCTATATTCTGGCGATGATCTTTTCATTACTGGAATACGTTATTGAAATTGTCTTATTTCCTGGATTAAAGGAACATTGGTGGATAAGTAATACTGGTCTAGCAATGGTCTTAATCGGGGAAATTATTAGGAAAATGGCAATTATAACAGCTGGACGGGCGTTCACACATCTTATTAAGAATAAACGCGAGGAGCATCACAAGCTGATAACTCATGGGGTCTACCAATTTGTTCGTCATCCAGGATACTGTGGTTTCCTCATCTGGTCTGTTGGCACTCAGATAATGTTGTGTAATCCTATATCAACAGTTGCATTTGCAATTGTTGTCTGGCACTTTTTTGCAGAAAGGATACCTTATGAAGAGTACTTCTTGATGCATTTTTTCGGTTCAGAGTGTTTGGAATATGCTCAACGAACTCCCTCAGGTCTTCCATTTGTGAAGTGAATATTTAAAATAATGTTTATAGATTGTTTCTCCATGCTTACTGGTCTAATCCATTACCAGAAGATACCATGAAGACATTTGGAACCTCAGTAGAATGCAATGACGAATCTTTATTGAATAGTGTCATCACCCTGTGCACTCTCTTTGTGTCGCTTAAAGTACTTGGCAGCAGCAATGGCCAGTTAAGGCGGTAAACCCAGAGACTGCTTTGTCAGTGTGGATGACTTCTTGGCAACTTTACTGAAATACCAGTCTGAATGATTAGGTCTTAACATCAAACGTAGTCAGGTCTGTTGCATCTTATCTGTCCACTCTCCGTTTGGAATTTGGAATATGGTCAGAATTGTAATTCTCCTTTACCCTTAAGAACTGAAAATATGATTAGAAAGGAAGTACTCCAATACTGCGTAATTAGATAAGAAATCCTAATTCTCACTACAGTGATATTTCCATTCGAAAGTTGTGCACTTTATATAGTTATGCATCCTATTTCGTGTGCTTTTATAAAACTGATGTACATGTTTTACAAATGCGGTTGTTCTCTGTTTTCATCAAAGGGTAATCACTGCTATTGAACACTCTTTGCTCAGTATATGCTTTTTGTTTCCCATCAAGCAGATTACCTGTGACTGAGCATTTTCTAGGAATCCGTTTTATAATCTAACGGTTTCACAAAAGCAAAGGGCAGACGAAGCTTGGGATTGGCGTAGAAAAGAGTTAAGGCTGTCCATTTTCATCAAGCATATGCTTAATGAGTGTTAACATTTTTTGAACACTTGTTTACTCCGGCTGGTCGTTCAACATTTGGGCATACAATACTCTTTTTGCTAACTTAAAATCATGCTGGTTTGATGGGGCTGTCGCATGCAGTGTAAGAACAGTGAGTGCAACATGGATCAAAATTAACCATCAGTTTGAGTCAGCTCGTCATCTAAGTGACTTACTCGAAACAAGAGAATTGCGGATACGTACCAATTTATTCGATGGCTGCAGATTCCGCTACTAAAAGAAAATGATCAAGTGATCATCGAAGTCGAATGTATGCGATATATGAATCAGTGACTTGAAACGGTGCATGTTAGTATGGCTACCAATATGAGTACGTATTGGTTTATGTGTACGTATTAGCGAGGTGACCTCTCACATGCACAACCATCCCCTGTCAAATAACTAAAGTGGAAAAGAAGCAGCACAGGAATAACGTGGTGGAATTTATCATTCTCCTGCACGTACTAGCGAGGTGACCTCTCACATGCACAACCATCCCCTGTCAAATAACTAAAGTGGAAAAGAAGCAGCACAGGAATAACGTAATGGAATATATCATTCTCCTGTTCTTGTTGATATTAATTTATAAGTTCCCCTTTTCGTACCAGCCAGCCCAACTCTTCCATCGACTATCATTATCAACCTTTGATCAGGACTGTACAATGGTGCTTTACTTGTTGATAGGGTACAAGCGAACATACGCACATTGAAGAGGATATGGTGGACGAAGGGGTCTCGCCATCAACAAGACATCTTTAATCTAAAAACCAACTTCTAAAGACGATAACTGTGGACCCTCTGCAGTTCTTGCTAGGTATATAGCACAGAAGAGACCTTTATCCCATACTTTCTTCTAGGCCCATTTTTTACGAACCTTTAGAACCTGAAAGAGTAGCATTACTAAGATGATACTTTCTTTTAAAACTAAGGATTGGGTACATTTATATTATCTAAGTCTCTTTCAACTTCCAAAAGGGTTTGCACTTGCTTGCTTGCTTGCCCTTAAAGTCATTTTAATAATTGGATGTGATTTGGTCTACATGACACCACTCTTTTGAAAGATTCATCGCTTTTCTCAGCAAACACATGGGGCATTATTGCTGTCTCTCTCTGCATATTATTCCCATATATCCCTCCACTTTGGATAGTATTATATATCTTACTCCAATTAATCACTTACCATAATTAAGAGTTTTCATGGTTGATTTAGAAGTAATCCTCATAGGAAGTGGGTGCGTGGGTGGGTGGCGGTCGCAGAGTGATGCGAAGGGGCGGTCGCGGATTGAGGGTGAAAGGGTGGCGATCGGCGGCTGGCACGAAGAAGGGGTGAGTTATTTTGTTTCTAAAGCAAAATGATCCGAACAATCTTACCTTAGGTCGGATCATTTTTAGGACTCGATCGGATTCAAATTTGGCACCTGCTGAAACCTTATCAACCCAAGCATATCCTGAGACAATTGGCAACCCTACAAGTTACATGGAGCAGTGGCAACTGGCATGCCTCGAATAGTCGAATTCATTTGCTGAATTTCTCTTCGCGTATAGACAGTGCTAAAAAGTCAACACGAAAAGGAAAAAGTTGAAAAAAACTGAATGGACAAATGTTGGGACCCAGTCCGATTCTATCATATGACGACGATCAAAACAAGACGGTGTCAGTGCATAACACCATAGCACAGTAACTTACTGCTGGCTTTTCGTGGAACCGTGATTCTCTACGCCCGTTTCTAATTTAAAACTATCATCTGATCTTTCAATTCAATCGGACGCTCAGTTTTAAAAAGTGCAATTGTTAGGAACTCCCTCCAACTTTTACCCGACTTTACACCGTTCAACTGTTGGTCAAACAAATGATTATTACAACAAAAGTCCATGCCCCTTTTCATTTTGACAAATTTACCCCTACAACACCCTAGATCCCAATTTGTGTCCTCATCATCTACTACTAATTAACTCCATAAATGCCAATTCATCAATTAAATGATTTCTGTTCTCATACAGAAAGCGTTTCCTTTGAGCAAAAAGGTACGGTTTACCGGTTTACTCAAAGATGTAATTTCATGCAACTCTTCATGAGTAATTATGAATTCTGCTTTCCAAGGATAGCTTTCTGTATTTACCAATTTGGGTAATTTTTTTCTCTCATATTAATGACTTGGAGAATGGTAAATAAAAACTAAAAAATACATTAAACTTATAAATATTAATTAAATTAAAATTTTATCTAAATTTGAGTCACGAAAATTTTAAATACACATTTATACATTATATAACCGAAAACAATATTAACAATATTAACAATAATAACAAATCAATAAAAATCCCGTTAAACGTGAGTTCTTAAGAGTTTCAATATATGTAGCGTAACTTTTAATTAATAGAGAGGTTGCTTTCAAATATATATAACAACAATTAAATTATTAATTCGACAAATAATTTATAAAAAATTACGGTTTACTCAAAAGTTCAATTTCATGTAACTTTTTTGGAGTAATTATGAATTTTAAATTAAATTTGAGTCACGAAAATTTTAAAATACATAGTTCATACGTCAAATATAAGATCTGAACCTTACTTCTAACTAGTAGAAAGACTGTTTCCGAATATATATATTCAAAAACAACAATTAAATTATTAATTTGACAAATAATTTATAAAAAATTACGAAATTAAAAAATTATTGTGCACGTTTAATAATTTATTCAATAAGTATTAAAACATAATTTAATGTCATTTAAAAAAACATTGAATTTTCACTCAATTCATATTGTTATTTTCTTATCATTTCCATAACTTGAGATTAAAGATATTTTGCAATTGAAAATTCAACAACATTTGTATAAATGTGAAACAATATGGACATGGTCGTCCGACACAACCAAATCCTAATCACCAGAAGATACAGCAAAAAGTTAGGGTCAAAAGCGTCCTAATAAAAATAATAAGAATCTTATAACAAATGATTAAAAAAATTCAACTAATTCGATCGATTCTATTATAAAACTTTTGATTCTTTTAATTTTTTAGTTCAGTTTTAAATTTTTTATTTATTTTAATAATTTTTATGATTAAAAATTGATCAGTTTATTAATTAATCGGTCAATTTTTGTAAATTAATAAATTTTTATAAATTAAAATAAATCAATTAATTTTATTTATCAATCTCTTTTAAATTAAACATTAAATTTTTTGATAAATAAAAATAATCTCTTTTAATTATATTTATAACTTTTTATTTTTCAATATTTAATCGATTTTATAATAATTCAATTTCGGTTTAACCTTTTAAACTTTAAACTTGTCTTACCGGTTTAACTTTTAATACGATTTTGAAAAAATTGCTGACATCATATATATTTTGTTAGTATAACATTAGAGAATCAAATTACATTTTTAGATTCTCCAAATAAGAAGAATAAATGAAGAAAAAGACCAAATATCCCTTTTATTAATGACGTAAAATCAGATTCCCAAATTCAAAAATAAAATTCAAATTCCAAAATAAACGGAAAAAAAAGGAAAGAGAGGGAAATATCTCTTCGTTCTTCTTGTTATTTTCCCTTTTTTGTGTGAAGCAAAGCAACCAAGAGAAAAGCTGCTGCTTCTCTACACGCCTTTTGGATTTTCTATTCAAAATTTTCTCCTCCCTCTCACTTTCTCGGAAACCAAGCACACCCTGTTTAGTCACTACTCTTGTGCTACTACTACTATTACCGCTACCATACTCTACTTCCACATTGTACAACCTTCCCACGCTCTACTCCTCTGCATTCCACTTCATTTTTAGTTTATTTGCTTCGTAACACTTCTTAACTTTCTCTATTTAGTGTTAAGGGTATAAGGCTAGTTTGAGATTCGTAGTGCTTCACTGGGATCTTAATATTCTTTATTTTTTACTTGTTAAGGTGAGTCATTTTGATTTCTGTCTCGTTTCTCTTAAAGAATACGTTATAGGAATTGATTTTTCGTGTGTATTTGTTGCTTTCTGTTTCTTTCTTTTCATTCTCTTGTCCGTCTAAATTTTAAGCCAGAAATATGTTTTCTTTTCCTGTTAAATCCTAAGCTTTGGCACCGATCCGTTGCTTTGAGGCTTTATCCTTTGTTTGGTTTCTAATAAAATTTATGATGGAGATGAAAAGTGGGATTTTTCTTCAAAATTTTCTTATTTGTTCACTTTCATCTTCGGTGCGGCAAGGTAAAAGGTCCTTTATTTTATTATTGGAACTTAGATATTAACCATGATAAAAGTTAACTGTTATGGTTAAAGTATAGTGTTGGTTGCTTTGCTTTCATTTCTCAGAAGCACTGTAATTTTGATATGTGAAGATTACTACTTTATCAGATCATATAGTTCTTCTATCATTGAAGCATTTATACGTTTCTGATGAATTGAATGGATGCATAATGAGCTAAACATAATTGACAGATTGAACCACTTTTTGGTTTGGAACTTGTCCACCTTTGTGTTGCTGTCAATGGTGACTAAGTACTCAAGTTCATTAGGGTCTTTTTCTACGAATATGGTCCCGTCCACTACGTTAGTCAGATATGTTGGCGAGTGGCGTATAAAGCTTGATAGGACTTGTTTTGTGCGACCACTAAAGTGTTAGCTTTTCATTTCATATTTACCTCATGATGTCTCTCTGAACTCAATCCTCAGGATCAAAGAATGTCACAGCAGTGGTTGGTTCCTCCGTCCGCCCAGCCAATTGAATCATTGCCAGATGATTTTACGTTCATAGGTTCAACGCCATCTGATCAATTAGAAAGACCTGAGTTTGTTAATGCACGACATGCTGATAGCTTGTATTCAAGCATTTCCCAAAGCAATGGTGTAGAGAGCAAAGATGGTGAGGGAGTAGGGAAAGGAGTTGTAAATGGTTCAAATGAGGATTCCCCTTACAGTGGCAATACCTTTTCAGTTGAAGGCAGGCCCTCTGTGGGTGATGAAGACCTGGATTCTGGAGCTTCATCCTTTCCTTCAATCTCACCATCTCGTAGTGAACGTAGGTGGGCTGACACCAATGCATATGCTGCCAAAAAGGTATTATGCATTAACTGCATGAGGTGGTTATGTGATCGCAGAATAATTATATTGCAGTTGCAAATGTTTTTTCATTTCCACAGGATTTTGCTCTGTTATGTTGTGCCATCAAGTACAAACTATCGATATTCATTTTACTGATCATGACACCTACTTATTTTTTTTTTTTAATCTCAGAAAGTTCAATCATGGTTTCAACTTCCAAATGGGGATTGGGCATTGGGGAAGATATTAGAAACTTCGGGTAGTGAAACTGTTATTTCTCTACCTGATGGCAAAGTAAGTAGACCAATTATAAATAATTTTAATGATTTTCTAAACCAAGTTTAGCTGTTGCTCTAAAAACTGCTTTTTGTTTCAATTGTAGGTTTTGAAATTAAAATCTGAAAGTCTAATACCTGCGAATCCTGATATTCTTGATGGTGTAGATGATCTCATGCAACTTAGTTACCTAAATGAGCCGTCGGTATTGTACAATCTTCAATATAGATACAATCAAGATATGATCTACGTAAGGTTTCTAATAAGATCTTGTACTTCAAACCTGATGCTAAAATATAAGTTTTACTAACTTGTATGCTGAACAAATTTGCATATTTTAGACAAAAGCAGGGCCGGTGTTGGTTGCCATCAATCCCTTTAAGGAAGTTCCTTTATATGGGAATGATTTCATTGAAGCGTATAAGAATAAATCTATTGAGAGCCCTCATGTCTATGCTATTACAGACACAGCCATTAATGAAATGATTCGAGGTAGTTTTCTTAAACATTTTAAGATTGAATTATCAGGCCTTATGGAATTAAAATGGTTATAATTTTATGGAACTAATAGTTGAGTCCTGGTTTCTCTGCAGATGAAGTAAACCAGTCTATCATCATAAGGTTGGTAGAGTATGAGTACCTTGAATATTTTGACCTAATGTGTTCATTATTTAGTCTGTTTAGTGGCATATTCCATTAGTTTAGAGTAGCTATCCCTTTCACTGGCATCTAATTTTGCCATATACCAATTGTCTATGTTATGCATTGGGTAGAGCTCTGTGTATTCTGTAATGTATTGTCATAAGTTACATTAATTATTGTTTAGATGCTTCTTATATTCTATGCAACCCACAAGAAGTAAATCATTTAGGGATTTTTTGATTTAGAATGGATACATTTATTGGGGATACTATCTTTTTTAAGGCAAGAAATGAAAAGGTGATTCTCCATGTGAAGCACCATTTGCATGACCAAAAGAATGCTTTCTGTGTTTTGGATATATTCTATTCTCCTTATCAATGGATAGGCAGATTCCACTTGCTTCTTTTCTTGAGACAAGTTGAAGCCCTCGTACTACTGCATGTTTTCTTTCAGTGTAATTAAAATTTTATTTTATATTGTTTTAGGGCTTGTGTGTTTATAGGTGTCTAGATTCTACTAATTTTTTGGTCTTCCTGAAATTCAGTTCATGTTGTTGGCTTTATAACTTGATTGCACCTAGAAGTTTCATCACTGACTAAGACATTGAAGTTTGTTCTATTGCATATAGCATTGCATATTTTAAATTCATTTGTCAATTTTTTCTTCAGTGGTGAGAGTGGAGCCGGAAAAACAGAGACTGCAAAGATAGCAATGCAATATCTGGCTGCACTTGGTGGTGGCAGCGGAATTGAGTATGAAATCTTGAAGACTAATCCAATCCTAGAAGCCTTTGGTAATGCAAAGACACTGAGGAATGACAACTCTAGCCGCTTCGTAAGCACCATCTTCTTTTAAGTGAATCCCTCAGATCACTAATCAATCCATATATATGGTTTTTGATTTTAAATGGCTTGCAAAATTCAGATTTAGACGTTGTCTCTCTTTTGATTACAGTTTCACATTCTAAATATGCTGTAGGGAAAGTTGATTGAAATCCACTTTAGTGAAACTGGAAAGATATCTGGTGCCAAAATTCAAACTTGTAAGATTACTGAAATCTCTAAGTTCCTAAGATCTTATCTTTTTTCATTCATTTTGATAATGCATGACTGACAATTTTTTGTTTTCAATCTCTCCCTGACGCTTGGTGGTCTCCAGTTTTACTTGAAAAGGTAATGCTTCTTTGTTGTATATTGTGTGCATCTTTTTTCTGATCTAAGTAGCTAACTGAACCTGTTATTGAGCAGTCTAGAGTGGTCCAGTGCTCTGAGGGAGAAAGGTCATATCATATATTTTATCAGCTTTGCGCTGGAGCTCCACACGCACTTAGAGGTATCTATTTCCATATCTTCGTTGCTGTTTACTTTCATGCTCAATTTGTCACGTAATCTTCAATGCATTCGTGGGCTCTAACATGGGTAAATAGTTGATATATACATTTTCTATTTCATAAAAACTGATCAGTAGTAATGGTCATGGTGGTTGAATGAACTTTTTGTATGATAGTTGGGACACAGACTAAGTTCATATACTCTTGTAAACTATATATGCATGAACTTCAGAAAATGGTGACATCAGCTCTTGGCATTTTCTTGGATATTGATAATCAAGGTTTATGCAGCCTACAAGAGAAATTGGAGTCTCCTTTTGGAATTAGCTGAAACTAATATTTTTTTTTCTACTTAGCTTGGTTGTCTAAAGAGGTTTTTTTCGGTTTTGTCTTTAAAGTCCAACTATTTGTGCCATTTGAGTCTACTGGTAAACTATTTACTTTGAGAAAGATGAATCTCCCATTAATTGCATATTGTTCTGCTCATTGTAAATTGCAATTCTATAACTCTTATATGTATTCCACTGAAAGAATTGAATGATGGGATCTTTAAGTGACCAGTAATCCATTCCTGTTACTCAAGTGTTAAATTGCTTACCGTGGTCTTGGAACTTCGTTTGCTTATTCTTTCATGTAACACAGGGAAGGTAAATTTGAAGAGTGCAAGTGAGTATAAGTACTTGAGCCAGAGTAATTGCTACTCAATAAATGGGGTTGATGACGCTGAACACTTTGGTGTTGTAATGGTACATTTTTCTCTTTTCATGTCTTTACAACTATCAGATTTTCCTTTTCTGGGCTTTCTGTTTTTGAGATCGCCATGTGCATGTCACACTATGACCATTGCCCATAAACAGGAAGCTCTGGACATTGTTCATGTTGGCAAGGAAGACCAGGAGAGTGTATTTGCGATGCTTTCTTCTGTACTGTGGTTGGGAAACATCTCGTTTGCTGTGGTTGATAATGATAATCATGTTGAACCAGTGGCTGATGAAAGTAAGATTCTTTCAGTAGCTAATTTGGATAAATCCACTAATTTTGGATGTTCTTCTCCTTCCTTTTCTATTCTTTATGTTGTTATTTTGACATGTCGTATGCTGGGGGAGTGTAATTTTAGGAGAGATTATGAAATATTTGAGTGAAAAGATAACAAAGACTTCTCGGCTGGAGGCTTGTGCATGTAGGTGATCTGCTTGTGGTCCTACATAAAGGTTATCATCATGATTCAATTATCTATAACTAAAATATCTAATAGCTTGAATGGTTCTTTGATGATAGACTCTTGATGGAACAAACAGCAGGAACATGACTATAGATAAGCATATATCTGTTATAATGTTTATAGCCAGCAGGTTATTTAATTGTACTGCTATCAGTACTGGTTACTTTCTTTTGAAATGTTGATTAGGGTAGCTCCCATCAAACATTTCCTGGTTCAAGAAACTGCTAACTGGCGCAATGTCAAGATAAAGAGAACATGACCAAATCAGTAGTTACACATGACTAAATCAATAGGCAAAGGGTGAATATAAGAAAGCTTGAGAAGGAAAATGCTTGAAACAAAAAGGAAACTGGCTTTGGAAAGTAATTCTGTAGGTGACTTACTTTTTCTGGTTTTCTTAACTTGCCTTCACAGGGCAGAAGTTGAAGTGCACTAAAACATTGCTGGTTTCCAATGATGTGGACTACAAGCAGAATTTTCGTCAAACTTAGTTTCTAATAATAGTGATAAACAACAATAATTCTCCTGTGGTGCTTATTGGTGTGTGCTTTTCCAGTAGCACTATCTTCTCCTTCATTGATCACTTAAAAAGTACAGCTAGTTTCTATGTTTTGAAATATTATTGGCAGAAATTTATTTGTGATCTCAGAGATGCCCATAACTGGAGCTATTTCCATCATGAGCTTGGTCCCATTAGTTTCTAATATGCATTTTCTTTTCTATTATTTAGTTCGTTGGAAATGTTACTTTTTCTATAACCATTGTTCAATAAAGCTTGTTCATCATCACTTGATTGTCTTCCCTCCCTCAGCAAGTTATGATTTCTGAAATTTGTTTAGGAAAGGGGTGTTGACCGGTGATTAAAATTTGGATTTTTTTAAGGTCTGGAAACTGTGGCCAAGTTGATAGGATGTGATGTCACTGAGCTTAAACTGGCTTTATCTACTCGAAAAATGAGAGTTGGAAATGATAATATTATCCAGAAGCTCACCTTATCACAGGTAAAAAAATTTTGGGGTAACTGATCCATTTACATAATTGGTTGTGTGATATATTAGTAATATTTTAATGCCACTGAACAGACTTCCTTTCATGTTGCTTTATTTTTGTTTGGGTTCGCTTTTGGAGTCAATTTCTCTTTAACATTCCATCTTCTCCTTACAATTCTATAACAGCTCGATTCACCTTGTTACTTAGATGGTTGTAAAATTTGATTTGCTTGATTTCATAATACTTTGAAATCTGGATTATAGTTGTTCTTTGAAGTCTTCAAGAATTTCTTATTTCTTGTATAGTTTCTTATTGCCTTATGTCCCAACTTGACATTATGTTGGCTGTTAGAAATCATACTGGAGAATACTTTTTGTTAATCCTCCTATTATATTGGGTGACAATCCTTTCACTTTAATTTCCTTTATGTTGAATTCTTCTTACTGTTAAAGCATATTAACAAAGTTGTGTAATCTGCGGAAGATATGGAAATTTTTAACAAAGTAAATGAGGAATTTTTATTATATTTTAAATTGTGAGATGATATTAATAAAAGAAGTTAAGAAAGCAGACTGAAGTAAGAAGACCAGACTGGATGTTTGATTAATCTATAAATAAATATGGAAAGTAAAGTGATTAATACCAGAGGAATGTAAAATACAAGTATTGAAGTTAGAAGTTGCCTCCTTCCAAGAAACCAGGCAGTCAAGAAAACATAAGCTATAATGTGTGGAGAACGAGTGAGCATGTACTATAATCTAAATATGCTACCCTTTGCACACAAGTCTTCACAGACCCACCTGTGAACCATGTATTATATTTGTGTGATTATTGCTTATGCTTCTACTAGCATCTAGTTGATTCAGTAATGGGCGCTTTGATGTTAAATCACATTATGCTTTATTTTTTTGAAAAATTTCTAGCTCCATGAATTGTTTTGTATTTCCAAATAAAGTAACTTGAACTGCCTAAATTTTATCTTCCAGGCTATTGATGCAAGGGATGCCTTGGCAAAGTCAATTTATGCTTGTTTATTTGAGTGGCTAGTTGAACAAATCAACAAATCTCTTGCAGTTGGAAAACGCAGAACTGGCAGATCCATTAGCATTTTAGACATCTATGGATTTGAGTCATTTGAAGTATGTTCCACTCACTATTCCTCTGTGAAACTTCTTCTTCCATTCTGTTTTAAAATTCTTTCGATTTGTAAATTCTGAGTTTTTAAGCTCTTCTCCAGAGGAATAGTTTTGAACAATTTTGCATAAATTATGCAAATGAGAGATTGCAACAGCATTTCAATCGCCACTTATTCAAGTTAGAGCAGGAGGTAAGTCCTAGTTCTTACCTCTATAGCATCTGATTTTTTTATTCCAGTACTTGTTTCTTTGGTTCTCTGCTTATCTTAATGAAGAAAGAAAGCAATAAATGAAATATGCACATCTTGATGGGCACATCATTTATAGCTGCAGAAAATTTTACGACTATGCATACTATATATGTTTTGCCAGTATTTTAACGCTTTTTACTAAATTAGATACAGATTTATACATGATTTTTCCTATACTCATCAAGCCCTCATTTATCCCTCCAATAGTTGAGAGATGTGAAATGTTGTTATGTTCGCTTAGACTTGCAACACCAGATAAATGGAATTTCTGCTTAACATTATGAAGTTTTGAACTTCCTTCTTCCTGTGGATTGGACCCCTATCAGTTCACAACATATACATGTATCTCTGCCTATCTTAGATTTACCATATTTTGTAAGGATTTCCTCACAAGGATAGGAATTCTGTATATGTAGGCTTCCAAGGCTGTTAATAGAAAAGTGTGGCGAAATAATTATTTCTCCTATTTTCTGCCTATCTTAGTCATAAGGTTATCATATGTTTGAAGATCCAAAAACAAATTTTCTATGATACTTGATTCTTAGTCAACAAATATAGTTTACTCCTATTAACTATCATGAGTACTGACAAGAGTTTGAGCAAAACAATTCTAAGCTCAGCTTTTCAAAGGGCTAACAATGCAATAAGCGTGCATTTGCAACCTTTTGTTCCTTGCAAATACCATGTTGAAAGGAATATATTAGAGCACAGCATTTCTATCTTAGCATGAATTATATTCAAATACAGTAAAACCTAACGTTCTGCATAAAATCTATTAATTTAAAAAGTTATTAGTTAATTGATAAATTAATAATTTAGAGTGTATTCATAAGTTAATAACATATAATTAGTTAACTAAAAAATTACAATTTACCAATCATGTGTTGTAAGAAAGATTAGAAATGAAATGCAATTAGATTACTCAATAATATAGACTTACTCTAGTATTAGAAAACTAGAGTTCTATCAGATTTAAATTTAAAACAAAATAAATTACTTTGTGTCATATTTTTAGAAGATATCATAGTCAATTACACATACTCACAATTGAAATAAAATTTTAACTTATGATAGGAATAGGGCAGTAAAACAATATATAAAGGTTTTACATAAAAGTATTATCTTATTAATTTATTAAAATTTTAATTTAGCCTATTAAGCCAAGTCGGGACTGTAAAAGTTATTATATAATAGTGGTTATTTATTTATTGAGTACTCATCTATAGAGATTTACTGTTATTTATTTATTGAGTAATAATCTATAGAGATTTTACTGTACTTACAATGGTTGCTCTTTTCTTCTTTAGGAGTACATTCAAGATGGCATTGACTGGGCGAGAGTTGATTTTGAAGACAATCAAGAATGTCTCAATCTTTTTGAGAAGGTACTGGGTCTGAAACTGGTAGTTTAATGCATGGATTATGTTAGGGATGTATAGAATTTAGCATACTGTTCCTGCACTATTATCATTGGAAGCTCCTGTAAGTATTCCCTTGGATTATTAAGGTTCTAGTCCTCCACAGCTATGATAAGCTACATGCAAATCTGATAGAAGTTCTTTATTCTTTGAATTTTTGCATGTGTATTTCATTGTGTTAAGCCGTAGAGATATGGAATGCTAAGAGATCCATTGTCACTGCAATAGGATTAAATTCATCTGTCTCATCTTGTAGGAATCATTTTTAAAGTTTAAAACTTATCTATATGATGAGTAGGCCAATGCCTTCCTATCTCTGGCTGTGTTACTAATTTCAGCTGTTTTGTTTGTGAGTCATCATCACTATGTTTTGTTTTTGCTGTCTTACCGTTGGAGTTGACAAATTGGATTTTTGTGCCTTTCATGGTTTCCTTTTCCTTCCATATTTCTTTTCTTTTCTGGATTAAGTAAATAAGTTGGAGAATAATGGAAATCGTATGTTTGTGCATCTTAACTTCTATTTAAATTGACAGATGTTGAGTCTTCCTATCTCATTTCATGCAGAGGCCACTAGGGCTATTGTCTTTGTTGGATGAGGAGTCCACATTTCCAAATGGCACAGACTTGACATTTGCCAACAAGCTCAAGCAGCATCTGAATGTGAAATCTTGTTTCAGAGGAGAGCGAAGCAAAGCCTTCACAGTCTCCCATTATGCTGGGGAGGTGATTGTCTTTCTGAATATGATCGATATTCGATATTGTTCATACGTGTTATTGTATGAAGTCGATTAACTTATTGGATTAATCTACCAAGATTAGATTATGCGGGATCAAACATGAAAAAAGATAGAAAGCTGCCCTTTGCTTTATGTTGTGTCTCGATGTACTTTAGCAGGTCAATTTCAAATTCGAAAGCATAATAAGAGTTACAACATTAAAATGTTTCTGAAACTGAAATCAGGTCTTCAGACTTGCATACTTTGAGATTTTGAAAGGAATAAATGATGGATTTATGCTTTTCTTTTACTCTGATCTCAGGTTACATATGATACAACTGGGTTTCTGGAGAAGAATAGGGACTTGTTACACTTGGATTCAATTGAACTTTTGTCTTCATGTTCATGCCATCTTCCTAAGATATTTGCTTCTGCTTTGCTTGCTCAATCTGAGAAGCATGTTGTTGGTCCTCTGTACAAAGCAGGGGGTGCAGATTCTCAGAAGCTAAGTGTAGCCACTAAATTTAAGGTATTTACTTTCTGATGTTTAGTGGCCAACCTTATTGCAGAAGTAGGTTACTCGGTTCTGATTGCATTATGACTATGAAAGGCCAAATTGCGTTGCATACTTGCATAATTTGCATGTTGGGTCCGAAGTCTTTTTTCAGTACTGTAATTTGTCAACATCAATCTTATGTTATTAATTCAATGGAATTATTATGCTGAAAGTTGAAAGTTTCTCCTTGATGTCCTTTTCCTGATATTGTGCAAGAATTATACTGCTTAATGGTGTCTACTGTACAAGAAAATCATGTAAGTACTGTGTTACTTTAACCAGACTTTACCAAACTGAGTCATGCGATCCTCCTTGTTGTAGTCCTATCTGAACGGCAGATGTGTTCTGCTGCTTGATAGGAATTGTAACTAATGCAAATGCATAGCAACATAAACTCTGAGTGAGGGACGGAGGGAGACAGGGAGGGTAATGTTTCCAATTTTTTTTTTTTTGGAGGTAATGCTCAGTCCTATAAATGAGGGCCTTAGCTCAGTGGTAGGTGGGGTCCCCTAGGCCCTAGTGCCTTTCGATGACCAAAAAAAAAAGAAAAAAGATCTAGATTTACAGCAATAAATAGTTGTTAGAAGCAATAAAAAGTAGTTTAACCTGCATACAGATAGCTTCAAGAAGGTAGTGTATCAGCAAGGGTTTCAGATTCTGAGCTGCTAGGAGGTGTGCAATACAAGTTTAATCTGGTAGTTTCTGGTGACTTGAAACTCTGCATGTAATAATCTGCAAATTATACTTCTTTAAACTGCTGAACAAAACTGTTGTTATTGGGCTGTGAAGGCAGATATGAAGGAGCCATGCCTTGTTCTGTCACTTAAGCTTCGGCATGGAGATATTTGTATTTTTGTGCCCGTAACTTACTGCACTCTCCTATGATACTCAAATTCTTAGAGATATTGGGTTATATTTCCTTTTTCCTTTTTCTATGATTACAATCCAAATCTAACTTAGCTTGATTTTATCACTTCACTTTTACTAATTAAGAAGTTTTTATGTCTAGGGGCAATTGTTCCAGTTGATGCAGCGCCTAGAAACCACCACACCACATTTCATTCGGTGTATAAAGCCCAATAATATTCAAACTCCTGGATCATATGAACAGGGACTTGTGCTGCAGCAGTTGAGATGTTGCGGAGTCCTAGAGGTAGTCCGTATCTCAAGATCTGGATTTCCTACAAGAATGTCTCACAAAAAGTTTTCCAGAAGGTAAAGCAGAACAATTGCAGTTAAATAGTTATTCAAGTTCTTAAATGGCTCTATACACATTTTGATTCATTCACGATTACACAAATTATTGCCTGATCTGAATCTTTGCCTCAGATATGGTTTTCTTTTACTGGAAAATGTCGCATCTCAGGATCCACTCAGTGTTTCAGTTGCAATTCTTCATCAGTTTGGTATTCTGCCTGAGATGTATCAAGTTGGCTACACTAAACTATTTTTCCGAACTGGCCAGGTATAAATAAACTATTTTTGTACAGCCAATTTGTTCATGATATCTTTGTCATATGTGTTCCTGTGTTAATCACAAAATTCTGATTACATGCTTGTGATCTCACTTTTGTGCACTTTCATATGTATACACTGTTCAGTCTATTCAGCTATCTGGCATCAATTTTCTTTTACCCAATAATTTGAAGTTTTGGATTAAGTAATATTTGATGGTATGAGAACCTTAAATGCTAAAATGTCAGGAAGTTTACGTCGCATCCCATTCTCCCTAGTATCTCATGTATTTCCTCCATTATTATCCTCCCTTATGCATCCGCACTTCCAACCTTTTGGGGGTTTTCAGTTAAGGGTCATATTAACAATGAATACATGATCCAATCTATTGTGCCGAGTTAAGCATTTGGTTAATAGGACCTAAAATATACATATTATTTATACTAATATATTCTTATACTATATATTTAATCTCCATAAGTTTTAAAATGCCCTCCTCAAAGTGGTAGGTGGATGTGATGCTTTTCATGTCAAGTTTGTATATGAATTTTGAAGAGTAATTTTTTTCCAAATAGATTAAAATAAAAAGTAAAAAACTAATATTTTTTATTTGTTTGGCTGATATTTTTTGGCCATTTTTCTCTTGTTTTTTGCTAGCTGTTTTTCTTTTGCTTTTGTCCAAAACCCTACAGTCACAAGAAACAACACTTAGCAGTGAAGGAAACAGCATGGTTTTAGAGGGGATATCTATTGAGGGAGAGGACAGTGGCGGTAATGTGATTGAAACAGAGACTGAGAGTAAAAAGGAGAAGTTTGCCAGAATAAAAGAAGAAAAATAGAGCGCAAGTTAGAGAAAGAAAGAATAGAGATAGCGGCTTTCGGGATGAAAGATATAATAGAGGTAATTGCATCCTCAACGAGGATGCATGAAGAAAAGACAGTAAAGAGGTAACAGCATTATCAATGGACTGCAGGAATGAAAGACGAAAGAGAAGATCCGAAGTAAAAGAAAAAAAAGATCTTAGGTCCCTAGAATCATAACTTGGTTGTGATTTCATTATAAAATTGAACTCCACTCTAAAAGGTATTTTAAGGGGAGTATTGGCTAAACATTACAAGACTTATTAGGCTCTTTATCGCTCTTTATCCTAATTCATGTGGGATATTAATACAGTTAAAAAGATCCACCATTGCTTTTTATTTGTTATGATTTTTAATCCAATGTACAATTATATTTTGGTGGGTAGTTAATATGCTTTATTGCATCTCTTTTGAGCATAACGAGAAAATATTCGCAGATTGGAGTGCTTGAGGATTCAAGAAACCGTACTCTGCATGGTATCTTACGTGTTCAAAGCTGTTTCAGAGCGCACCGATCTCGCTGTTACCTTAGGGAGCTTAAGAGAGGAATTGTCACGCTTCAGTCATGTAGTTTTCTTTCCTATTCAGTATCTACTTCTGTTCATATTTAAGGATCATCGTCTCATATGTAAGTTTGCAATAAAACTTCATATTTTCTTGTGCAGTTATTCGTGGAGAGAAAGGTAGAAAAGAATATGATGTCTTACTTCAAAAACATAAAGCTGTTGTGCTTATACAAAATCAGATCAGAAGCATGACCTGTAGAAAAAGATACAATGATATTCAAAAGGCATCAATTGCAATACAATCAGGTAAATTTGGTCTTACTAGTTACTGGCCATTCTTATCAAATGTTGCAATTCTCTCCTCATTTGCCTTGTTAAAATTAAACTTCACTAAAGACTACCACTGATTCGTTTAATAAGACTGCAAAAAATTTGAATTTGCGATAACCTGGTGTACAATGTTGGATAGTATTTTCTAATTTAGCGGGGCAGGGTTTGATTAGATAGAGAGCTATTACCAGCTTTATACTTATAATAATATTTGTACATACCTACAGTTTATAGTCTGTGTTTTGCTGCAGTTATTCGTGGATGGTTGGTTAGACGATGCTCGGGCAATATAGGGTTAGTGAAATTGGAGGTACCGAAGGTAACTTGCCACATTGTACTTCTTAAACTTCTGTATTTCCATATGCACTAATTGAAATCATGTTTATGGATAACGTTGGAAAATGAAACACTGTTTGCCTGTCTAATCTTGTTGTCTGTTGATCCCAATTTTCTCGGTTCTGTTCTGTGCTTAATGTGGAAATACTTGATCTTAGAAATTCAGTCATCTTGAGTATCATTTATTAGCTTCGTGTGCAAGCAATGTTCCTGCTTTTCTTCTAGCTTGTGGTTTTAGCTCCATTTGACCTATTAAACAATTACAACATTCCAACAGGAGGACAATGAGTCAGATGAGGTGTTAGTGAAGGCATCTTTTCTAGCTGAACTACAGCGACGAATTCTTAAAGCTGAGGCTGCTCATAGAGTGAAAGAAGAGGAAAATGACATCCTGAGCCAACGGCTCCAACAATATGAGAGCCGTTGGTCGGAATATGAGCTTAAAATGAAGTCCATGGAAGAAGTGTGGCAGAAACAGATGAGATCTCTACAATCCAGTCTATCGATAGCAAAGAAAAGCCTTGCTGTTGATGATTCTGAAAGAAATTCTGATGCATCAGTTAATGCAGGTGACGAAAAAGATTACAGCTGGGATACTGGAAGTATCCATAGGGGTCAAGAAAGCAATGGTGTGAGGCCAATGAGTGCTGGTTTGAGCGTTATAAGCCGGTTGGCAGAAGAATTTGAGCAGAGGATTCAAGTATTTGGGGATGATGCCAAATTTTTGGTAGAAGTGAAATCAGGTCAAGTTGATGCAAGTTTGAACCCTGACCGAGAGCTTAGAAGGTTAAAACAGATGTTTGAGGCTTGGAAGAAGGATTATGGATCAAGGCTAAGAGAAACCAAGGTGGTATTGAATAAACTTGGAAATGAAGAAGGTGCTCTTGACAAGATGAAAAAGAAGTGGTGGGGTAGGAGGAACAACAGCTCCAGGTATGATTGAAGATTGTTTTAGGAAGGTTGCCATTGTGGTTTGTTTTGTTGTTAATAGCTGTTTATACTTGGTAATTGGATTATATTGTATGACATCAACCATCCTTAAAGATGTGAGTTTTGTTGTACAAGTATATTTGGTGAAATGCATAATTTAAAAATGTACATCATTCCTTTTATTTTTCAGTACAAAATACAAATATTAGGGTAACCCCCTTTCTCTTTTTGGATAAATTGTTTCTGTATAATGTTATTATCCAATGTATACCTTGTGGCTCCATGAATTCTACCTGTTGTTTAATGCTAAGTAGTATGCTCTGCACTATTTTATTAATTTCATTTAAATTAACATCATTCATATTTTCATTTAATGTATTTATTTCTAGTTATATCTTAAAAGTATTTTGTTATCAATCACAAAGAATTTATATTAAATTGTTAAGTATAATCAGTTGTAGGAATATTGTTTAATTAACAAGAACAATAATATTTAGTAGAAATCTTTCTTTGCAACATGATTTTAGGCAAATTGTGTTTTAATTACAAGAAATCTCAGTTGTTTTATGTTAAGACTTTTATAAAATATTTGGGGATTGTAGACATTAAGTTTTTCTTCAAAATATTTGAGGATTTTTAGTGTTAAGTTTAAATGACAAATTGGGAGTTCAATGAAATAAAGGTTAAGAGATAATTTAATGTCAAGCTTATTTTTTATTTTGTCATGTTATATTCTTATGTTGTGTAAGTATATAATTTAATATATGCATACTCTTTATTTTTGTTTTCTATTATTTTCTCTTTGCCCTTGTTTCTGATTTTGTAAAAGATTTTTTGTATTTAAAACATGAATTAATAAAGGTATGTTCAGTAACCTAATTTCTTATGGATGTAATGTTGTCTCACAATTTTAATGTAAGAAGGTACCATTAATCTACATTTGATGATTGTTTCAGAACAGTAATTTGATTTCTTAACTGTGGGAAGGACTAGGCTTAACAAGATGTCCATCTTAATTTTGAGAAATTTCCTCCCATGGTGTTTAAGTTTTAGGAAAAATACTTTTGAAACTATACGTTTTGCTTGTCCTAAGTAATGACATAAATAGTTAACATGGAATAATTGCATTTATTTTATGCGTATCCCATATTATTTTTCATTTCTTTAACCACACCATAGTCTTTTACTCAATTATAAATTCATGATTTATGGGATTGCAAAAGGATATAAAGAATTTGTTTATAGTATAATGAATATTTTGACCATAAAAATACCTAATTAATTTGTTAGGACAATGAAACACCCAATTCTTATATTTTGGATGGTAAAATGTTGTGGAAGTGTTTTGTAAAGTGAGATTTGTGGATTGAGGTGGATTGTTGACTTGATTAATGGAGTGTGAAAAATACCTCTAAGATATAAGACAAACGCTAATAAGATTGATGTTTTATCACCACTCACTCAGAAGGATACTTCAAGGTTCAGAAATTTAGAGAATGAGGAGTTGTATGACAAGAGGAGCAACAATCACATAATCGTTAAAAAGCTAGCATTGTCCATCGATAGACTACATGTGGAACTTATGCATATGAACATCAAGAAGATTCAATGATGACCTACTTATAGTGATTTCACCCCCACCTCCACCCGCTTTAGTGACTTTGAGCTTCGTACTTCATAGATACATATAGTTCTTGTTAAAGATGTTATCAATTTTTTATTATATTGTGTGTTGTTTATAATTTATTTTTATTATTCTATTGAATTGAGATATTGAAAATTATAATGCAATTTATATTTTATTATTTATGAGCCTCTATAATTTTATAGTGCAATTTTTTATTTGGTTGAGTACTTTGAGACAAAATTTTTTTTATTTTAGCTATGTTAGATTTAATTGAGTTTTCTACATCTTTTATTGATTTGCCCTTTTTGCAAAATATTGAGGAAAGTATTATTTGAAATATAGGGGTGGAATTGGATTTTATCTAATTGTTTTGATTTTGATTTTGATTTTTTGTGTTTTTAGTTTCTGTTAGGTTATATTTTTAGGTTCTTATTGATAACTTTATGTTGAAGACATACACTTAATATGATTAAGTGATTACATTGCAAATCTTGACTTTGTAAATACTACAAAATTGAATTTGTTAAGTAATTATACTTTGATTTGACTTAAGTGATCTTGTAAGAATTTGAGCCTTCATGTATATATAGGATTCAGTCTTTGATTTTAAGTTTCCAAACCGTGAATTTCATATTTACATGTAAGATAAGTATGAGCATTAAAATGATAAAGACACTTAAGATTTGCGCTTGAGCCAAATTACATATATTTATACATTAATCCATTAATAAGCCTTCTATGAAACATTAAGCTTTTTATTGGTAATCTTTTCTTAAAGAAGCTTGAACCCTCTAATTGCAAAACTATTCATACCTATAAACTTTCTCTTTTATTTTGGATTGATCTACTAGCATACGCCTCTAGCTAAAAAATTCAGGTCTTTTATGAAGATGATTTACCTCACACCAATAATCATGTAGAAATAAGTTAATTATCCATTTCCATTTCTGCATTTTGTCTCATTGTTCATTCTCTCCCTAATCTTCAAGAGTTAACCCATTGCCCACGAGAGATTCAGTTTTGGTTTAATATTTGAGAAAATTTCTTCTTTCAAAATGTAGGAATGGAAATACTTGTAGGCAAAGTGTATCTTAGCCTACAAATATTTTCCAAATTCTCTTTGCCATTAGGACTTTGTTTATCGCTTTGAGTAGGTATGATCCCGAGTTCTCCTTCGTCCTATTAAATGGACTTTATACCACTTGACTTTGCTCTTGAATAATTTGAAGTATTTCTAGAGAAGAAATTCATATTTTCATAAGCTACATGTGGAGAATAGTCATAACAATCTTATCATAAATGCATATTTCTTATTAATTATGATAATTGCTTATAAATACACATTACAAAAAAATTTATGTTATATTTTAATTTATATTACATATTTTAACTTTTAACAAATAATAGTTTTTTTCAACATAATGACTTTATATGATTTTTTATAATAATAATTACTTTTATTTTCATGTAAACATTAATAGGTTATAATTAATAAAGAGATTAAATATTTTTAAAGTTTATATAAATAAATATATGCATGTTCAATATTGTCTATATACGTGTTGGTAAATATGAAAGAAAAAAAAAGTTTAAATACATTAAAATCAATCACAATATTGATTCCCTTTATGTATGAATAAAAATATTAATTTGAAAATTTTCTGTTATATACTTGTGTATATACTAAACATACAATTAGTAAGGAATCAAAAATGTGAACATACTTTATATAACTTTAAAATAAATATAGATTAAAATCTAAAGTAAGTTTAAAGTCATATTCACTTATTGAAATGCTTATTAAAATATTTTAGTTTTTATATTATTGTTGAAATAAATTTTTTAATATTTTATCAATTTAAATTTTGATTCACTTTTGAAAGCACATAAATTTGGTATAAATATATATACAATTGTTTAAACATATAATATAATTAAGACTAATTATTTACGTATAAATTATATATACAATTGTTTAAACATATAATATAATTAAGACTAATTATAAAAACCATCAAACAGTATGGTATTGGGACAATAAAGAAAACTTTAAATTATGCTTCAAATACAAACATTTAGTGATGGATAATTTTTAATAAAAAAGTTATCATCTTGACTCGAATAAACATTTGGTGACATATCTATTGATTCTAAAATATTGTTCAAAGTCAAATAAATTACTTTTATAATTTTTATGAATTATTTATTAGGAATAGTAAAATTAATTTCTTCAAAATTTGTTCATTTTCATAATAAAAAACAATATGTTATGTCATATTATGAAATTTTCTCTTAGAAAATAAAATATGTATTGATGGAGTAAATAATAAAAGATAAGTTCATAATTGTCTATAAGTTATAAATGAGCTTGACTCTTGTTGGGGGTACAAGCTTTAAGCCAAAACTATTAAAACTAATAAATTGCAGCACTTTTACTAAGAAATTGGACTTGAAGAGTAGGAGAGCAAAGTTTCAATCGAGGCTGTACATGAGACTTTGGGAGACCAATTTGAGTTGCCTTCGGAAGTTTCACACCTACTTGAATTCATTATAAAGATAAAGCATTCTAAAGATAAATGTATAGTTACTTAGGTGTTAAAGCAGTGGCATAGACAGTTTTAAAGCACAGCTCTCTAATAGGTAAGGATCGGTTTAAGATTATGGATTGATTCCATCTAAGACAAGAATAACGTATTGTCAGCTTCTCCCTGATGGACTTGATCAACTTGGTCAATAAGAATTGCATTTGAATTTATTTCTACTAAAAAAATCCTTAAGTTCCTCTCCCTCTATAGATTATAAATTATAGCACTCAATGATATTTTAATAACCAAGGAATTCTCCAATACCATTTCTTTACTTAAGGCATAACCATTTTTCCAACTTTTGTCTGAGGATGTTGCATAAGTATTAAATTATGTCCTATATAGATTCCTTTAGAGGATATTGGTCTCATGATGAAGATTGGAATGCTTAGATTTATAAGAGGGGGTTACATGGATTTTAATCCTGTTAAGTTAGAGAGATAAATAAATGATTATTGAGCACTCATAAAGACAAACAATTGGCTCTTATCCTTGTTGACGAAAAGGCTTAACATCATATGGAATGAGTTTAAAGCAGATGTTAGTGCGCTTATGGAGCTAACATAATCTTTGAAGAACAAGATAAGATCATCCGCAAAATTTAGGCTGTAGATCCCGAAGCTCTTACATTTTGAAAGATAGTTCAAGTTTTGCTCCTTATTGACCACAACTCTAACAAGCCGTATAAGTACTTCCATATATAAAATGAAAAGATAAGAAATCAAGGGATCTACTTGCCTCAACTCTTTGGTACACTTGATGATCTTTTTGCGCTCTCTATTAACCAAAATACGGTAAAAAAAAACAGTAGTTATACATTGTTTAATCAATTCCATATAGACATTATGGAATCCAAATGCCCTAAGAGTATTTAAAATTAAATTATAATTAATAGAATCAAAGGCCTTAAGGAAATCTATTTTTGTGACACAATTCATATTTGAATTTCTCTTATTGTAATTCTTTAATTACTCTTATTTTAGTAAGATATTATCCTTAATATGTCTCCCCTTTATAAAGGCTCTTTAAGATGGATCAGTATGACAAGCAAGTGTATCCTTAATCATATTAGCTAATAACTTGGAAATGATCATATAAATAGTGTTACAACAAAATATAAGTTTGAACTCCTTAAGAGAGTTAGAGGAGTGTACCTTAAAAATAATGTAAATGAAAATTTTATTGAGCTCTCTTAACATTCTTACAAGATGAAAGAACTCAATTATTGCTTTTGTGATCAGTGGTTTAGTGTAATTTCGTGTTCTTTGGAAGAAAAAAAGCTTTTGTGCCATCAAGTTCTAAAGCTTTATTTGGGTTAAGGGTAAAAAGAGATGCTTCAACATCATTCTCATTGAAAGGTCTAGACAATGAATCAACTTCTTGAGCATAAATTTTATCTTTGATGATAAAACTTATGATTTGAATAAAAGAAATGATGTTCATAAAGGTACCAAAAGAATTGCAAAAGTAATTGAAAACTTCCTATTTAATTCCTTCTTATGAGTCAAGTAATGATGTAACACTCTATACCCGACAATTGAATCGACATACCAAATGTTACCATATTCTTAAATACCTAAAACTTCAAACTACAACATTTTCTATTTAAAACCTCATTAATCTAGCAATTATTATTCACTTTATAAAAATTTAGATGGACTTTCCTATATATTTACTTGAAACCTCCTGCAAGATGCTTCAATACACTACTCATGCATGTTAATCAACTATCCGTATCCATGTCAAACTCCTTGACAAAATAATTTACCCATCCTCCAATACAGTTCAATACATCTAAACCAGATTTCATACATAACTTTCATTTATTTGTATATAATTCACAATAAAATCCTGTAAGATTCTTCACTTCTTTATGTGTACATGCCATAATCAAAAACAAAATAAAAATTTGTAGTACATCCAACTCCAATTCTTTCGAGATCCTCTATGTGACTCTTGTTTTGTAGTAGATCTACCACAACTTTCTTCTAACTATCTTCAAACCCTACGCATGGAAAGAAAATCCACACGTTAAGCTAAGGCTTAATGGTGTTTAAGCAATTCCATTTCACATTTAATTCAATTCATTCAACCATAACATGTATAATATATAATATTTTTCATATATATCTTCATTTCTTTCTAAGAATAAATAGGCATTTAAAATCAAGTTATGAAATACAAACATATATCTATTTTAATAATTCATATCTAATTATACAATGATCAATAAATTTTACATTCAATTATTACTTTTATTTGAAGTTCTGTAATCATTAATCATGCATTTATCAACTTTCTGTAATTGCCCCAAAGTAAAATCCATCAGAATTGCATCACCGAGCCAAATAAGTGGGATTTTTAAAAATACAAGATCGGGTTCTTGGAACCATACGATCCATTTATTTATATACATTCATATTGGAACTGAGCACTCGGAGCCATGCAGTTCATAACACAAATCAAATGTCTTAACCAAAACCGAGCTCTCGGAGCCATACAGCCTGGTAACATATATCATAACGCAGTACTGCTAGCTCCCTAATTGGCATGGTAACCTTATCACATTTATCCAATTCCTATCTATTTTACTAGGGGCAAATCTATTTAGATTCCACTGAAATTTAATAATAAAAGCTCATAATAACCAATTCAAGCTATTCCATATTCGACCAAAGTAAATGTCTTTTTTTTTTCTTCTGTTATTGGTTTTAATTTAATTCATACAACCTTTAAGACATATTCATCTCATCAATTAATCAAAAATAACATGTATATCAAATTTTTCAATTCAAACATAATGTATGCCAATTGGGGGGTGGGGGGTACTAGTTATAAGTCCAAAATCTCGCTTAATCACATATAGTACTTCATTTAACATCCAATTAAATATTTTTAATAACAATATCATGAACCCCCAATTTTACTCAAGAACCCTAAATTTTCAAATACACAATTTTAGGAAAAAGTATAATTGCAAGAACACATACCAAATTGATGTCCAAATCTTCAAATTAAACTTTTATAAACTTCAATTTCATCATTAATTCCTTTTCAGTCTCTTTCTCTTTCTCTCTCTCCTTCAATTCCTCTTCTTTATCTTCATAATATTGCATAAAAAATTCAATTTCATGCATTTTATTCATCAATGCATGCATTTACATCAAAATCATGTACTAAAAATAATTAAAACTCTAATAACTTTCCTTATAAATTTTCGGGTACTATTCATCAAGAACACCTATATACATTTTCTTCATCTTTTCCCAATTTTTTTGTTGATATGGTGAGTTTAGGGATCTTAGGTTGATGATTTAGTGTTTAATAAGTGATTTAGGGGTTAAAACTAAAGAAAAATGTCTTGAAAAAGAAAGAAATGAAAGAAAAATGGAGAAGAAAGGAGAAATAGTTGTTCTCGGCACTCCTTAGTGAAGAAGAAAGGGTAGGTGGCCAAGAAAATGACATATGGTCCCTCAATAACATTTTTTTCATAAAAAACAAAATTAACTTTAACTTTTAATCCATTCTTTTCTTCTTCTCAATAAAAATACTTATAAGAAAAATATCAACCTCATATAAAGGCCTAATTAATCTCATTTATTTCCATTAATATTTTTGAGTTTGACTTTCACCCTTTCTTAGTCAAACCCTCAAAACGAATTGAGCTCTAATTTGATCCTTGGGCTATCCTTGAACAATATTATCTGATGCCAAATAAAATAAAATAAAATAAAGTTTGGGTCCTAGATGTCACTATGCACCTGGGGATACACTATTCACGACCTAAAAAGTACTATTCATGAAATTGAGATTTTTGGGGTGTTACAATGAGCCATTTTCTTCTTAAGAGAAGTTATTATGTTGTAATTCCTCCTTGAAAGAACAACATTATGAGAGAAGCTCGAATTTTATCACCATCCTTAATCCACTAATTTTTATGTCTTTGCCTTAAAAGGGCATAATTAATTGTCATAACTTGATCGTACATGATTAAGATAGTCTTTTCTTATTCTTAAATTTATGCAAATTTTAAGTTCATTCTTGATCCATTGGAGCTTTCTCATGTAGATAAACATCTTATGTCCTTGAATGTCTAAGTTAAGTCCCTTTAAAATAGTTTCCTTAAAGCCCTCCACTTTCACTAAGAAATTGTTGAATATGAGAGGAGAACTTTTCCTGTGTGAAGTGGGAAAATTATGCACTAAGATAGGAGTGTGGTCAAAGATTAAAGGATTGAATGAAAGTGGCTTTTCTTTTAAGGAAGGTAGACATCTAGTATGCATTAATTATAGATCTGTTTATGTTCTTTCTCAAAAATCATTTGTCCTTTTGCTTATGATTCTATATAAAGAAATGGTCCTTTATTTTTAGGTTTGTAACTTGAATGTAGCTATCACAATTAATGAAGTCCTCAATGTAATTTTGAGACTAGCATTGCCTTCAGTTTTTGAGGGATATAGCATATTGTTAAAATCCCGTATATA
Organism: Erythroxylum echinodendron; assembly: GCA_027575705.1. Taxonomy (NCBI): domain Eukaryota; kingdom Viridiplantae; phylum Streptophyta; class Magnoliopsida; order Malpighiales; family Erythroxylaceae; genus Erythroxylum; species Erythroxylum echinodendron. The sequence continues at coordinate 6,876,485 of JANZXR010000170.1, read as the reverse complement.
GGGATTTTATTTTGCTACATAGGGAGCCTCTAGAAAGTATGGTTGAGTGCATACACAAAAGTAACATGAAATTGATGTTCTAATGTTTTAATTTAATAGAAAAATGGATTAACTGGTCTAACATGCTAGCTTGATTCACCTTTAACTTGTCAAGATCTAATGTTACTATTGTCCTTCCATAATGATGATAATGGTGATTAGCATAGATAGGCCAAATTTTCTTCACAAAGCTCTAATTCCTATAATTGTTTTCCTTGAGCTTATTCTCTAAAAGACCAATAAGAAAAGGTTTAGTGCTATGAATATAATCTAGTAAAGTTTATTGCTTATTAAGGCTATTAAGTTCAATAACATTCCATTAGAGAATATATATTAAAAGGGAGTTATTAGTGTACACTTTTGCTTCCTTTTAGATTTCCTTCTCGTGATATTTTTGAATTCCTTATCTGTATTTGACTCCTCAAGCTTTTTTCCATACATAGAGATAACGTGATTCCTTGCCTTAGGTGAAACATATTTTGTAGGAATATCAAAAGGATAATAAGTTTTTTTTCTTCTTATTTATCTATATTGGTATCATGGCCATAACTATCCTCAATAACTGATGAGCTTTCCTACGTATTCATTGTATGAAATGTATTAGATGCTACTAATCATGGAGCTGAATGTTAGGTATAAGTAAGACTTGGTTCTTGTTTGGGGGGCTCCTTAATATTTAAGATTAAGGGATTGTATCATGTTCCTCTTGCTCAGTCTCCTTTCCTCTACTATAGTTATTATCCATATTTTCCATCTCCCTTTTGCTACCTTCCTTGTAGTTGTTATTTCCATTTGCATCTATGTACATTAACTCTTAATATTCACCTGTCAAAATTTCTTATTGTGATGCCAAACTTTTGTGAGTTATGATTGTCTAGTCTCCAAGAGTAAGTGACTACAACCGCATTCTCAAATAGTTTGTCATCCTAATCTATTCTCATTAGAATAATTATTTTAGGGAGGCTCTATTGGTTGTCAATAAGGACACAAATCTTTTTTTTGTGTGGAAAAAGCAATGAAATTATATTAATCTCATATGTAAGTCATGTGGTCAAAATATAAATTATATAACACGGTGATACATTAATTAAAAGGTTCAATTAACTGAAGCCTTGTAAGAAAACTTACTGATATGGTGCATATTATAAAGAGGGATACGTAAACCCCTTATGAATTATAACTTTTAACAAAACCTCCCAAATTAGGTTAAGATTGTCGATGCTTCCGAGGCTTCCAAAATTGGGACATTAGGTGGAGAAGATCATAGATCTCATAGACAACGCTTCCAGAAAGAAGATTTGGGGGAGGGGGGGAACTCATATTCCATGGACCTTTCCTCGATAAATATTACTATTAACTTGATGATCTACCATGTCATGAGATTACTATGAGATTGCTTTATATAGGAATTTAGAGAGAAATTCCTATGCACCTTAAGGATTGATAGAGGCTACCTTAATTTAGCATCTTCATGGCAAATCACTCAATGCAAAGCAATCTCGTGGTATTCTCATGGTAGGGTAGGTCATTAAATTAATAGTAAATACTTGTCTAGGAAGGGGCGATGGCCTATCTAAGATGTGAGTCTTCACCCCCCAATTCTTCTTTTGTGTCCACGTCAATAGACCATCTGATCTTCTCCAGAAAGGACAAAACTTTCTCTCTAGAATGTGCAATATTATGAAATCGCCTAAGATTTCTCTCCCGCCAAATCTCTTTGATTGACGAGGCAAATGAGATAACATATATCTGCTTGTTATAAGTAGGAACATAGTTCAGTTTTAGCAACCAATTAAGGGCATCCATGAAGGTATTACTGCATTAGAAACAAGGCACAGATCATGGTCCTTCTCCTATATGAACTAGGAGAAAGGGCATTGGAAGAATAGGTGATCTCTAGGTTCTTCCTTTCTCTCACAGAGGATACATGTAGAGTTATTATTTATGTAGTGTAGTCTATCCATTATGATTAATTTATTCAGGACCACAAGCCGTAAAAGAATGTAGTAGCTAGGTATGAGGGACTTGTGCCATATTATAGGAAACCAGACTATCCTTGGATTATCTTTATTATGCTAATTTCTGAATTTTGTAATGCTGAAAATGTTAGGAGGTAGATTGATATATTAGAAGGTGTCTTGTCTCCCTAATCCAAGTTAGAAGTTGGGAATAAGATGACATAAATCCATGGGGAAATTCCATTACCCCTATATGATAATTGAATTGACTTTAGAGTTGACGGGATGTCCACTCCAAGATTGAATAACTTGTGGAACTCTAATTAAGGGACCTTGACCAGTCTAATTATCAAACTAAAAAAAAGTCTTGTCTTTATTTCTATCCTTACAAAGAATCGAGGCTTCGAAGAAAGGTTTTAATTTTAAAACTTGAGTCAAGGACTAAGAAAATGAGGGTTTTAGAGGAATAGAACAAAGGTTAGATCCTTTAAGGATGTAGTTATGGAACCATATAATCCAAAAGTGACTTCTTATCCAATAAGATGTTCCGCAAATTTTTGATCAAGGCTAACCTATTAAAGGTCCCATAGAGGTCAAACACTGCCGACCCTCTTCTTTTCTTTTGCATACCTCTAACCATTTAACCTTAGAAAGATGATACCTATGTTTAAATTACCCTAGATAAATCTTCTAAACAACTTTTCAATGGTTTTATTAACTTCTTTAGCTAAGGACATGTTGGAAGACCAGTAAATGTGAAGGGAGTTCAGAATAGATGAAATGAGTTGTAGTCTCCATTCAAATGAGAGCACCTTGTTAGTCTACATGCTTAATCTCCTTTGTATTTTTTCTATTAAGGGAAAGCATTCAAAGAATTGAATCCTTTTGGTGGTAATGAGGAGTTCCAAATAAGTCAGAGGAGTAGGTTTCCTTCACATACACGTGATTTGAGAGATTCTATTCACCATCACATTTGCACTAGTAGCTACGATGAAATGGTTATTTCTGAGGTTCACCTCTAGACTTGATAGATTTCCAAATAGAGATAGTGTCAAGATGAGAAGATTAATAAATTCACTGTGGGCCTTGGAAAAGAGCAAAAGGTCATCCGCAAAGAATAAATTAATAAGCCTTACCCTTTTGCATTTGCTATGAAATTTGAATCTCCTAGTATTTCCCAGTTTATGAAGAATCAATTGACTTAGTACCTCTATGCATATGATAAGAGATAAGGGGAGATGAGATCCTTGTCTCAGTCCTCTAGCACTCTTAAAGATTTCAGTAGGCATACCATTAACTGATAGATGTAGATTTCATTGTATTTTTATAGGTAATTTGATATGTGTTTAGTGGTTAAGTTGATTGTTTAGTATGTGTTTAGCTTAAGAATTATGTTAATTCATAAAATTTGTGTCTTAAGTGTTCTTTAGGTGAGAACATATTTTTGAGCTTATATATATATATATATATAAATAATTGTTAGTGTTTTGGGACTTTCGGAAGAGTTTCGAAGGAGACCCGAACCAAAACACAAGGCCACGATTGTGATAGAAGCACCAATATAGGGCCACAATAGTGGAAAATATGCCACAATTGTGACAGAAACTCAAGAATAAGGCCACGATCGTGCACTAAGGGCCACGATCGTGGCCTGTGCATAGATTGATGCAGAGTCACTTTCAGATTTGATTTTTCAAAGGACATTTCAGACCTAGAAAGACATTAAGGTTACCCTGATTGGTTAAGACTATAAAAGGATTATGATATAACCCTAAAAGAGGAGTCTACATTTTGCTTACATTTGGAAACCCAAAAGAGAGAGAGAAAGAAGAGAAGAAGAAGATGAAGAAGAGGAGGATTCTGACCCCGAAGCTTCCTGAAATAGGTGATCTCCTGATGCCACCACTTTCCTGAATCATTCAACTTGAGTTTCATTTCCTCCCCATTTACTTTTTTATTCATTTAATCTGTAAGCTTGAGATGGGTCGTATAGATATGAATTTTGAATTGTTAATGATGTTCTAACTTTTGCTTTGGGATTTTGCTTATCTTTAATGTTAATCTAGTTGATTTGTGTTTACTTGAGTTGGGTATTATGATTGATTGGTGTATTTACATATTTTGGTAATAAACCGAGAGGGTGAACCAAATAAAAATGATTAGATTGGATTGAAGAGAGTTAGGCGATCTCATAACTTGATTAATCCTCTTGATAGATTTCTATTGTTACATTATTCTATTGTTGCTAGTTTGTTTTGATTTAGTTTACTTATTAGTTATTATTCGAATTTGAGTCTTAAACAAAGTACAACTTGAATTAAGTGGTACCTAAGCACAATCTCTGTAACACAATATCTGCTTTTAACTACAAGTAACAACCCGTATACTTGCAGTTTTTAGCGTAAAACTAATAATTAGTTTTGTAATTACCGTTGCTAGGATTGTTTTGTTTAGCATCTTGTTTAGTTTATGTGACTTTGATTTAAGAGTGTTTGATACTTTTCCTTGAGTTTTTGCAAGTGCATAAACACAAGGAGCACGAGAAGGTCTAAAGAGCTTAGTGAAGAAGAGCTTTCATATATTACAAGGCATAGAAGAGAGCTAAGAATAGCTAGACGCCAAAAACAAACACAAAGGAATATGGCAGAAGAAGGAGAAAAAGGAGGAGCTGAGAGAACATTGATGGACTTTATAAGGCTAGGTTTCAGTCCTCAAGGAGTTACAAGGCCAGCTATTCAAGCCAATAATTTTGAAATCAGGCTGGCACTCCTCAACATACTTCAGAGCAGTCTGCAGTTTATGTCTAATGAAGATCCCAATACCCATCTTGCCAATTTCTTGGAGATTTGTGATACCTTCAGGTTTAATGGGATGTTTGATGATGCTTTGAGATTAAGATTGTTTTCTTTTACATTGAGAGGTCAAGCAAAGGTATGGTATAATTCACTCATTACAAGCCAAAACACTATTTAGGAGCACCTAGCCTAAGCTTTCTTAACTAAGTGCTTTCCTTTGACCGAGACAACAAAAATCATCCAAGAGATCACCAACTTTTAACAAAGTGATGGGGAGTCATTGTATGACGCTTGGGAGAGATTCAAGGAATTACAAAGGAGTTACCCCCACCACAAGCTTCCGAGGGAATTTCTTTTGCAAACATTCTACAATGGTGTAACTCAGAGCACAAGAGGAACAATAGATGTAGCTACAGAAGGGTCTTTGATGAGGAAAACCATTGATACAGTTCATGACTTTTGGAAGAGATGGCAAGTAACAACTGTATGTGATAAAATTAAAGGAGCAGACAAAGGTCCATGGAGCAAAAAGGAATGATTTCACTTGACTCGATGACAGCCTTATAAGCACAAATTGTTGCCCTCACTAAGCAGTTGAGCAACATACAAGGAGTTTCTTCATCCACAGTTAAGATCATGTAATTACAATGCGAATTATATGTGAAAGATAACCATGACACAACTGAATGTTTCTTACTAGGAGCAAGTAGTACAAAACAAGTAAATTACTTGGGTCAGCCGTAACGAGGTAACAATCCACACTCTAATACTTACAATCTTGAGTGAAAAAAATCAGCCAAATTTTTCGTGGAGTTCTAACAATGCAGGTGGCCAAGTGAGAACACAAGGATCTCTCAGATTTCAACAAGACCAACTTGGGCCTTCGGAGAACAAAATGGACAAGTTAATGGACGTATTGGGTTCAAAGTTCTCAAGCCAAGATGAAGGTCAAAGAAGACAAAAAGAGAGTCAGAAGAGAATAGAGGCAAAGTTTGACCAGATTGTGAAGAACCACGCTTCATCCATCCATAACTTGGAGGTGCAAGTAGGTCAACTTGCTAATGCTTTGTCTTCTAGGAATGCAGGAAGCTTACCAAGCAACACTGAGGCCAAGTATGCAAAGTTTTTCAAGGACATATTGACATACAAACACAGTTGGGAAGACAATCAGACAGTGACCTTGACATAAAATTGTAGTTCGATAATAATAAGCACAATGTATTCAAAACTACAAGATCTAGGGAGTTTTACTATTTTATGTGTTGTTAGTGATTTTGAATTTTCTAAATGCTTATATTATTTAGGCATAAGTATTAACTTGATGCTGTTATCTATTTTTAGGAAATTGGGACTAGGAGACGTCAAGCCAATATCCATGCTTATCCAACTTGCAGATCAATCCATCAAGAGACCGTTTGGGGTAGTAGAAGACGTTATGCTAAAAGTGGATAAATTTATAATTTCTGTTGATTTTGTTGTGTTGAATTTTGAAGAAGATATGAATTGTCCATTAATTTTGGGTAGGCCCTTTATAAATACTGGTAGGGCATTAGTTGAAGTGCATGAAGGAAAATTGGTTTTAAGAATTGATGATAAGCAAGTTGAATTTAAATAACTAAATCTTTGAAAAAACCAGTGGGTGGAAGTGATTGTATGACGATTGATGTTGTGGATGATTGTATAAAGGAGGTTGAAAAGGAAAGTGAAAAGGAAGTTGAGAGAGTTGTTGAAGTGTAGCACCCCATTCCCGCAAGACCCAAACCCGACATTGATGGGTGATGTCTAAGCTTGTGCCCCGCGAGGGTGGTGTGCTAGAGCACTCAATCACTCAGAAATCGGTATAAATTTTTTCTTTAATTTTAAACCACAAACATAAAGTGCAGAAATCCCTAACCAAATCGGCCCACTTTGTTTTGTAACCATTTTCAATCAACACAATACAATCGTTAGAAATTTCAAAAGCCATTTGGGCCCTTTTTACAAATACAAAATCACTTTAGTTGTTTCGGAATACACATTTATACAAAAAGTGCGGAAGAAACAATTT
>JANZXR010000170.1:6839054-6869546 GCA_027575705.1 Erythroxylum echinodendron | reverse complement strand
GTCCTATTTGTCCTTCCATTTATGCCTTATGTCTTTTATACTTAAGTGTCTTGCCAAAAACACCCTTGAACATTCTGGCATAATAGTTTATTCTAGAAAAATCTTCTCTATTGTCTTACAACTCCAATGGTTTAAGAATCAAGTCATTTGAGTGTTTAGAGAAGAAGTTACGGCCAAAAGAATCAAACATGATTTTGTCTTCAATCATACCGAACTTGTCACAAAATAATGAGATAACTTTCACTATAAATGTTGGATTAAGATCATCTTAGGACGCTTTCAAGGAGGATTCAAGATCTACAACTTTTTTAAAGACTTCAAAGATAGATTCTGTCTTCTGAAGGGTCAAAAATGAGATAGAAGATAGGTGATGAACAGTAACCCAGAAGGTGTTTATGAATAGTAACACAAAAGGAGTTTTTATAATTAGCATAACTTTTCCTATGGATATCAGATTTAGGTGTTCTATATATGGATAAAAATAGGACTTCAAGCCCTAAAACTTCTATGAAGATCTTAAAGACAAATTTTACCTTTTGAAGGGTCAAAAATAGGGCAGAAGATACATGATGAGAAGCAACCCAAAAGGTGGTTATGAATAGTAACACAAAAGGTTTTTTTACAATTAGCATAACTTTTCCTATGGATATCAGATTTAGGTGGTCTATATATGGCTCAAAATAAGACATCAAGAGAGAAAACTTATATGAAGACTTCAAAGACAAATTTTACCTTTTGAAGGGTCAAAAATTGGGAAGAAGTTACATGATGAACAGTAACCCAGAAGGTGGCTATGAATAGTAACACAGAAGGTGTTTTTACAATTAGCATAACTTTTTCTATGGATATCGGATTTAGGTTTTCTATATATGGTTTCAAATAGAAATTTAAGATCTAAAATTATATGAAAACATCAAAGACAAATTGTACATTATAAAGGGTCAAAAATAGGCCAGAAGGTACATGATGAACAGTAACCCAGAAGGTTGTTATGAATAGTAACACAGAAGGTGTTTTTACAATTAGTATAACTTTTCCTATGGATATCGGATTTAGCTTTTCTATATATGGTTAGAAAGAGGAATTCAAGAGAGAAAACTTCTATGAAGACCTCAAAGACAAATTTTACCTTATGAAGGGTAAAAAATAGGGCAGAAAGTGCATAATGAACAGTAACCTAGAAGGTGGTTATGAATAGTAACACAGAAGGTGTTTTTACAATTAGCATAACTTTTCCTATGGATATCAGATTTAGGTGTTCTATATATGGTTGGAAATAGAACGTCAAGATCTACAACTTATATGCAGACTACAAGGACAAAGTTTACTTTATGAAGGGTCAAAAATAGGGCAGAAGGTACATGATAAACAGTAACCTAGAAGGTGGTAATGAATAGTAACACAGAAGGTGTTTTTACAATTAGCATAACTTTTCCTATGGATATCGGATTTAGGTTTTCTATATATGGTTTGAAAGATAAATTCTATATCTACAACCTTTATGAAGACATAAAAGATAAATTTTACATTACGAAGGGTCAAAAATAGGTAAGAAAGTACATGATGAATAGTAAGCTAGAAAGTGGTTATGAATAGTAACATAGAAGGTGTTTTTACAATTAGCATAACTTTTCCTATGGATATCGGATTTATGTGTTCTATATATAGTTCGAAAGAGGAATTCAAGAGATACAACTTATATGAGACCTCAAAGACACATTTTACCTTATGAAGGGTCAAAAATAGGGCAGAAGGTACATGATGAATAGTAACCCAGAAGGTGGTTATGAATAGTAACACGGAAGGTATTTTTACAATTAGCATAACATTTTCTATAGATATCAGATTTAAGTGTTCTATATATGGTTCGAAAGAGGACTTCAAATTATACAACTTTTATGAAGACCTAAAAGACATAGTTTACAATTAGCATAACGTTTCGTATGGATATCGGATTTAGGTGTTCTATATATGGTTAGAAATAGTAATTCACTATCTATAACTTTTATGAAGGTATAAAAGAAAAATTGTACCTTATGTAGGGTCAAAAATAGGGCAAAAGATACATGATAAACAGTAACCCAGAAGGTGGTTATGAATAGCAACACAGAAGGCGTTTTTATAATTAGCATAACGTTTCCTATGGATATCAAATTTAGGTGTTCTATATATGGTTAGAAAGAGGAATTTAGGAGATACAACTTCTATGAAGATATCAAAGACAAATTTTACATTCTGAAATGTCAAAAATTGGGCAGAAAGTACATGATGAACAGTAACCCAGAAGGTAGTTATGAATAGTAACGCAGAAGGTGTTTTTACAATTAGCATAAATTTTCCTATGTACCTCGGATTTAGGTGTTATATATATGGTTCGAAAGAGTACTTGAAGAGATACAACTTCTATGAAGACCTCAAAGACAAATTTTATCTTATGAAGGGTTAAAAATAGGGTAGAAGGTACATGATGAACAGTAACCCAGAAGGTGGTTATGAATAGTAACACAGAATGTGTTTTTACAATTAGCATAACTTTCAAGTAAGATGTACAAAAATTTCATGCTATATACCGTTAGAAATATAAAAGAATGATATAAAATTCTCGAGAAGGAATCATTGCCAACATCTATCTAGATCAATCCCAAATTTTACCCTTAAAGTCATAAGACGAATTTTACATTCATCTACCAATGTACTACATTCAGTTCTCAACTTCATGAAATTTCGAGACTCTTAGAGACAGAATTGAAATTTGATTTATTCATAAGAAATGTATCCATATTTTATACTGTAATTCAAGCAAATAATCATATCATTTAGATGACTAGAAGAAAAGTTATGGCTAACAGACTGAAGCACACTCAGTGAACATTTTCCAGATCACTACCCATTTTATTTCTAAATCTTTCCTTATCACAACTCATACCAAGATCACTCTTTCTACTCCCTCTAATTCTCATTTTCAATAAAATCACATTTAATATCAATTATACTCGGAAGTTGTCAATGAATGCCTATACCACTTTTTATGTGCAAACATTCAATATTTATGTGCATATATACTAACATTATGCATAAGCAAGAAAAATGCATTTCCTTAATCTCTCTTTGAGCTCATATGTACTGAAATTTCAGGTCCTAACCCTTAATATGAGAACGAGATTTTACATGAAGTGCATAGGGATAAGAGTGTGAGTGAAGAGGAATTGTGTGAGGAGGGTGAGAAAGAGAAGTTAGAGAGAGAGGATGCACCTACACCACCTTCTATTGTAAAGCCTCCCACTGTAAAACTAAAACTCTTACCTTCTCACCTGAGATACACGTTTTTAGGAAAGGGCCATACCTTACCCATCATAATTTCAAACCAATTGGATGTTGAGTAAGAAGAGAAAGTGGTAGAGACCATTAAGAAGAGGATCAGAGCCATGAGATGGCAAATTTCTAATATTAGAGGGATTAGCTCCAATATGGTGATGCATAGGATTAACCTTGAAGAAGGATGCAAGACAGTGAGGGAGAGGCAAAGAAGGTTAAATCAAATATGCAACATGTTGTGAAGAAGGAAATGGTGAAGCTTTTAGATGTAGATATTATATACTCAATTTCAGACAGCGAGTGGGTGAGTCCAGTGCAATATGTGCCTAAAAAGGGAGGCATGATAATGATGGACAATGAAAAAGTTGAACAGATTTCCACTAGGATCATTACATGTTGGAGAGTGTGTATTGATTACAGGAAGCTTAATTTGGCCACTAAGAAAGACCATTTCCCATTATCTTTTGTAGACCAAATGATTGAGAGGGTGGCTGACCATGCTTTTTATTGCTTTCTTGATGGATATTCAGGATACAATTAGGTGTTCATATACCCATAAGACCAAGAGAAAACTACTTACTTGTCCTTATGGGACTTTTACAGGAAGATGCCTTTTGGTCTATGCAATGCACTAGCCACATTCCAAAGGTGCATGACGACCATCTTTATAGATATGAATGAAGACTTCATGGAGGTATTTATGGATGACTTCTCTGTTTTTTGAGACTCTTTTGATCATTGTTTGTTTAATTTGGATAGAGTATTACAAAGATGCGAGGAGTCTCATTTAGCCTTGAATTGGGAGAAGTGTCATTTTATGGCTCAAGAGGGAATAGTTTTGGGTCATAAGATCTAATGCAGGGGAATTGAGGTAGATCGAGCTAATACTGAAGTGATTGAAAAGCTTCCACCTCTATTGGCCCTGGCAGTCGAACAAATAAACAAACAAATGAATAAATAAAATAAAAAGAAAAAAGATGTGAAAAAGTCACGGGCTTAAGAGGGGGTGTCATGATCGTGCTTGTGCACGATTGTGACTTATGGTGAATAGTAGCGGATTGTTCAGGGTTGTCGCAATCCTGCATGTGCACGATTGTGCAATCCCCTCTACACTCTCCTACTAAAAAATATCATATCTTTCAATCCTAAGTCCAAAAATTATAAACTTTATGTCGTTGGAAAGCTAAGAGAAAGAGATACAACTTTTATGAAGATAATTTTGTCAAATTCTATCTAGGTCAAAACAGCTTATTCATTGAAGTTTCATAACACATTTTCATTCCTTTTTCCTTTCCGCAATCTGAAAAAACTACTATCTATATCAAAAGAATCCAACAAACACAATCCATATACATAAGACTCCTAACAAAACAGACTCCCAACCCTTCAATTTACTTAAGAAGAATTTATCCAAAAACCATTAAACAACTAACAATTTATTCCCATCACAATAACACTATCAGAAAATAAATTTTTTTCACATATACAAAAAAATTTCTTCAACCTTTCTTTCATTCATTTCTCTAGAAGACAAAGTTTCATTTCTCAGATGTTGCAAGGTTCATACATAACTTCAATTACAAACAAAAGCCACATCAGTAGCATAATACAAAAATACAATCATGAATGCTCATGCTTGATATGCTTATAGAGTACCAAAAGTTTCTGAGCTAACTTAGTTACAAAAATAGAAATTCTTGGAGTCAGCCAAAGTTTTTGCAAGGTTCAACATTGATCTGCTGTTTCTGCACCTAAGGAGTGTAAAGATAATGGGGTAAGCTAGGAAGCTCAGTGGCTAATGCAGTTATAGCCATTAGCGACGAACCATATACACACAAACAAACATATACAGAAATTTATATCACATTTAAATATACATTATCCACGGTTCAAGCTCACAAATAACATATTCTTACACGAATTGAATCAGATAAAATTTTCAATCATCAAAACATAGAACTCAATCATGTGTTATGTTTAGCAATTTAAAGCAAAATGCACGGATATAATGGCTTGAGGGAATCCCATAAAATGAAATGACGAAACTAAAGTTTACACTATGAACGAAATGAGTCCATTTTTCAGAGCTCATATGCCACAAGCGGGCAGCCGGGAGAAGGATGTAGGTCAACGTACATGTGACGAATGAAATGGTATCTCTCTTGACCACATAAGCAAATTTATGATGTTTACATATTTTATATTTCATATCATAATCATATTTTTATACTTCTTAAATTTTCTGTTTTCATTCACATCAAAGCAGCAGATTTCTTGCAAAGCAAACATGATATTAACTTTATAGATTTTTTTCCCACATTCAGAATGAATAAAAGCAAGCATTTAAGTACACATACAAGCAAATAATTCGGCTTATCAATATAATGACTATAAACGTATTACTCACCTATTTACTTATAAATCCAAGCTCAAGTTTGTTAAGTTCTTGATTTCCTTCAAGCAAACATATTTTCATTCAATCAGCATTCACGAATAGAACTTCCATAAAGCTATATTATCTAAACATAAGCTTAGAATTAATCTACTTTTAGTTTATATAAGCTAGAAGAACTAAGATTTAGTTAAAAATTCACAAAAATCTATGAACATAAATCTCTTGTTCCTCTTCTTTCTCTCTTCATTTTCAGCACATAACCTATTTTCTTTACTTCCTTTTTCTATCAAAACAAAAAGAATAAATAAAGGGTTACCTTAAACTCAGTAGAACCTTCTTTTTCCACTTCTTATCTCCATTTTCTTTCTTCCCTTTTTCTCCTCTCTATGCTTCGGTTTTCTCCTTCTCTTCTTTTAGTTTCTTCTATGACTTTCTCTCTTTTTCTTTCTTACTATACACGACTCTCTTCTCTTCTTTTCTTATTAGTTTAAGACAAACTTTTGTCTTTCTAAGCTTACCCTTCCATTTTAAATCTAGTGCCTTCTAACTCCTTAATTTAATTCTAACTCTTCCTTTTAATTCATGCAACTACACATAATTAATTATATACTTAACTAAACTCCAAAAATTGCTAATTTAAGAATTCTAATTTATATCTATGCTTGCTAATTTAATAAAATAAATTCTAAGAAAAATTCGGGATCCAATATTTCTCCCCCCTTAAAGAATTTTGTCCTCGAAATTCTCACCTCAGTCTACAAATAGGTGTGAATACTTTATAGCTTCAAAAGATTCCCATGTTGCTTCCTCTCTTGCATGGTTCTTCCATAAAAATTTAACCAGTTTCATAGTCTTGTTTCTCAAGACCTTTTCTTTTTAATCTAGAATTGTTACTGGTTGTTCTTCATAAGTCAAATCCTCCCTTAATTGAACCTCTGAACGTTGGACTTTGTGCAAAGGATCTGATCTATATCTCCTTAGCAGTGACACATGGAAGACATTGTGAATCTTGGATAACTCTAGCGGCAAGGTTAACTTATAGACGAGTGGCTCAATCTTCTCAATAATCTCATAAGGGCCTATGTATCTTGGACTGAACTTACCCTTTTTATCAAATCTTAAGACTCCTTTCCATAGTGAGGCTCTAAGAAATACTTTGTTTCTAACTTCATATTCCATCTCCTTCCTGTGTGTGTCTGTATAGCTCTTCATCATGTCTTGAGCTGCGTTGAGTCTCTATTTCACTAATTTAATCTTGTCGATTGTAGCTTGTACCAACTCAGGCCCTAAAAGTCTTCTTTCACCTTCCTTATCCTAACAAATAGGAGTTCTGCACCTTCTACCATACAAAGCTTCATAAGGTTCCATTTTAATTCCTGAGTGGTAGGAATTATTATAAGCAAACTCAATCAAAGGTAGATGTTCATCCCATGAGCCCTTAAAGTCTATAACACAAGCTCTTAACATTGCCTCTAATGTCCTTATTGTTTTATCTGATTGCCCATCAGTCTGTGGATGGAAAGTTGTGCTAAAATGAAACTTGGTTCCTAAAGTCTCTTACAAACTTTCCCAAAATCTGGGATCTCTATCTGGGATTATAGAACTCGGAATATCATGAAGTCTGATTATTTCATCTATGTATTTCTTATCTAAAGCGTTCAAAGAATCTGTCTATCTAATTGACAAGAAATATGCTGAATTGGTTAGCCTATCGACAATCACCTATACTGCATCATGCTTCTTACTGATTGTAATTTTCTTCCATTTCCATTCAGGAATAAAGAAGGGATTAAGTTTACCGATGGGTGTTTAATGTTCCGCTTTAACCTGTTGACACACCAAACATTTTCCAACATACTCTGCAACATCTTTCTTCATTCCTCTTCACTAGAAGTATTCTTTTAAATCTCTATACATTTTGGTACTCCTCAGATGCATTGCATATGAAGCATTATGTGCCTCGTCAAGAATTTCATCCTTCGACTCTTGCATATCCAAAATACATAATCTATTACCTACCACCATCAACCCCTCTTCTCTTCTATTTCCTAAGGCTTACCATTTTGAATTTATTCTCTGAGCTTGCCCAAGTACTCGTCTTGTTCCTGTAATTCTTTAATCCTCTCATTTAACACTGGCCTTATTCTAAAATTAGCCAATATACCACTAGATTGAACTTGCCTCAACATCACCTTCAGTTTGGCTAATTCCTTCAAAAAAGGAAGATATATCATCTTCACATATGCTATAGTAGATTTCCTACTCAGTGCATCTACTACTATATTAGCTTTATCCGAGTAGTAATCTATCATCAAGTCATAATCCTTTAATAATTCTAACCACCTTCTTTGCCTCAAATTTAATATTTTTTGGCTCATCAAATATTCAAGACTCTTGTGGTCTGTAAATACCTTGTGGTGACTCCATATAAGTAATGTCTCCATATTTTCAATGCAAAGATTATAGCAGCCAATTCCAAGTCATGCGTAGAGTAATTCATCTGATAGGCTTTTAATTGCTTGGAAGCATAAGCAATCACTTTATCTCCTTACATCAACACGCACCCCAATTATTTCCTCGAGGCATCATTATATACTATATATCCATTACTACCAGAAGGCAAGTCAGAATTGGTGCAGTTGTAAGCTTCTTCTTCAATTCTTTAAAGCTCCTCTGACATTCTTCTGTCCACACGAACTTTTGACTCTTTCTTGTCAATTTGGTAAGTGAGGCGGCTATCATGAAAAAGCCTTCTACAAATCGTTCGTAATAACCATCTAATCCCAAAAACTCCTCACTTCTGCTACATTCTTAGGTACCTCCCATTTAACGACAAATTCTATTTTTCATGGATCTACATGTACTCCTTTTTTTGAAATTAAGTGTCCAAGAAACTCCACTTCCTTTAGCAAAAATTCACATTTATTGAATTTAACATGCAGCTCTTTCTTTCTCAATATCTCCAAGGCAATCCTTAAATGTTCTTCATGCTCCTTGTCACTCTTCGAATAAACCAGTATATCATCAATAAAAACTATAATAAATTGGTCTAAAAAAGGCTTAAAGACTCTATTCATTAGGTCCATGAAGGTTGCAGGGGCATTAGTTAATCTAAAGGGCATAACTAAGAACTCAAAATGCCCATATCATATCCTGAAAGCAGTCTTTGACACATCAGACTCCTTGATTCTTAATTGATGATAACCCAATCTCAAGTCTATCTTGGAGAAGACTTTTGCTCCTTGCAGTTTATCAAACAAATCATTTATGCATGGGAGAGGATATCTATTTTTGATGATGACATGATTAAGTTTTCTGTAATCTATACACATCCTCAAGGATCCATCTTTTTTTTACAAAAAGAATTGGAGTTTCCCAATTCTTTTTGTTACATTATTCGATTGTTGCTAGTTTGTTTTGATTTAGTTTACTTTTCAGTTATTATTTGAATTTGAGTCTTCAACAAAGCACAACCTGAATTAAGTGGTGTCCAGGCATAATCTCTGTGGGATGATATCTGCTTTTTACTACGAATAACGACCAGTATACTTGCAGTTTTTAGTATAAAACTAGTAATTGGTTTTGCAATCAACATTAACCAAAACTGAGTAAGATGGGGAAGTGATACAGGCCTCATTCCCCCTAACAAACATATTAAGGAATCTTAAAATCTTCACAGTCTGAAGGATAAAACCCCATTTTCGACAGAGTCAAAAGCCTTTTTGAAGTCCACTTTTATAATACAATCAAGAGGACTATTCTTTCTTTAACACCCCTTCATCAATTCTTAGACAATAGAGACATCATCCTCAATCTTTCTTTCTTGTATAAAGGCACTTTGATTATCAGAAATTAGTGAATTCATGACTATTTTCAACTTGTTATCCAGAATTTTAGAAATTACCTTGTAAAGGAAGTTGGTACATGTAATAGGTTTGAAGTACTCAAAAGAAGAAGGATAGGAGGTCTTAGGAATCAAATAGATATAGGTTTTATTGATTTCTTTCAGTAGCATTCCCCTTGAGAAAAATTCCAAGACAACTCTCTTTACCATAGGGTCAGTTTCCTGCTATGTTTTTAAAAGAAGTAGCCATTAAAATCATCAGGTCCTAGGGATTTATTGGACTCATTTGAAAAATCACGTATTCTATCTCTTTTTCCTTAACAAGCTTAGAGAGAATTGTAGCTTGGTCCTAAGAGATCCTCTTTTTAATGAGGGAGCAAAGAGGAGTGGTAGTTGCTTGTGTACGGTCCACTAAAAGGTCCCTTCGCTGAGAAATTTCACTTCCATCTCGTTGCTTAAGGGAATAGATTCTATTTGTATTTTTCCTGGCCAAAATAAAGTTAAAAAAGAATTTAATGCACCTTTTACCATCTTTAATCCAATTGGCTTTGGGCCTTTATTCCATGAAGCTATCATAGTCTCTAGTGGTTGACAAGTAATATCTTAAGAGAGACTTTTTAGTATTCAATAAGAGAGAGTTGACAGGATCTCTAATAAGTTTTTTTATATAACTGTCAGTTCTTCTTTAGCCTTAGCAACAGCTAGATGTGTGGAAGAAGCTCTTCTGCTCAAGACTTTTTATCTCAAATTTGATAGCCTTAAGTTTATGGACACAAATGAATTGGTAAGTTCTTGTAATTTTTAACTCCAAACCCCTCTAGAGAGCCTCAGGAAAACCATCATCATCAACTAAAAAATTATTAAACCTGAAAGAACCTTTTCTATCCTGAATTTAGAAAAGTTTTTCTATCTATGTTGGAGAATAGTCTAAGAATAAATGATCCAGAAAAGTAGACACACTATCAGGAAACTGAGTAATCCAATCATGATTCACCAATATTTGATCCATTTTTTCCTTAATGCCAATCTACCAGATTTTTTATTGCTTTAAGTGTAGCTGTAACTTTTAAGTCAAAACTCCTAATTTACTCACACAATCATTTAAATCAAATTAATAGTTTCTCAAACTGTAATGTCCCCCAGATTCAGTTCTGTTTAATGTGTAATCGAAATCTCCATAAAGTAACCATGGTCCATTCACTCTCTTTTGGAATTATACCAAGCTGTCCCATAAAAGATTTATTTGAAAATCATGATTAGAACCATATATAAATGAGGGGAAAAAAGTCGACTTTTTCCTAAATAAGTTTTCATTTCAGGTGAATAACTTGCATCTTCGTCTCAAAAGCTTCAACATCTACAAGGGTCATGCCTTATAATGATCCTCCCAAACCAATGGGCTTGATAGTTAGAGATAAATTTCCATCAAAAGCTTAGTTTATTAAGAATCTTAAGATTTTGAAGTCTAATTTTGGTCTCTAAAAAAGAAAAAATCCATGGTTTTGTGTGATAGAAAAAATCCCTTAAAGCAGAAACTTTTAAGGCAGATGATCCCCCTCACATTCCATGCGATGACTTTCATAAATCAAAAGGTTTTATTTTTAAAGCCCTTACCTTTCCTCGTATTGGATTTCCCTTTGATAACTGACAAAAATTTCCCAATAAAGGGATCATCCCCTTTATTCTCATGAGAGGGTGAAGGATTCTTGTCCATCTGGTCAAGAAGAATTGGATGGTCTTTAGAATTAGTAGAGATGTTCCAGACCCAGGGTTGGCCGATGGCCTAGCCCGACCACGGGCTGATCGACCCGTGGTCCCACGGATTATGAGTAGACGGGGCCAACTCGACCCCTATTTTTTTAAGTAAAACGTAAAAAAACGATGTCTTTTTTAAAGTAACAGCCCGTGGCCCACCTGTGATCCTGTCAACCCGAGCCAAAACATCCCTAAGAATTAGTTAGTTGTTCTTCCACAATGGTCTCCTTTCCATCAACAACTTCCATAATAACCTCATTCCCAACAGCAACTTCCACCATAACCTTTTCCCCTTCCCCAACTATGACATCAACTTTGTGACCTTCAATAGAGGAGGAATAGGGTGTTAATTCCTCAAACAAGATATTAGTTCCAATCCCCTGATCAATTTTCCCTTCACCCATTAGCTCCTCATAATCACCCCTTTGAAAAATTTTACTCATAGGAGTCCATCTTTTACCTTAGAAAATTAAGGAGGGCTTCCATTAGTATTGGACTAACACATTATCTTCATATAAAGCTCCATCAAGTCTCTATCTTATGACTGGGATGATTTCATGTATTGGAGTCAATATAAAACCTAGGATGTCAATGTTGTAGAAATAGTGGGAAGTTAGAGACATGTCATGTTCCTTCTTCTATGGTCTTAAGTGCATAAGCTTTAGAGGAAAAGGTGAAAATGATATATTTATCTTCAGTTGTTAAAGCTTCAATGAACCCTTTGTTTTTCCATAATGCAATGCCATTTTTAAATAATAGGAAATGCAGGTCTCTTGTTCCAGAAGAACCATAAGAGGGAGTTTTCGCAAGATTTGACACCTTCATATAGAACTTCCAGATTTGAGAAAACAACAGCATGCTCATCTTCACTCTTAGGGGGACAAAATTGTAGTGAGAGATTAGTTGAACCTCCAACAACCTGCTTCCATGTTCTCCTTTCACCTATGAGATTGGTTGAAGCAAAAGCAGCTTGGGTTAAGGTAGTAGTAGGAGCAAAAGGGGATTACATTGTTCCAAGAATCCTCCTTGGCAGAGTTATGTTATAAAGGTAGCTTAGGTACTTGCATAGTAAAAGTTAGGAAATGTAGCTCCCAAAAAGGGGAAAGAACAATGGCAGGTAAGTAGAGGGTGGGAGAAAACAACCAAATAGTCCTTAGAAGCGCACCCTATCGAAGGAAGAGTGAGTAGCCAATATCTAAAGATCAAAGAAACCCGAAGAAAATGCAAGAAAGGAAGAGGATGAGGGGATGTGAGTTCAATTCAAATTAGAGGATAATGGAGGAAAGAAGGTGAATATGGAGAGGATGTTTTGGTTAGAAGAAAGCAGGGAAGGCTAGAGGTAAAGGTTAGAAAGAAGGCGAAAACTCTCTTTTTAACCCATTTTTCTGATAAGGACACAAATCCTTGTTTAACTTATCCTCTTTCTTACAGATGTGATCTCATTCGAAAACAAAGGCTTTTCAATGTAGCTAGCAAAGTGGTTTAGTCCTTTAGTAGTCCAATATTCAAATGTAATGTTATAGATATTAATTCATTCATGAATTTGACTTTACTTGAGGTTTTGTAATTGAATTTTCGATTTCTATTTTTTAATAAACAAAGATTTACTGTTATTTGTCATTGTCTTGCTTTGAAATTGTTCAAATGTGTCAAACTTTAAGAGGAACATGTTATCCTCGTTAATTAGAACTTCCTTCAATCTATGCCACTCTACGCCCATAAGTTTATAATAGAAAAGGGAGGTCTTTTATCTACAAAGAAAACCCAATCATGTGTGCCTCCCATCTAAACACTCCTTCCTTCAATGTATCCAAATTACCTTCAGGTTGTCAAATTATTTTTGATTTAATGTTATGGATAGGGTATAAATAGAAATACGTACAAGGAAGATGGTAATGTGTATGAATATAATTTTTTATATCCTATATTTGTTATTCTATTCTTTTAATAACATAGAATTTAGTTTTTTTATTAACATATATATAAATTTTTACTTATTATGTATTTAACCATACTTCAATTTTATAAATATATTCATGTATAAAGATTAACTTTATAATGTATTTAGTTATTTATTTGACATAATTTACATTTTGTCTCGATTGTCTAAAATTTATTCTAACATTAAGAAATATGTATCTTCTTTTAAAATATTTATTTTTAGTTATTATTACATACCTGTTAATTAAATAAAATAACTCTTTATTAAGATATAAATCAACATTTTTATGAATTCATTTTTTAAAATATTTTATTTTCATTTTATAAATATACTTATTTAGAACATTTAATATTTTATTATTTAGAACCCTTAATATTTAATCTCAATTTTTATGTAACATTAATATAGATTTGGTTTTCCAACTGCATTTATTAACATTGAACCTTGATTTTATTAGATGTATTTATTTTAAAAATAATTTTTTTATAAACATAAATTAAATTCTAATGAAATAGCCTCTTCATAAATAAGATTTGTTACATGTTAAATTCTAATAAATTTGTTTCATTCGATGACTTGTTGTCTCGCCATGACAGCACATGAAAGGTAAATTTGCTTAAGCGATCCAAGTAGCCTTGCCTTTGCCTTGCTGCGAAAGAAAACCCTGTAGAAATTGTACGTTTGTTTTGTGCCAAATTACAAGAAAGTAAATGTCGGGCATGGAGAGACTCCAGAGAATGTTCGCCGGCGCCGGAGGCGCACTGAGCCACCCACCACCGGATTCCCCAACGCTGGATTCGTCGGAGCAAGTCTACATCTCCTCTCTGGCGCTTCTCAAGATGCTCAAACACGGTACGAATTTTTTCTACAATCTGATTATAATGTTCCTTTTCATTGACAATCGTGACTCAGTTTGGCGGGTTTTTTTTCAAATTTTTGGTCCAAGTTATTAGTGGGAAAGTTTGGTTCTCTCTTTCTTGCTATCTGATTTGGGGAATTAACAGGAAGAGCCGGGGTGCCTATGGAAGTGATGGGATTGATGTTAGGAGAATTTGTGGATGAATACACAGTAAGGGTAGTGGATGTATTTGCAATGCCACAGAGTGGTACAGGAGTTAGTGTTGAAGCTGTTGATCATGTGTTCCAAACAAACATGCTTGATATGCTCAAACAGACTGGCAGGTATTCTACGTCTTTCTTCTAACTTAGCGACGAAGAGCTGTCAATGCCTACAATCTATGTAGGCATCGCTGCTTGTACTATTTTGCTGTAATTTACTAATTGTTTATCAGCCCAGACCCTACTGTTACCTGAATTACACGATGGAGCCTTTATGTATATGAATTGTTCCTGATATTAAGTAAGAACATTGTCCTCTGTAAATGTCTGTTAACATTTCTTCTACGTAGGGCCACTGAAGGCCACTGAATAATTTATGTAATTTTAGGAGCTTAATTCCATCTTACTTACTATCCAGTTGAATTAATTGAGTACTAGGGGATTATTGATCCTTACGGCTATAGGCTTCACAATTTTGAGACAGAGAGAATTCGAGTTGAGGTTTTCAGCAAATTAAGCTTCTTTTTTCTTTTTTCCTGTGGCCAAGTTACAATTTTAGCAAAGAGTTCAAGTTGTGTTTCCATTTTATTCAAAATCCTGAGAATGTTAGTATGCTTCAATTGCACAAGCTTTTATTGGAACTCATCCCTGTTGAATTGACTTGATTGCCATTGATAAGCATATTGTGAGTTTCCTCAATTCAACTCACTTGTTTGGTGTTGCAGGCCAGAGATGGTTGTGGGGTGGTACCATTCACATCCTGGATTTGGGTGTTGGCTATCTGGTGTTGATATAAATACGCAACAGGTTTTTACTACATCCTTGTTTAGTCTTTTCTTAATATTGATACTGTCACATTGTTTTCGCCAATGACTTATGCTCCTTCGATTTTGGGATGACTTTGATGCCCTGAAAATTTTGTGATTATGGCTATAAACTTCCACGTACAAGATGTATGCATTCACCCAAGCATATATCTTGTATCAAACTCTTTTATGATATCAATTCAATTGCTTTATTTATTTATTTTTTTTTTGTAATTTGCAGAGTTTTGAAGCTTTGAATCAACGGGCTGTTGCGGTCGTTGTAGATCCTATTCAAAGTGTTAAAGGGAAGGTGGTAATTGATGCCTTTCGTTTGATTAACCCACAAACAATGATGCTTGGCCAAGAACCACGACAAACCACTTCCAACCTTGGGCATCTGAATAAACCATCCATCCAAGTTAGTTTGCTACAAATGCAGCTTATTTTTTCTCTGGTAGTTGCCATCCTGTTATACTATGACTTATCTAAGTGGCTTGCTTCAATATTATCAGGCACTGATACATGGATTGAACAGACATTATTATTCGATAGCCATCAACTACAGGAAGAATGAACTTGAGGAGAAGATGCTTCTTAATCTGCACAAGAAGAAATGGACAGATGGATTGACACTTAGGCTGTTTGAAACTCATTCAAAGACCAATGAACAAACTGTTCAGGTGAGGGAATTAAAGTGTGGTCTAGAGTAAATTCTGGATTGAGGGAATGAAATGCGCACTTCTCTATTCTAGAATAAGTGTTTTGCATGTTTCCATTGTTAATGTAGCCACCTTAACTGAAAATTGTTGGCGGAGATTTCTATTGCACTCAGGGGCCCTAGTGTGTGACTGACAGATAATAAACCAAGTACTGTAGTATTCAGTATTCAAGTGATATGGGATTGCTTATCCTTTAATTTACAGGAAATGGTCAACTTAGCTATTAAGTACAACAAGGCGGTGCAGGAGGAGGACGAGCTGCCCCCTGAGAAGCTAGCGATTGCGAATGTGGGAAGGCAGGACGCGAAGAAGCACCTTGAAGAGCATGTTTCTAATTTGATGTCTTCCAACATAGTTCAGACTCTGGGTACCATGCTAGACACAGTTGTGTTCTAGTCTCGGCTCTCCTTTCTCGTCTGCAATATTGCCGTTTGTTTTCAAGTAGAAAGATCATGAGCTTGTAGATTATGCTGCGGCTTATTGCATTTCTTTTGGTCTCCGTTTGATGCATTACCGGAACTATGTTGGACCTCACTCTCGCTTGTTGGAAATTTATGGAAAACGCTTGAAATCTTGGATGGCTAGTGACTCGATTTCTTTTTTATTCAGTTCTGTTCTATCTGTCTTATCAATCTTTAGTACCAAATCGATCTCTTAATCCATCTTATTTCTTATTAATTCGTATCATATCTTTATTAATAAAATATGAAAAGAAAAAGCAAGGAAAAAAAGGGGATCAATCGTTTGATACAAGGCACGAAAGCCTGATACGTAAAAGGTCTACTCAGAAAGTTTTTATCACACGTCAGAATGTAAGCACATGACACGATACAAAATTTTTGTGGCTGATATGTGTCTTTGAGAGAATAAAGCCAAAACGTTTTAAGCAGATGGTACGCAAGCATGAGTAACATTAATGAGATGGATTTGGAAGTAGTCCTCTTAGGGCATCGGATTTTCTGTGTCAAACATCTTGTTTTAACCTTATTTTGTGCCAAAATCGACATCATTTTATGTTTTTTTATACCTAAAATAACGTCATTTTTAATATAAAACAGGATTGAATCAGAGTGTTGGGTATAGAAAATCCAAACACCTCCTCAGCTAGGCTTATTGCTCAATCACTTGCACCTCAGCATTCCAATAAAGTAGTAGTGAGGAAAGGAGGTTACTCCAACATCAGCCATTCAAATTCAAGCTTGTCAGATACAGAAATCTTATTTCTGTTGACAGTGTGTGCAGTTTCTTTTCCAAATTCCAAGGACTATTCCTTATCCTGTTCAATCAGCTGTCATATGTAAGAAACGTGGCAACTCCATCAAAACAACTAACATGCTGTCCATTTTTCAAAGGTAAAATAAACAATATTAGTTGATCCAATAACTTTTGTCTTGCCACGATACCCTTCTTTTGTTTCATTTCTTCTTTTGTAATAAAAAGAGACGTAGCATCAGAAAGTTAATTTGACAGCTCTAAAGTCTATAAACACACATCAACACACAGTCAGCATGCAGGATAGAAGAAGCTACTTGATGTTTGTATTGATTGCGTAACTGAAAACTGTCCCAACTAATCAAGAAATCCTTTCTTTATTATCTTGGCCCCATGCCTATCTTACAAAGATTTGATTTTCCTGAAACTACCGAGAGAATAGTATGACAACTAAGGAAATGCAATATCTGACATCTTGTTCTTTAAAAATAAGCTAACAAGAGAGGACACCAGGAATCCTGTCTATGCAAACTGAACCGCATTCTGTATTGATGATTTCAGGAAGCTACGCCTGCCTGATAACCAAAGCCTCTTTACTGAGATGTCCCGAATCTATGAACTAATCAAAATATCAAGTTGAGATGTTACTATTCATGTTAATCTAAGTTTCTCAGATGCAAATTGTTTTGATGTTGTGGTTCCTTGCTTACTACCATCTCAGGAGAAGATCCTATGGTTTAATTTAAAATGTAAAATTAGAATGTTAAAAGAGTGTCTAATTTCTAAATTGCAGGGCTATGTAGGAATGAAATTTAAGTTTCAGGAACATATTGATTAGACATTTTGAAGACTTTCAGAATGGGAAGCTTTGGACATACAATTATCTGTACTTAAAGCAGCATACCATGCCGACTTTCTTTATCTTTGCTTAAGAAAATTATCTTTCGAGTCAACGAAGGTGCCTTTCTTCTCGTCAGTGAGCCATTGATTACTCATGCAATAAAAAGTTAGATTCACCAACCACAAGTATCCTTAGTATATATACTTGTAGAATACCAAGTTCTATCAACAAACCAGATTCTACTTCTCTCACAGCCAAGCCAAGCAAACACAATCTGCAGGTATTGCAGCCACTCAACAGAAGCGTCAAGTCCAAATTAACTGTTCTTTCACATCAGACATGAAGGATTCACGAAAGATGGAAGTTATTGGCATTGCAATCGAGTCAGTAGCAAATCGAATTGAAAGAATGCCAAGGCTATTACTTGAGCAAGCCAGCCAGGATTATGATACAACTCCTGCAAATAATTCTCTGGCATTCAGGCAAAGTATGTTTCTACTGGCCCCTCTCTATATTCACCATCTCTTTCCTAACTGAGAAGTGTGATGTTAATCAAAAGATTTTGTATTGCAGATGCACTTGATACAGTGCTTAAAAGAATGAACAAGTTAGGGAAAAAGGCTGACAAATTTGCACATGGAATCCGAGAACATGGTGAGTTTATAACAAGTACCTGGAGATTTAAACAACATCATGTCTGTTATACACAAGTAAATAATGGATAAGCTAAAGTCACCCTCAATTGTGTACCTGCAGTGAGATTAGGGACCAAGATCAGTGAGATCCTAAAAGGGAAGTTGAGCTTGGGGGCTAAAATTATTCAAGTAGGAGGAGTGAAGAAAGTTTTTAGACTGTTATTTACAGTTGGAGAACGAGAGAGGTTGTTAAAGGCAAGCCAGTGTTACTTGTCTACTACGGCTGGTCCTATTGCAGGTCTGCTGTTTATCTCCACCGACAAGATCGCTTTCTGCAGCGAGAGATCAATCAAATTATCTTCTCCGGATGGGAAAATGGTTAAAGTTCATTACAAAGTAAGAAACATGAACATTGTTTATCAAAAACATCCTTCAACCTCTGACTTCTTTCGAGAAGTAACGTTTTGTGATTCTGGTGTCTAATGTTCACATATTTCTGCAGGTTGTGATTCCACTAAGAAAGATTAAGGCTGCTAATCAAAGTGAAACAGTGAAGAAGCCATCACAGAAGTTCATAGAAATAGTTACTGTAGATAATTTTGATTTCTGGTTCATGGGTTTCCTAAACTATCAGAAATCTCTGAAGTGTCTTCAGCAAGCAGTATCTCAAGCTTGGATGAGCACAAGAAACTCAGATGTGATTTAAGGAGAAAGCTTTTCTTCTCTATATGCCAATTGTAACTAGAATCAAACATATGTCAGCTTTTCCGGCTGAAGAATTCAATTGTACAAATTTCATGGAAGAAAAATGCCCCGTGATTTTCTAACTCCGAACCATAATATTTTCCAAGATAGTCCTAAATTTCCTACTGAAATATTGCTGCATATCAAAGCTGGTTGCTCAGCTGTCTAAATTTCCTAGTGAACTATTGCTGCTTGTCAAAGCTGATTTTAGTCTAGCGATAGAACATGGTTCCGCTTTAGCATCACTCGTGGCAATTAAGGTTTACTGTTCTCTATGAGTTTATTCGAGACCAGGGACTTGATTCGCCAAACTTTGCGTATCTACAATTTCAAAAAGTATATGAATTACAAACCTATTGTATGATTTCACATTAAGGTATCTAACGCCAACAAGACATCGTGGAGAACCCACTAGGATTCTGATGAGGAGAAATCTAACAGAATCTAAGGGGCTCCTAATTAGGAGGAAATCTATTCCTAACAATTTGGGAGAGATATTATTGGAGATTTAACCAAAATAAATAAATTAGGAGATAATTAGGATATTTTATTTATATAGAATTCTTTCCTAGTATAGATATTGTTGTACTCCGATCTATATGTAACCTAAACAAAGGAAAAATGCACGACAGTAACACTTTTTCTCATATGGTTTTAGAGCTCTAGGTAGAAATTAAATCCTAGTCATCTTCTACAAGTCTTATCTATATTATAAATTAAAACCTAAACTATCTGTCAACCCTAATTGTCCATAATCATGTTAGATTATGTATTAGAATCCACCACCATCCCCACCAAGCAACCAAACTCTTTTAAAATTCACATCCCCATTAAAAAAACCAATACCTCCCATCTACCGACTGTAGACTCTCCTTCTGTCCAAATTACAACTATATGGCTGGATAGAGAGATTTTTCTGCATTGATCTCAATTAGTCTCAATTAGTGTGGATGTATATCTGAGAGAGAGGGAAAATTGACTACTTGAAAGGAGAAAAGAAGGAACATGCCCCTGAGGATCTAGGTTACACCACTTGGGATGCTGAAAATTTTCATTGTAATGACTTAGTTGGTAAATTCTGTGGAGGACGAAATCAACTCCAACTATATGTGTTACTACATTACTAAGGAGATGTGGGACAACATCAATCTCATGTACTCAAACTTGGGCAATCAGTCTCAAGTGCTTAAGTTGACACTAAAAGTTGGAGAAATCTTCAAGGTGGGGAAAGTGTTACCAAATACTTTAATACTTTGAAACGTTTGTGGCAAGATTTAAACTTATTCAATGATAATTATGAATGTAAATCATCAAAAGATTACCACCACCATAAGCAAAAGGCAGAGGATAATCGTATATTTAAATTTCTTATTGGACTAAATGTTGAGTTTGATGAAGTTAGAGGTAGAATTATTGACAAACAGCCCCTTCCCCCTATTGGAGAAGTGTTTTCTGAAGTTCAGAGGAAATAAAACCGCAGGATTGTTATATTAGGGAAGAAAAAAATTGTCAGAACAATGGAGAATTCTGCCTTTGATACAGAGGCTTGTGCTGGCTGAATGGTCCAAGGGAAATTTAAGCAAAAACCTCATGTTTGGTGTGACTATTGAAATAAACCAAAGCACACACATGAAACCTGGTAGAAGTTGCATGGAAAACCAACAAATTGGAAGGAGAAAAATGAGAACAGGGGTCAACTAGGCTAAAAATGAGAACAATGGTCAGCTAGGCTCTACTCATGAATCCAATATTGCCTCTTTCAACAGAGAGCAACTAGATTACATCCTAAAACTTTTGAATTCTAACTCTAGATTGTTGGCTACACCTAAGGCTTCTTTGGCACATTCAAGTAATAATCCTAATGCCCTTGTATGTCATTCTTTTTCTGCTCCTTAGATCAATGATTTAGGAGCCTCTGATTATATGACAAGTCTTTCAAATTTGTTTCATACTTATAACCCTTGCTCTAGTTATGAAAATATCCATATAGAAAATTGGTTATATTCTCCTATTGCCGGTAAAGGTTTGGTAACCTTATCTAGTACCTTATCCCTTAAATTTGTTCTTTATACCTAAACTTAATTGTAATCTCGTTTCTGTTAGTAAATTGTCTAAAGATTCTAACTGTCGGGTTACTTTCTTTGACTCTCATTGTGCATTTTAGGACCAGAGTTTCGAGAGGATGATTGGCATCGCTAGGATGATAGATGGTCTCTACTATTTTGACAATGAAGATTCCAACAGTAAAATATCTCAGAGCTTAATTAGTGTCAATTCTCTTTCTATCAAGGCTCAAAATATGCTTTGGCATTATAGGTTAGGACATCCTAGTTTTCTATATTTGAAAAGACTTTTTCCTATGTTATTTCAAGGATTGGATTGTTCAACATTTCATTATAAGAGTTGCATTTTTTCAGAAAGTCATGGTCACAACGTTATAAACCTTCAAAACCATTTTATCTTATACATAGCGATGTTTGGGGTCTTCCATGGATCAGCACGATTTTAAGAAGAAAATGGTTTGTTACATTTATTAAAGATCATACTCGTTTGTATTGGGTTTACTTAATTAGTGAAAAATCAGAAGTTAGAACCTTGTTTAAAAATTTTTATACGATGATTGAAAACCAATTTCAACAAAAAATTAGCATTCTCCACACTGATAATGGCACTAGATATTTTAAAGAGATTCTTGGCAATTTGTTAAAGCAAAAGGGTATTCAACATCAATCTACTTATGTCAATACTCCTTGACAAAATTGGATTGCTGAAAGGAAAAACAAACATTTGTTAGAAGTGTCTCGTGCCATTATGTTTTCTAAAAATGTTCCCAAATTACTTTGTGTAGAAGCTATTTTATCAACACCCTATTTGATAAATAGGATGCCTATTTGGGTTCTTAACTATATTACACCCTTTGAGTGTTTTAAAGTTTTCCTAAAACTCAAATCTATTCCGATTTACCACTAGGAGTTTTTGATGTACTGCTTATATCCATTTACCTACTAGGGGCGGTCTAAACTAGATCAAATTGTGTCTTTATAGATTATGCCCCAAACCAACAAGGGTATGAATGTTTTAATCCCAAAACTCTCTGTTACTATATATGTCTCCTTCTTTGAAAATAAACCTTTTTAAAGGAAAGTTTTTTTCAGGGGGAGAAACAAAGCGAAGAAAATTTTTGGGAAGTTAATCCCACTACTTTGCCTAAAATTGTAGGATCCACTAAAAATCTACAAAAGCTAGTTGTTCCTAATATTATAGAGTTGAAAATGTTGAAAATTTGACATGAGGAGAAATACTACTAGATGATTCTAAAGGACAGGAACTTGACTTTAAAGTTTTCACAAGGAGAAGAATCATCAAAATGATAGAGAGCCTACTGTTCTCGAGGAACAACATCAATCAAACATCCCTAGAGAGCCTACTGTTCTCAAGAAACAACATCAATCAGACATCCCAAATGATTAGGATGTAGACATCCAACATACTTTAAAGCCTACTAGTCTTGTATTATCCATCATATTACAAAATAGCTCTCGTATGATAAACTATCTTAGAGTCATAGGGCATTACATAAAAAATCTCTAATTTGTTTGTTGCAAGTAACATTCAGGAAGCAGTTGATGATCTAAAATGGAAATCAACAGTACTAGAGGAGATGCATGCTCTAGTGAAAAATGGGACCTGGGAAGTTGTAGACTTATCCAAAAACCAAAGAACAGTTAGCTACAGATGGGTGTTTACGGTGAAGTGCAAGGCTAATGGAAGTGTAAAAAGATACAAATCAAGACTTATCGCCAAGGGTTTTACTTAAACCTATGGTATTGATTACCAATAAACTTTTGCCCCAGTAGTTAAAATTAACTCTATTCGAGTTTTATTATCTCTTGTAGATAACTTCAACTAGACCTTACATTGACTAGATGTGAAGAATGCTTTTTTGAATGGTGATTTGAAAGAAGAAGTGTTTATGTGTCCACTACCAAGTTTTGAAAAAGTTGTTGGCCAAAATAGAGCATGTAGGCTCAAGAAGTCTTTATATGGCCTGAACAATCTCCATAGACATGGTTTGGAAGGTTTAGGAAGGCAGTGAAAAGCAATGACTTTCATCAAAGTCAAGCGGATCACACTCTATTTTATAAGCATTCTAAGAGAAAAATTGCAATTCTAATTGTCTATGTGGATGAAAATCTTAACAAGAGATGACTATAACTAACTTGCAAGGTTGAAAAGGAAGCAAGCAAAGAAGTTTGAAACTAAAGACCTAGGAGCATTGAATATTTGTGAAACAAAGGTAGTATATCCTTAATTTACCTGAAGAAACCAGGCTATTGGGATGTAAGGTGGCTGAAACTTCAATTGAAGCTAATCTAAAACTCTGCCTCGCTAAGGATGAAGATTTGATTGATAGGGAAAATTTGCAGTGACTGGTGGGAAGACTGATATATCTATCACAAACTCAACTTAACATAACCTTTGTTGTAAGCATGATAACTCAATTTATTCACTTACTAGGTCAAGAGCACTTTGAAGTTGCCTACAGAATACTGAGGTATCTAAAAGAGAAACCTGGAGGAGGCTTGATATTTAAGAATGTGATAATGTACATGTTGAAATCTATATAGATGTTGATTAGGCAAGTAACATTTTTAATAGAAAATCAACGTCAAGATTTTGTCCTTTTGTTGAGGGAAATCTAGTCACTTGGCGGAGTAAGAAACAGAATGTAGTAGCACGAAGTAATGCTGAAGCTGAATTTAGGTATCTCGCACATAAGAATTGTGAAGGAATGTGGATTAAGATGTTATTAGAAGATCTGAATATTCTTGTGTCATTTCTTATAAAAGTCTATTGTGACAATAAAGTTATTATTTCAATTGTTCACAACCCAGTTCAACATAACAGAACCAAGCACATTGAAGTGGATAGACATTTTATATATGAGAAACTTGAGAGTGGCTTAACCCGTGTTCCTTATATGCCAATCAGTGAACTAATAACCAATATACTCACAAAATGACTACAGAAGAAACAGTTTGATCTCCTAATAAGTAAGCTAGCTAACGAAGATATTTACAAGCCAACTTGAGAGAGAGTGTAGAGAAGGAGAAATCAACAACATAATCAAGGGGCTGCTAATTAGGAGGAAATCTATTCCTAACAGATTGAGAGAGATATTATGGAAGATTTAATCAAAGTAAATACATTAGGAGATAATTAAGATACTTGATTTATATAGAATTCTTTCCTAATATACATACTGTTATACTCCTATTTATATGTAACTTAATCAGAGAAAAAGTATACGGCACTCGCACTTTTTTCCACGTGTAATCTTTCTGGTAAACTTGGATATTTGAACTTACGTGTTAGTCAAGCAATCGTCTTTTACTTGTGTCTACCTACTCTAAAGTGTAGTTCGATTCGACAGAGCATCGTAGCATACGACGGGTTTTGCTTTTTGTGTTAACCCATCCTCTTTATTTAATGCAGAAAAGGTTTTGCTAAATGCCAATTCAACATCAATTGATGTGTAAAGATCAGCGACTTCAGTATAAGAACTGAGCTGACTGAGTACACTCGAAACTTGGTAAAACAGTCGAACTTTTAAGCAAGGTAATCGTGAAAAACTTTAGGTCTATTCCCAGTCACAGATGAGATCATATAATGACAAATCGTAAGTGGAGCATGAGGGTCCAGGGTTGGTTGCATAAGTAAACCCAGTCCCACCCAATGTGGTCGGTAAGAAAAGCTATCGCCTTAATTAATGGTCCAAAGTGATTACAGAAACTATTTCAAGAGATGACTACTTATCCATCACTCATACGCAGCCTATCAAATGACAACGGAGATGGTGAAAATGATTCAGATTCCTTCACATGGCAGGCATCATAAAAACTCCAACATCAGGACCCACAAATGATTTCGTATCAGCAACCAAAACTGTCATTGTCATAGACCCCTGAAATGTCAAGCTGAAGCAGAATTGGATTGGATTCTTAATTCTCTTAAACTAAATAGTAAATGAAAATGCTGCTATTGGGCTTCCTAGCATTACTAAGGTCTGCAATCTTCTGTGACAGTACGCAGATAACATCCAAGCTTCACGTCCTGGCAAAGATTGATTTACATAACTTCGTTAAGTACGACCTGTGTGTCTACGATCACAAGAAAACCCCTATATCAAGCGGGCACTTTGGTGAAAACTAGATATATCATTGATTGCCATATGAAGCTTAAGAAAAGTA
The DNA here is from genome assembly GCA_027575705.1 of Erythroxylum echinodendron. Lineage (NCBI taxonomy): Eukaryota > Viridiplantae > Streptophyta > Magnoliopsida > Malpighiales > Erythroxylaceae > Erythroxylum > Erythroxylum echinodendron. The sequence continues at coordinate 6,844,028 of JANZXR010000170.1, read as the reverse complement.
GAAACTTAAAGCATAAAGCATCTACAGTATCCTGTTCCCGTACTGAAGTCACTTCGGTGATAGGGGAACAACCTTCAGAAGAAAATAAACAGCAAAGGAAGAGAGAGCATATGAGTACTGCAAGAAACAATGTCCATTTAAATTTAGAGAAATGTAATACAGGTATATAAAACAAGCCTATCACTTCTGGGAGTTTAATACATGAACAGAAAAGGACTACAAAATGAGTCAGTCGCTCATGTTGGCAATCCATGGATAGTATTAAAGCTTTACAAAGGAGGAAAAAAAATAACACCATGTCCTAACATCTGAATAAATAAGATCTTAAACCAATATGTCTGGCTCATTTAAACTTCCATCAAAATTAACTCTACAAAATTCAGGAAACTGCAATCCAGCCTCTTCACAACGGAACTTGGTAACAAATGGGCACGATCTAACATCAAGGTACTGCAAAGAGTCACATTTCTCCAAAAGCAAACCTATTCCAGTCACTGTAATTTTTGGACAGTTGCTAACCTTCAAAATCTTCAACCTAGATTCAATGTCCATCGTTGCTAAACATTGAAAAGCACCATCTGTAACCTCCTCACAGCAGCCAATGTCAAGAGCCTCTAAGCTTCTACACTCAGTGAGGATGCAGTTTAATGAAAAGTCAGAGACATTCAAACACCAATCCATACGCAGGTTCTTCAAACTATCTTTACAGGTTGAGGCCAATGATTTAACAGATTTATCAGAAATATCTCGGCAACCACCAATAATAAGGGTCTCTAGATTTGGACAAAATCTAGCTAAGGACAATATTGAGTCGTCACCAACTTTGTAGCAATCCAACAGCTTAAGTGTCTTAAGAGAAGATGAACAAGCCTTTGCAACACTGGAAATGCCACTATCTCCAACATTGCTGCACTTATTAATGTCTAAGAATCGAATCTTCTTACAACCTGTAACAAGATCTGTAAGTCCAGAATCAGTTATGCTAGTGCAACCTTGCAGGACCAATTCTTCCATTTTAGGACAGTTCTTGGAAAGAGATCTCAACATGCTATCAGTTACAAATCTGCAACCAGTCAGATGTAGACGTCGAAGGTCTTGACAGCCCTCAGCAACAGCGGACAATCCCTTATCAGTTAGCTTTCTGCAATACGATACATCCAAGGATTGTAGAAAAGAAAGACCACGTCCAATGCACATTATCCCATTATCAGTAATGCCTGCAGTACAAACATTAGAGGTCCAAATATAAGCAAATCTCATATAAAAGCAGAAAGAACATAGATTAAGTGTTTTGTTCTTTTCATTTAACGATGAAAGGAATAAGAAAAGAGGCCAGACCTTGTTATTTGAGCACGAGGAAGTCATAAAATACAAACTCAAGCCAAATTTAGTTATAATTTAATTTGTACATAAATGAATCGGAGAAATACAAAACCAGATGTAAAATCCAACCGAGAAACGATTAAAGAAGCATAAACCGTCAACTTTACAATCGTCATTCTTATCCAACAAATTTAATATTATCACCACAACCGAAAGATAAATGATAAAATTCATCAGTTCATTCAATCACAGAAAACCCAGCTTGCAATGCACAAGGATAAAACAAAGGCATTAATCTTTTCTCGCTTAAGCAAAAAGAAGCAACAAATCCGGCCAATTCCTCGAAAAGAAACAAACCAAATAATTTCTTATGCAGCTTCAAACATGCATACTCATTCAAAGCAAGCAAGGAAGCAAACAAAGTTGTAATACCTTTACAATTCTGCAAATCGAGTAGTCTCAAGCACTTCAAGCCTTCAGCAATAACGGCGAGATCAGAGTCAGTAACACCAGGATAAAAGGACCTAGAGACGGACTGGGAGAGGTCCAGGTCAATGAGCTTTGAGAACCTGTCAGCCATCTTCCTAAGCATGTGGGGCCCAGCACGAGCAGCAAGTCTCTTCCTTTCAGTGCTCTGCAAGTACAGCCACTTCTTGCACACCAAGCCGTATGTCTCCTTGTCCTTGTCGCTCTCCAGTTTTGACAGAATCAATCGCAGATCCTCGTCTGTGAGCTTATCGTTGATGCAAATTGAAGCCATGTCTGTATGAAAGTTGAGACCTTTAACAGAAAACGGCGAATTTATAACAGAATTTTTTTGATGAACAATAAGGGAATAGGACTGGGATCAGGGTTAGAGAGAGACCCTAATCTGAATTTTATCAGTGCCTTGTCTCTTATGGTGATCTGTGAACAGTTTCGGTTGGTTTTGTACTAGTATTTATTTGGTCTGTGCTTTGAGGAGTCCAGAAAAGAGAGCGAGTTGAAGATGGAAACAAACACAACACACCAGTATCGGTCTATTTGGATTTGACCGGTGGGCAGGGGTGTTCCCGACTTTTTAGTGTACGAAGTGATTACTTTTAGACGAATGACAATCACCTCCCCGGAGAATTACAAATTATTTTTAATTAAATAAATTTATTTTAATTTTTATCATATTATTAATAAATTATTTTACTTTATTAAAATAAATAATTTATAAATTAAAATTTTATTTATAAATTAATACTTATTTTAATTATTAAATCAACTTTTATTTGACATTTATATCTTTTGAAATATTTTAAATTTAATTATATTTATTAATAATTATTAAATTTAATTTTATTACAAAATTGATAAAATAAAATATTTTTATTTTTTATTAATAATTGATTTTAATTAAATTATTCTTATTTTTTGTTAATAATTAAATAATTAAATAATATATATGTAGTTGTCATATTATAAAAGTCGTGCAAGTTCAAATTGGAACTTATGCCACCTCTAATATTACTTTCTAAACAAGGAATTTATATTTATTTCCTGTGATTTTTTTAGAAACCAAGAATCAGTCGTTTGTTTCACTAGAATCGCTTTATGTTTTCTAAATATTCTTTATAGGTCAATATTCATGTATCGTCCTTTTACGCCTAAAATACAATAGCCTTTTTCATTTTGTGCTTAAGAATGAAGCTAATAATTTGTTATTGGTCTCTTGGATTATGAATGCCATTGAACCTTCACTACATTTGACTATTTCACATATGAAGGAGGCCCAAGAGTGCTTCTCAAGAGCCAATGTGTAACATCTCATTCTCATATTAAGTGTTAGGATCCGAAATTTCAGTATATATGAGCTCAAAGAGAAATTAAGGAAATGCATTTTCTTGCTCATGCATAATGTTAGTATATATGCACATAATTATTGAATGTTTGCACATCAAAAAGTGGTACATGCATTCATTGACAACTTCTGGGTGTAATTGATGTTAAATGTGATTTTATTGAAAATGAGAAGTAGAGGGAGTAGAAAGGGTGATCTTGGTATGAGTTGTGATAAGGAAAGATTTAGAAACAAAATTGGTAGTGATCTAGAAAATGTTCACTGAGTGTGTTTCGGTCTGTTAGCTATAATTTTTTTTCTAGTTATCCAAATGAGATGATTATTTGCTTGGATTACACTAGAAACATATGGCTACATTTCTTATGAAGAAATCGAATTTCAATTCTGTCTCTAAGAGTCTCAAAATTTTATGAAGTTGAGAACTGGGTGCAGTACATTGGAGGATGAATGTAAAATTCGTTTTTGAACTTTAGGGGAAAATTTGGGATTGATCAAGATAGACATTGGAAAAGTTGCCTTTTTGGAAATTATATATCATTCTTTTGTCTTTCCAACGTTTATAGTATGGAATCTTTGGACATCGGAGTTGAAAGTTATGTAAATTGTAAAACATCTTCTGTGTTACTGTTCACAAACATCTTCTGTGTTACTGTTTATCCTGTATAGTCTAGTCCAATTTTGACCTTGTAGATGACATAATTTGTCTTCATAATCTTCATAAAAGTTGCAGATCTTAAAGTCCTCTTTCAAACCATATCAATAAAAACTTGATCAGATATCTGTAGGGAAAGTTATAGCAAATTTTCTCTTCCTTCTATCTTTTTGCTATCTTCTATCTTTTTAGCCTATCTTCTGTTCCATTTTTTACCCATAATAAGATAGAATTGGTCTTTTAGTCTTTCATTAAAGTTGTATATCTTGAAGTTATTTTTCGAACCATATAAAGAACACCTAAATCTGATATCTATAGAAAAAGTTATGCTAATTGTAAAACATCTTCTGTGTTACTATTCATAAACTTTTTCTAGGTTACCGTTCATCGTATATCTTCTGTCCTATTTTTGACCCTTTAGAAGATAAAATTTGTCTTAAAAGTTTTCATGGAAGTTGTAACTCTTGAATTCATATTTCTAACCATCTAAAGAACACATAAATCTTATACCTATAGAGAAAGTTATGCTAATATCCCCGAAGTAAGTTCAATATGATTGAGGATAAAAACAGATTGGATTCTTTTGGTCATAACTTCTTCTCTAGACACCCATATGACTTGATTCTTGAACCATTGGACTTGTAAGACATTGCTCTACATATCCAATAAAAAAAATCATAGCCATCTGAAATTAAGTGAGAATGATTGAGTGAAAAATGTGGGGTGGGTACAATGTGTGTACTCTTAAATAATATGAACTGGTGTTATTCCACTAAACATACTTTAATATTTTGATGATTTCTGGATCGGTAGAGCTCCAAATGAGATGATTTATGACTTGTGGTAAACTAGAGACATGGAGCTACAAATGTTATGAGAAATTGGAATCTAATTCAGTGTTTAAGATATTTAAATTTCAGATGGAAGTTGTGCATAGTATACTGTTATGGACAAGAGCAGTCTAAAAATGTTTGAAGTATATGTTTCGAATCACTGAACGGAATTAAATGATTTTGGTGTCATTAGAAACTTGAGACAATGGGGGACATTTTTCTAGAAGAAGGTGTTATGTTAGAATATTTAAGGGTACTGTTGGCAAGACACTTAAGTATAAAAGACATAAGGCATAAATGGAAGGGCAAATGGGACAATTCTCAATCATTAAGGGCAT
>JANZXR010000170.1:6822921-6838954 GCA_027575705.1 Erythroxylum echinodendron | reverse complement strand
ATATGAATGATTAAATTGTATGGAATGTGAAATGTGAAATGTTGTGAATGTGATTATGTGTTATGTGACTGGGTGAGTCATCGATGATGGTCACTCATTAAGTTCGCAAAACTCACCCAAAATTTGCAACTATTTTTTTCAAGATCAGAAGAATACCCCGTTAGGCCAACGGGAGTATACCTACATCATACAAGTGAAGGATAGAGGTCAGGATCAGTTCGCATCTGCATTGCATTTCCTAATTTGTATTGAATTGTTATTCTGCAACTTTTTTTATAAAATTGTATTCCAAACAACTAAAGCGTTTATATTGTGAAAAGGGCCCAAATGGCCATTAAAATTTTTGATGATTGTACTGCTATGATTGAAAATGTTTATGAAATAAAGTGGACCCAATTTGGTTATGGATTTTTACGTATCATGTTTGTGGGTTAAAACAAAAGAAAATTTTTATACCAATTTCTGAGTGATTGACTGCTCTAGCATGCCACCCTCGCGGGGCACGAGCTCGGACATCACCCATCGATGTCAAGTTCGGGTCTTACGGGAGTGGGATGCTACATAATGGACCATGCATAAACAATTGAAAGTTGAACTTACCGAGTGCAAACAAAGGAGATTGAGTATAGTTGCTTACTATGAAAAGTTAAAGAAATTGTGGAAAGAATTGGCTAATTATGAATAGGTGCCAATGTGCAAGTGTGGGTTATATAAATGCAAACTCGAATCTAGATTGGTGAAGAAGTGTGAAGAGAAAAAATTTCATTAATTTTTTATGAGTCTCGATGAAATTCTCTATGGAACAATGAGATCCAATATACTCGCTCAATATCATTTACCACGTTTAAATAGAGTTTATGTAATCCTGGGCCAAGAGGAGCATGTAAGAACCATTGCTTGTGGAAAGGAGGAATGTGGTGAAGTGATGAGCTTTGCTATACAAGCTGGATTGAGATCTTAAGGGAGTGAAGGAAAAGACAAGAATACAATGTGCATGCATTGCAATTGTACAGGGCGTAAACCTGATAGTTATTTTGAGATAATTGGATATCTTAAGTGGTGGGAAGATCGCCCTTGGAGATAGGATAAGGAACCGGATGAAATGAAGGAGGACAATAATTTATTAATTTTGGGAGCAGACGACACGGAGGAGGAGTCATGGATAATACAGTTCAAACCTCAACATCCGGAGCAGTGAGTAATATTGTGGTCTCAAATGTTGGTAAGACTGTTATTACTAGGCTTGCAGTGGGAAACATTAAGGAACTTTTAAAGTGCTGCAAAGATGGAAGCAAATGAGAAATTAATAAAAAAGTTTTTTTTCCACACAATGGATAATTGACTCTGGTGCTTCTCATCACATGATAGGATGACTGGAAATCTGCGTAATGTTTGAGATGTATTGGAATGTCCTATGGGGCTTTCGAATGGGAGGCAAACTGCTGCCATAAAGGAAGGGACAATGGTGCTTAGTAATAAATTAAAGTTGAACAATGTTTTTTATGTGCCAAGTTTGATGTACAATTTAATTTCCTTATCGTAACTGCTTGATGAATCAAACTATGTGGCTTAATTCACTAACAAGTTTTATGTCATACAGGATCACACTTCGAGGATGTTGATTAGTGCAAGTGAGCAACGAGAGGGGCTCTACTTCTTTAGTGCGATGGTGACTGCAACAATTATAAAGACTTATAGTGAGTGCTCTTTTGATATATGACATAAGCAACTGGGGCATCTATAATCTAAAGTTGTAGAGTTGATTCCGAATGCTCTAGTAGGAATAGGAGTTTGGGGAATAAAGCATGTGAAGTTTGCTCTAGAGCAAAACAATTAAGAGATAGTTTTCTCATTAGTATTGATAAAACTCTAGAAGTATTTCAATTGATTCATTATGATTTGTGGGGCCTTATTAAGACCTAGCTTTTTATGCTGCAAGATAGTTCTTAACCATTGTTTATGATTTTTCATAGGCAACATGGATTTATTTATTAATTGAAAAGAAGGAGATGAAAATAAATTTGTGTAATTTCTTTTGATAATGGTCCAAAGTTTAGATGCATCAGTAATTATTTTCATAAATATGACATTGAATATGAAACATCTTATAAAAGAACTCCGCAAAAAATGGACAGGTAGAGCGCAAACATAGTCATATACTTAACGTAGCTAGGGCATTGTTCTTTTAAGCTGGTTTCATTAGAATTCTTGGGGGAATGCATTTTGGCTTCTAGATATTTGATTAATTGAATGCCCTCATTTGTCTTGAATGATAAAATACTGTATGAAATTTTGCATAGTAAACCACCCTTACTTAGACATTTGTGTGTGTTTGGATGCTTGTGCTATATACATGATCAAGATCACAAAGGAGACAAATTTATTAGTCATAATCAAATATGCACTTTTGTGGGCTATCTTTATGGAAAAAATTGTTGGAGGGTGTATGACTTATAGTTAGGTGTATTCTCTATTTCAAGGGACGTAGTTTTTTGTGAGCGTTAGTTTCCTTAATTAACAATAAAAATGGACTTAGTAATATGAAGGATTGATGTGGTGTGAATGAGGATGATGATGTGGCTATTGTGAGACAAACTCGTGTACCTAAAGAGAATGAGTAATCTACACATGTTTATGGAGATAATGTATGTGATGAAGTGTTGAATAGTAATGTGAGAATAATGATACTAAAGAAGTCATGGATATTAGAAGTTATAAGAATTACGAAGTCAGATAAGAGCTGTCAAAAATGAGGAGTCTTTGGGCCGTGGACATTAGAAATCCACTCATTTGCTAGATTTTATAACAAATGCTATTTGTAAATTGAGTCCCTCGACAATTTCATCTACTCATTCGCACTCGTTTGGTATGTCCTATCCTATAGCATACTATGTAGACTGTAATAATTTTTCCATATGACATTGAAAATTTTTGGCAACTATTATTGTAAAAACTGAACCTCAAACCTTTAATGAGGTTGTGAAAGATGAAAGGTGGAGGAATGCAATGCAATAATAAATACAAGCATTAGAAAATAATGGCACCTAGACCTTCTAAACACTTCCTTAAAGGAAAAAGGCTATCAGTTGCAAGTGGGCTTATAAAACTAAGTATAATTTTAATGGATCAATTGAGAGGTTTAAAGCAAGGCTTGTGATTTTGGGAAACAATCAAGTTGAAGGGCTAGATTATAATGAAACTTTTACACCTGTAGCCAAAATGGTGATTGTTTGCACTTTCCTTGAAGTTGCTGCAACTAAAAATTAGGAATTTCATCAAATGGACATCCATAATGCCTTTGACATGGTGAGCTTAAGGAAGAAGTCTACATGAAGTTACCTTTCGACTTTTGTTTTGAGGTACCTAATAAAGTTTGTCAACTTCAAAATTTGTTTTATGGGTTGAAACAAGCTCCTAGATGCTGGTTTGCTAAGTTGGTTGGTGCTTTAGAAAGGTATAGACATAGTTTTCATCAATCATATCCAGACTACTCTCTTTTACAGTACAACATGATAATTTGCAACTCAATGTGTTGGTCTATATTGACGATCTTATTATTTCAAGAAATGATGGTATTGCGATTCAGACTTTCAAAGCCTATCTGATTAGATATTTTTATATGAAAGATCTTGGGGTTTTAAATTTTTTTTGGGGATTATGTGGCTCGAAATCACACTGGTATTTTTATGCACTAGTAGAAATATGCATTAGACATTATTTCTTAAGTGGGTTTGTTAGGAGCAAAATCCATTGTTTTTCCTTTAAATCATAAGTGGCTAACAGAAAACCTCTTCTTGATCCAGAACGCTATTGTAGGTTGGTTGGCCGACTAATTTATCTTTCTATTACAAGACCTGAACTTTCTTACAGCGTGCGTATGCTTGCACAGTTTATATAACTTCCAATGAAAAAGCACGGAGATGCATTATTTGAAAGGTAATTCAGGTCAAGGAATTTTGTTACGAGATGACTATGATCTGCATCTGTGTGCCTAGTGTGATTTAGATTGGGCAAGTTACCCTTTAACTCGACGATCTCTTATCGGATAGTTTATTCTACTTGGTAATTCTCCCATTTCTTGGAAGATCAAGAAACTATATACCATGTCTCATTCTTCGGCAGAGGCAAAGTATCAATCTATGGCCACAACTGCCTGTAGGCTAAAATGGTTAAAGATATTATTATTATGCCTTAGTGTTGCACATCCTCGACGCATGAAGCTTTATTGCAATAGTCAGGCAACTTTCCATATTGTAGCTAACCTAGTTTTTCGTGAACATACAAAACACATTGAGGTTGATTGTCACTTTTTGCATAATGAAGTTGTTAAGGGAATCATTTCTACAAGATATGTACCTACTCATTTTTAGTTGGCTGATATTTTCACCAAATAGTTGTGGAAGCAACAATTTGATTTCTTTCTCCACAAGTTGGGATACTATCTTTAATCAACATATATCATACATTATTCAACATACACAATATATTATTTTTGGTAGGCACACATAATCAACTGAAGATTGATTTTATTTAGGGTCTTATATAGGTAGGTATTATTAAGGAGACAAATTTCTTGATTCTTGTAAATTTTTATCTATTGTTGCTTCTAGGCTCAATGGAAAGACATCACCTTTTGGCCATCTCTAAAATTGTTTATGAAAAATTTCCTGGAGTTTTGATGACTAATTCAAGTATTTCATTCTCTACATATGATATCATTCTTCTTTGTAGACTTTTTGTTTGTGTAGGTGTCAAACGACCGTGTAAAATTACATAAGCTAAATAAACAAGAAAGCATTACACCAATATATTAATGTTTATGTGTTAAATTATCACTATAAAAATATTATCTTTATTTATCATATTTTTTTAACATAGGTAAGTTTTTAGTTTCAGGACAATACACCTATAACAGTTATGTTGTGGAAATGGGGGAGTAATATTTGAAAAAGAGAATGGGTTTTATCTAAATAGGCAATTCAATTTAATTAAATTATAAAATGAATTTAGCTATAGAATATTAACAGAATAAGTGATGCATATTAATATTGTAAGATTATGGAACACATGTAGGTACACTAATGAGTAATATGTTATTACTTTTAATAGGATTTGATGCAATAAAAAATGTTTATCACTGTTATTGTGGTATCATAATAGCACTATAAATTCTTTGAACAAAAAGGAATCTAGGAAGGTACAGCTGCACTCAAGTTTAGATAAGCAAATGAGCATGATTCTGTATAATATATGTTGAATAATATAGAGTATACGTTGATTACAGGAATTTTCCAAACATATAAGATATAGTATATGCATATAAGATATAGTAGATGCTGATAAAATTAGTCTAATATTTTCTTCCCTATTTAATTTGAATTTATAACAAAAAAAAGCCACAAAGAAAGGGATGATAATGAGAGAAAACAAAATACTCGATAGGTCTTCCATTGCTTATATGACCCTACTATGCCAATATATTGGTAAATCATTTAGAGCAAAAAATATATTTTAATAAAATAATTAATTTTAAGTATTTTATAAAATATAAGAAATTTCTATAAAATTTTAAATAAAACTATAGAAAAAATTATTGTCTTTTTACCCTTTAATATATATGTATAGTTTTAATTTTAAAATGGAAACAAATAAATAGTTTAAAAAGTATATTTGCAATTTATTTTAATTATAATAATTAAATACGATATATAGATAAATATAAATATCTAGATTGAAATTACTAAAGTCTAAAGTGAATTAAATAATAACAAACATAAATGAACTTTTGTAAAGCTTGTATGTAAAATAATTGTTAAATAATTTTTTACCAACATTCATCCTTACATATTTTTTAGATAAATGCAGATGTCAGGATTGGATTTAGAAAAGCACATGAATGTCTCTTTCCTTCATCCAATTGTTCTCAACTTCAAGCATAAAAACAAAAGAAAATGTAAAATGTTATATGTATATAAATACACATATAATTATTAATTAAAATACATAATTTCAATAAAAGTTTAAAATATTATATTATAATTATTATATGCTTTATTTTATAATATATTGTTTTTTAATAAAATAATAATTATTTTCAGTATGATAAATCATACATGCATGCTTTTATGATAACAGTTACTTTTATAATCTGTTAAATATTGGTACATTATGATTAATAAGGAGATTAATTATCTTAATAATTTTATAAATAAATATATACACTCTCAATATTGTCTATAAATATTTTATTTAGGAATGGAGCACATATTGTGAATAGTATAGCCTTTTTTTTCAATAAAACATGTAGATCTCTCTTGCAATTTAAGAAATCTTATAAAAATTTTCTGATATTTAAAATTTAGTTTTTCTGAAAAACTCCTATTAAACTTTTATTAAAAAATAAAGATAAAATATACACGGTATGAATATTAGACATAAACTAATTAAATATCATTGATATATAACCTAACTCAAATCTTAAACTCGACTCTAATCAATTGAATTTAACGTAAATTAATAACTATGATAAATTATTAATTTAAATCATTACTCAAGTCTCAACTTAAAAATTAAATTGAATCATCATGTAAATGATATTTGATTAGTACAAATATGATGTTCATAGCATGTTATTTATTAACCTAAAAAATGGAAAATTGAAAATTAGTAGTTTTTTGAAAATTTTAAGAATTAAGGAATTTTCCAAAAGTTTCTTAAACTATATAAAGGTATATTCTTTTACCATATTTTTTAATATGTAAGAAAACAAACAACTACACTTACTTGGATATCGGCCCTATACACCAAGTTGTATATATAATTAAAGTAAAATAAATGTAATTAAAACACATTAGAAGTTAAATTAACTTCTTAAAATTACATATTAAAAAAATTGAAATTTTTTGTTATATGTGTTAATTATTATAATCAAAGATCAATATTTTACAAATTTATAATTTTAATGTGTAACGCCATAATAGAAAATATAATATGTTTATTAGTTATGAACTATAATTAAAATCAAATAAATTGCTTATTATTTATATGATCTATTTATTAAAAATTAGTTGGATGATAATTAACAAGCAGAATTTTGAAATATTTAAAATTTACCATTAACCATCTATTTTATTTTTAATTAATTAAAATTTGTAAATAAGCTTATTTATCTTAAATTTGAAATTAATTTAATATATATGCTAACCCAATAATATTTGAAACGCTCTCTGTTTCCTTTATTCGTGCCCAAGTCATATACAGACAGCCTTATAATGCAATAAATCTTCCAAATTCATGTTTTAACTATATTTGAGTGAAAACAAACAAATAGAAATTAAAATGAGGACAATGAGGTGGTGCCTTAACGACCATAACCAATTTCAGTCCTATTGATTGTACAAGATATCATCAAAGTATCCCAAGATGACAAGTCTTGCCATCCAGGATTCAGGCAAGCATCAAACAATACCAGGTTTCAGATTCACACAACCATTTAGCTACTTTTTGAATTCGGTGTCAAGATCCAACCCAACGGTTTGAGCACTTAAACAATGTATTGAAGTTCGAGTAACAGAGAAAAGGAAATAGGCTGATGACAAAAGCCAAATCTCCAAGGAAAACCCAAATAAAGCGGGTTTTACATGCAAATGACAACCAGCAAGGAGAGGAAAAGAACATGGAATCTGACGAATAAATGGAAAAGAGACTGAAATTCTCAAATATTGTATATCAAATGGGTAAAGATTAGTTTCAGTATGGTTTTGTTACAGGGTTAGACGGGATCCTCACCAGCAAGTTAGTGCTTTCATATTCCGTAACTACTATTCCCCCTAATTTTGGCAATATAGGAACCAATTATCAGTCCCAAGACAGACTTGGTCTCCGGTTTCACAAACTAACTCTACAAATGAATACAATCACATGAAACAAAGCAACAAGCTGAGATCCTCACGATAGCATTAGTTTCATAGTTTGCTTTCTCCTCTAGCACAACCATGCCCAGTTTGGTTTTTATGGTCTTTTAAGGTTTTGAAGGCAAGGATTATGACTTTAAAAGGACAACACAGTCTGCAGGGTACAGGTGATAACTGCTCTATTTTCCAGGCAAGACAGCCGGAGATTGAGTCACTTGATGACTCATAACGTATAACGTTCATCTCACCCTGAAATCAACTTAGAGCCTCATGCCTAAGAACAAATTTCTCAAATGATGTCATCTCATTACTGACTCTTTCACAAAAGACCGGCCACCGGAACTGAAGGAGCAAACATAGGAACATTAAGCAACAATATGTGGAAATTTTAATTTAACCATGGAGGAAAACCAAATCTACAAGCTTAAAACTTTTATAATGACTCACGTGTATTCTAGGTGAATGTTCATGAATCTACGGTTTTCTTTGCTTTGTGATAGAGTTACTGAGCCTTCAATCAGCTGATCTTGCTCAACCTCAATTGGGTCATAAAAGTATATTAGCGTCTGCAGAAGATAATCAGACCACAAATGAGCACACAACAGACAAAGCTTCCTCGAACATATTCTTATTTAATTACACTTCTTCCTTCTGCACAGAAAGAGAACAATGAAGACAAGCAACTAATTGCAAATGAAGCGAAAAACATTAATAAACCCTTTAACATCCTCGTCAATATCAGCTTTCCATCAATTATCCAAGTTATACCTTGATGTTCAAATCACTGCCAGTGATACTTTCTCCAGACAGGAATTAGGAATTCAAATATCTTATTGTCATTAAGAAAAACTGCCAGACAAGGATAATCCCACATTTTTCTGTTTGCTTTCCAATTCTAAACAGTTAATAGAAAGTTAATGAGATTTTTCATTTTATAATATAAATAAAAAGGAACAGTGTATAATTGGAGGTGGAAAGCATGACCAGGTTTTATTCACTCTTCAAGAACTGAAATTCTTTCAAGGAGAAAAGAACCTAATGGCAATGAAAGAATTGAACAAGGAGTCATACAACTTGAAAATATCATGTATGGTTCTGTAATGCGGTAGCAAAGGTCAGTTACCTGTCAACCTTTCCGCTATCATCTCTAAAACCAAGGGTTTCAAACCTGGACTGGACTGGCCAGCACAACAAGAAAACTCATAGACTGGTCATTGCGCAGGCTCAGAGAAGACCCAAGATCAGGCTGGGTCTTGACCAAAACTGCCAAGTGAACTGAGACCCAACCAGTCCATTCAACCAGCATTCGACCATTAGAATAAATGCATAATCAGGGTTGGGACTCCACGCCAAGGGAACCCGCTGCTAACCACTAAGCCAATGGTCTTAGTTTTTAAAATATCCCATCTTTATATATTTAAATCATATTTCGATTCATCTAATCATTTGGGTTGACTGCTGTTCAACTATGGTTAAACCCTGTAACCCATGGCAGAGTACATTACTCAACCATAAAGGTCACATCAACTGGTTAGAATAAAGCCAACATGACATTCCCACTATTGAAAAAAAGATCCTCGTGTCAATTTATTTCAATGTAAATGTAATTTTTTTAAAATTTGTACCTTCTCCATCTGCAGGGAATCTTTATATATCCATAACAGGTGAATTTATTACCAGAAATTGCTGTACTTATTCTTGGGATCGCTCATTTATCTTTGTAACCCTCAGTAATTACACAAATGTCACAGATAGTGCAAACCAAACCAATGGAAAGATAATTAGAAATGTGTGGTTTTACTTGTGAAGCCAACTGCAGAAAGAAGAGCACATAAATTGGATGCGTGGGCAAACTTTAGCTACCTGTTGCCAATGTGTTGGCGGTTCCTCGGGAGCTGTGGAGAGCACAAGTGCATCATTTGGATTCATCTTTTTCTTCCTTTGACTCCCATCAAGAGGAAGACTGTTTGATGAGCAACTTAGCAAGCCTGGTACATGACCATTGGTAGGTTGTGTTCCAGACCCACTGAATTCAACATCAAACCAAAAAGCAAATCCATGCAGAGGAGCTGCAATCAACATTGACATGAAAATTTGTAGCAAACATATGCAAAATAAGGAAGTGACAGCATCTGATTAGGGATGGAAAGAAAAGGTTACTTGAAACTAAATCAATTCATAAAAAGCAGATCAGTGCAAAGAGTATCCAACTAAATCAAGAACTGATAGCCCAATTTTTTTAACAGAAGACTGTTCCCCGCTCAAGCAGATATTTATTTTATTAAATCAATAGATATCATGCCGTTTCTTTGCATTGCCACAATAGCGAGCAGAGATTGAGGCTCTCTAATGTACAGTAGGATTTGAGCACATTGTTATGAACCAATTCAAATAAGTCCACAACTATTCAACTATATGGCTGCTTAACAAAAGGAAACCAAAACTCTGAAAGGCCTATGCATTTAGAAATGAAAGATGCATAACCAATTGTAGCTATGGATACGATACCTCTCATCATTGATTTGAATTGAAATCTTGTTGTAACAGATTCTAGTTCATGAATTTGGATTGTGTAGCAGTCCACATGCTTAACCTGCAATCAGAAATCAAGTTGAAACCCTCAAATTAATACATATGCAAAAAAAATTGTAAGAGTTGCAGTGGGTGGAAGTTATTAGATATTGCCACCACTTAAACAACATAAAACATTAATAAAGGATAGAACCCTGTCGCTAGAAAGCACAAACACTATCTCCCAAAGTAGGAGGTAATCCCAATCAAGAAATGCAGGAGCACTCTAGGACATAGCCTTGACAAGCAACAGCAAAAGGATCTCAAACCCAAACAACAGGCATCTTAAAGCAGGAGCTTCAAAAAAATTTCTGTTGGTCCATGAGGTCCAAAAATGAGATAGCATGCAATGAAGTGTATTATGAATTAAAAGAATGATTTCAAGTTACACATACGCACCACGGAAGGAGCTCATATCAATTAAAACTTTTCCGTAAAAGATACTTTTTCAATTTATACGCATTTCTTTCTTTCCCTTCCTTCTAAGCTACTCAGGAAAAACCAAAGACACGAAGAGGCATTAAATAATAACATGGGGACACCTACAAATTTGAAATTACCAGAAAAGCACCCACAATTGAACTAGAACCTTTTATAAACGCATTCATCACATCAAAGCAAGCATATAAACTGTAAGTATGACATATAGAAACAGAAAATGATTATCAAATTCCACAGAGCAGTTATGGGACCTTAGCAATGCCCTAATTCATTATTCAGAATATGAAATAAAGAAAACATTCCTGGAAATAGTTCAAATACAGTGGAAAATGAGGTACAAGGGAGAGATTACAGCTACCAATTGGAAACAAGAATGACTATTATCATGCATAGGAGCAACTATGGAGTTTCAACAAATACACACTACACAATTATGACAGAGATTACAAATAAGAAAGCAAGAATGCATGATCTTAAATATCCTGCATACATATTCTTCATCTCTCTCAGGAAATAAATTAAAAATTGCGAAATTACTCAAGTGAAGAAATCAAGAAAAGGAGACTCACCATATGTGGCCATGTCAAAACATTTTCACCTGATATTGTTTCCACTGATGGCTCTTCAAATGCACACTGTTTTGCTAAAGGCAACATGGCAGACACTGAAAACAAAAACAACAAAGACAACTTCCCCATAGCATCCCAAGTCAATTATGTGTACCTAACACTTCAGTTGTAATTCAAGTAAATACTCACTATCAATTCCATAAACATTGTGCCAAAAATCAATGCTTTCACTGTATCTGTCAGGATGTGTAACAGGTGCCATGTAAAGCTGCATTACACAGATTGATGGAAAATGAAGATTACAAACAGCTAGGTCTGTATTAAGTCAATTAAAGTATCAGCAGTTCAACCCAGATGCTCGTGTTGCAAATTAAGCATGCACAATCTATTACAAATGCACAACCTACAAAAGGAAATAGAATCTGAATGTCTTAATAGTATAAAGTGGACACAGGTTAATGATAGACCTTAAGTACAGTTCTAACAATTAATAAAATTAGTGAGACAACTATAAACTTTGGAAGAAGGTCTACCGCTGCATGAGATGGTAAAATAAGGCCTCCACGTTTTAGCCAGCGATCCCTTGCAGTAATTACACTTCCGAGCATGCTCTACAATTAAAAACAAAAGCCAACATAGAAAAAATATCACCAAGGTAAAGGTAAGAATAAATAAAAATGTCAGTTTGTAGTCAGAACATCTCTTGGTAGACCAATTAATTTTTAGCTAAACCCACACGACAAAACAGAATTCAGGTTTTCAATTCAATTTCATTCAGGTTAGTTAGGTTCTAAACCTATATAAATCTTGGTCTTTGTTTCATCAAAGAACCTACTAGCAAAGGAGACATTAACTTCTCAGCAATAAAAGGAGCTTCCTGCCTGGACAAGCACAAATGAGGAAAAGCAAAAGAAAGCTTTTTCCTTAAGGCTTGCCTTTCTGTCGTACTATTGGCTTCAAAAGGAATGTTCCAATTGCTGAACATAATGAATTGAACAATTCATATGGATAACTGCTTTTGTAAAAGAAAACTCTTTTTTACTATATGTTGATTTACTAGTCAGTACTATAATTAAAAGGCCAATCAAAAAGCATTGTTTGATTTTAGCTAAAGAAAACTTCAAATTAATAGGTGATTATTAAAATGAAGAAGATCAAATTAACCAATTAAATCCACATTCTAGAGATAATCTCTGTTTATTTCATCAAGTATACTTTATTTGTTGTTCATAAATAATTAGAAACAAATGTGCAATTTCACCTATCCCTAGATGCATGCAGGTCACTTCCTTGCAAAGCTTCCTTGAAGTATCTTACAATCTGCCTTAGCAAGGCTAAATTTGCCTCGCAAATCAAGAATTTGTGTGGATAATAATGCAAAAGATGATAAATAACATTAAACTCTATAAAGTGAGGTTCATATAATATATGCTTTTGGTATCATTGATGATTAATGATTTGATTTACAAAATTTAAGGGGTAGATCATTTTCCATCATTTGAGTTGGAAAATAACAAGGTCAAATCTTATGAATCTCACCATGCCTATAGCACTTTATCTATTGATTCAGCATTTTGTCAACCAACATATAAAGTGGAAGTCATGCCCAACGTATAGAATGGAGAGACATACAAGTATGTACATGAAAACACATGCTACTTGTGCCAAATTATGATAATCACCTCATACAAAAGCATGTAGCCCATCCACTCGGAAATTATGACATCGACCTCCTCATCAATGTCAACATCCTGCAACAATTGTAAACAAAGTGGTTTACTTGGTTGGCAGAGTCAAAAAATATAATAACAGAAGGATATGTATCTTAGTCTGAGCTCTGGTTCACTGCTACACAATACTTGCATGTAAGGTTCCAATTGGACCATAGCGGATAAGATGCATTTATTGCTTAAGGAACTCTTGACTACTTATAACTAAATCTACATGTAAAACTCCTATGTCGTAACCAACTTACATGTTTAGACTCTCAATAGAGGTCTAGCTCAGCAAAACCAATCAAGAAAGCAAAGAATGTCACAACTCAACTCTTTGGTACCCCTTGTTACATACAGAATCAGATCCTTGCTCCAAAGCAAAGCAAGGATAATAGCAATGTTTAGAAAACTATAGTGGACTACCCAACCAAAACAGCATGAAGTGATGGACAACTGAATCGGGTTCAATTGGATTAAACAAAAATCACTGAAATTAAAATAACACCTCATTATATATGGGAATAACGGTATTTAAAATGTAGTATGAAATATATTTGTAATGTAGATACCCATTTAAGACAACAGATACTAATTTATGAACTTCATTTTCCTTAAAGGAGTATTGCAATTATAAGTTCAAGTTGAGATTACATCTTGTATGTGTAGTGTGAGAAACTAGTCTATAATTATTTATCTTTCATATCTTATATATACACATATATTTAACCCTTGGTTAAAAGGTCGTCGGGCAATTTACTCACTTTTACATTTCGCAATTCAAAAGGAACCAACCAACAAGAAAGCATCAAGTGGAAAAGGTACAACAAGGTGGAGATGTCAACTTGAGAATAAAAAAAGAGAACTCCACATAAGTGAGAAGAAACAAAGAGTTGCCAGCTTGATTAAGAGCCTAGAGAGGTATTAACTTGAGAATATAAGAAATAGAGTGAGATAAGGCTTGAAACAAGTTATGGAGGCTGTGTGAGCTCCATCCCAAACTTCGATGAAATACCTGAACATGCTACAAATTTAAGATGCTCAACAATCACAAATTAACATATTAGGGCCTTTACTTTTGGAAGAAGAGTCATATTGACCAGTGTCAAAGAAGCCTACCTCAACTCGTCCATGTAGCACGATGATCTTGTCAGATAAATTGTTTGCCTTCACAACCTCATTTGCCTGCTCATTGAAAAAGCAAGATTAATTTCGATATCTTGGCCTCGGAAACTATTCATATAAACAGTAGATATATACAATGCACAGCTTACGAGATTTCAAATGATCATTATCTTCAGAAAAGTTTATGAAAAACCAAAACTGGGGAAAATTAATGCCCCACATTTCATTATCAATAGCAAGAAAGGACTAAACATAATAAGTCTTGTTGCTACACAACAAATCTTTTCGAAGTTCTTGACGAGCCCATGGATCAGCACATAGGTTCAACATCAATTTCTTATACATTTTCTTTCATACATGCTTGGAAAGCTTGACCAAAAAGAAAGGACATGACATTGCGAGAAATCTCTATTTAGGTTGAGGGAAAGATGAAAAGCCATATTGTGACGTCAACTCTTGAAAAGTCAAGTCATGAATGCATCAAAGGGATAAGATTAATCGTACACAAGAACCACCCAATCCATCATTTCTAAATGAAAGGAAAAAAAAAAAAAGGATCCTATAAATTTTACAACATTTCTTTACATAGATATAGCGACATGATGCTTAAAAGGTATCACAAACCAAATAGCAAAGCAAACAAACCTAACCCCAAATCCCCAAAACATGTTCCATAACAGCTTAAATGGCATAATGCAAAGATAAAGCAGTTCCATGACCTGGCAGAAACTATGTTCAGCATATTGGAACATTAAACGAGACCCGACAGGAAGGGTCAAAATTGAACACAACTTCTTTTCTGACAGATAACAAAACTTAGATAAATAAGATGATATTCATGTCTAAAGGCTGGAAAATCCAAAGAAGTATCATGGTAAAAAACTGACATGGTAAGCCTATTTCTTTGGGAAGAGAAACTTAACATTGTCCATAATGATTCAATGAATGGCTAACAACAAATTGAGATAATTAATCACAGATCCTAGAAGTCGTCCATCATATATGAAAATTTTCAGACAAAAATGACCCTGTATACAATTAAATGCAAAAGTCACCTCCTAGTAAAGAAGAAAATTTGAGACTTTAATAGATGAGCAGAATAACATGTATGAAATGGAGAAAAACACAACAGTTCCAAAGCTCCAACCTACTGGCAACAAGCAAACGCCAGCTGGAATCCTTAACCTTACTTCTAAAAAAAATTAGTGTTTCTTATTTCCTCAATTATGCCTGGTTATAAAGTTAAATGGATGGAGACTAAAAAGCATTTTACCTTTATCCGTTGTTATATTTAAATAGGATGAAAAAAACTTAAAGCAAGATAATCTAGAAAAGGAGACACACAATTGTCAAGCCTAGGAAGGTTTTGATATAGACAACCTTTAGTTCTAAAAGGCGACTCCTTTCAGCTACTTCAAAATTTTAACTTTCTTGCAACCCCCAAGCCTCACCCTCTACATGAATATCTCATATGTACATAAAATATTCTTAACCGAATTCAAGATAATCTAAGAAAGGTCATGCACAAACGCTTACATTGTCAAGCCTAGGGAAATTATGATATACACAGCCTTTACAGTAGTTCTAAAAGGAGGCTCCTTTCAGCTACTTTCTGATAGAAAGCGGTACCAAAAACAGAGTATCGGAAGCAAATAAGTGAAAATACTAGTTGTAGAGGTGCAAGAATCTTAAACACTAAAAC
>JANZXR010000170.1:6788389-6809954 GCA_027575705.1 Erythroxylum echinodendron | reverse complement strand
AACACAATTACACAAATCCATAATTTCATTTTCAACCCACCATTCCAAGTTTCCAACACAACCCACCAACACAAATGGCAATTTTTAACCGACCATAAACCATTCCAAATTTCCAACACTACACAAACAAAACCCACCAAGGCACCAACACTACACAATCAGATTCCATTATTCCAACCCATCAAACCAACACAAATCCGATTCCATTATTCCAACCTACCAAACCAACACAATCACATATTCAAATTCATTGAATAATGAAAATTTTTTTGAAAAAATGACACACACCTAAGAATCAAGATCGGGTCTTCGTCGGGAGGGATGATGAGGTCGGGACCGTCGGGTGACTGGGGTGGCTGAGACGACAACGAGTGGTGACGGATGGTGACGAGGAGTGACGGTGAGGAGGTGCGATGCGGCTGAGATCGAGTAGCGGTGCTATTCGTGAGTGCTGAGGAAGGAGAAGGACCGAAGGAGAAGAGAGTAGAGACTGCGGGTGTGATGGCGACTGGCAAGGGCGAGGAGCAGACGACGGTGGCGAGGAGCAGACGGCGAGAGGAGAGTGACAGAGTGAGAGTGGGGGGTTGTGGATAATTAGGTTTAAAGTTTCGAAAATTGCAAGAAGATTTCGTACCGATTTTCGGCCGGTACGGTACGAAATCAGAAACTTTGGATAGGAGGGAATTTAATTTTTTTTTGAAAATTTTACTAATAATTTTTTATATTTTTTAAAATTTTCAGTACTGTCAATATTATAAATACTATAAATATCGGTTAGTACTAGGCTAAATACATTAATACTGACCAATATTTATATCCAACATATAAATACTTCTATTTTGTGCCGTTAATTTGTCAGCATGGAACGAAATTCAAATTATTGATTTACTCCCGAGTGACTTAAGAGACGCGCGCAGATTTTTGAGTAACAACTGTGGAAAGTAGTGTCTTGCTACATCCGGCAAGGTATGCTGTGAGGATGTGGAAATTCATGGCCGCTTATGGAGAAAGTGCCTTTTGTATGCGTTAAATGAAAGAGATAAAGTGACGCAACTTCTTGAGTAAAGTGGTTTTATATTTTTAGAAGGGGGACTGCAATAAGGAAAGTGAATCTACCACACCAAAAAATAAAAAAAAGCCAACATTAGTTGATACTTATAACGAATTGTTTGTACGCACAAGAATATAGAATAAAATAACTAACAAAAACACAATAGTATTTTAAGGTTCAATTAATTGAGTTTTTCGACGAGTCGGAGGTGATAAAGTTATATATATATATATATAGACAGATTATAATAATATGTGTTCTCTAGATGATTCAATTATATGTATTTTGTATTTTATTAAACACAATTATATTTAGACAAGATTTTAATAAATTATAGCATTCTTTCAGATTTTAAAATTCAAAAAATATGTTATAGATATGGTTGCGTTTGACAGAGTTTAGTTATGTTCGTTATTTTTTGTCACCTTTTTGTGTATTTGTATCTTTCTCAAAAAAATTAATGAATTTTTATATTTTTGCGAGTGGTGTTAGACAATATTAAATTTAAATAAAATTTAATATCTTATATTAATTTTTATTTATTAAATATTTTATATTTAACTTTTAAATTTTCTCAAACTTAATAATCAAATCTAGTTTGATTAAATTACTTTTTTTAAACTTTAAATTAAGTCTAACTTAATTAAATTACTTTTTTCTCTCGTCAATTGTTTTCTTTGTGTGTGTTACATTAAGTTCTGAAATGTGTTGTCCATGAATATAATAATAACTATAAATCATATTTATGATTGGCTAGATTAAACTCCTTTAATTTATCTTTAAGTCATTAATTAGACAATTTTATCCATAGATCAAGATTGACATCTAATAACATATTATGACCACATCAGTAATAGGAATGACAAAGTAGTTTTTACTGATCTTTTTGTGTATGCCTTTTCTGTATAATTTAATCATTTCATCACACATTATTATGAAAATATAAAACATAAAATTAATGTCTATTTTATTTGAGTTCAATAATATTAGTTCTCTCCTATTAATATTTAATTTTTAATGACATTTGAAAACTATTTTTTAAAGTATCATTCTACCTTAGTCAAAAATTTCTCGAACCAATAATAATTGAGAATAATAAAATATTCTCCCTAATCACTTTGAGGTGATGAATCCTATATTGATAAATCAACTACCTCCATAAAGTTTATATTATATTCAATAACTATTATTTGAGTTACCCTTGACTATAATAGGTCATAAGTAGTATTAAAAAGTTCCTATATGAGGAAAATTTTAAGTCAAAAGATTACTTATACAATCATCACAATAAGAATTTTCATAAACATAGAAGTAATGTTTTAAATAGAATTCTTGTATTCGATTGGTTTCAATGAACCTGTTTCTTAACAAGTATTAACACATTTGTTTAAATATCTTCTTAGTTTAGTTTATGAGATTAATTATTTCTTTTATAAGGAAAAATATAACATGTGTTAATTGTTACATTATATTAATATCAAATCTCACTAGAGTAATGATTAAGAACAATTTGGAGATAATGCATAAATACAATATGAATTTTATAACTATTAGCTCATCATAATTTTATTTGTAATGTACATTTATTTCATTAAATGTATCTCATACATCAATTAATTAAATTTATATTAACAAATTAAAAATTGTCTTTAAATAATTATGTATCAAAAGTTACAGCCAACTAATTGGGTAGGACATAAATTAACAATATTTCACTTGTACCAACTCAATCACTTCAATATCGTATATCATATCTTCATATGATGATCAACTACTACTTGGACATTAGTTTAGCAATGGAATTCTACGAGATTATCCATAATGAGTACTTACTTGAACTTTACAACTTTCATCTTAATTATTATCATAATTAAGATAAATTTTTAAATATATACTTTAATCTTTGATGAGACCTTAGCTTCTTTTATAGACCTCATGATTAATATTGTACAATATTATTTCAATAATAGAAGGAATTATAACAAGTTTATTAAAGAATTTCACTTATTCAAATAATCATTTTCACTAGATAAAAAATATATTATGACTTAAATTAGTAATTGATGTATGACTTAGATTAGTAATTGATGCTAAATCGGAACTTATCTAACAATAATATTATTTTAACTAAAATATACCTTAATGTGTACTTACTTATGTCAAAATGAAGTTAATATTCATGACCTTGAACTTAAATATTATCTCATACATAGAAAACGAGTATTTTTAATACTTCATAAATATTAGATATCTCAAAACTAAATACCTTAAGTAAATTATCTATGTATTTAAACTAAAATGGGTAATTAACTTTTTTTTATCTATTTCTATAGGTCTAATTTTCACAATTAAATTTATATCTTTTCATATCCAATAAAAGTTATTTTCGGACTTCCATATCTTCAACAATTGGAAATGTGAATTATTATTGTCTATAAACAGTATGTCTTCTACATACTCCCACTAAAGAGTACAACTATATTCTTACTAACCTTTCTTTAAACATGATAAATTCACAATCATCTTTAAAACAAACTCTTTGAATATATTATGAATGTAAACCTTTCAACATGTCGTAACCTTTCAAAAATACATCAAATATATCAAGCCATATGTTCTAAGGGATGTCCTTGTCATAGGTTCTAATGCAATATATAATTACAAATGCATATGGATATATAGACGTACAAGTATTGCAGCAAATAATCACATACATATCTTTCTTATAAAGTTTAAAGACCTAATTGAAGTGATGTAATTTTATTTGGAGGTCATGTCATATAATGTAAAAGAATAAAGATTAATATATAAATATATGTAGAATTTTTTAGATGTAATTAACAAATTAATGATAGTATAAATTGGTAATTACACGTATCAGGTTTTACTAATGGGTGTGGTTCTTGATCGATGTATGAGAATAATTCTTCTTTTCCTTAGTTTTATAACGATTTATTAGCTCAAGGTTTATATTTAACGATTTTGATGGTAACTTTATAATATTTTAAAATTTAAATTGGATTTGTTTCCTTAGATAGGCAATGATATAATTCTTAAAACGAAATAAAATCATAGGATAATTACTTCCTTTCTTCCAAGAACTCTCTTTATGAACTTACTAATTAGAAATGGTTCCATGACATCCAGAAGGATCTTACCAAGTTGAATAATTAGCTCCGGAAGCCTTGACAGAACGTTTATCTTAACGTGATGATATAGAAGATTAAGCAATAGCTAGTTGAAGAAAACGTCTATTTAAGGAAGAGTCACTGCATTTTGCGATAAATACAGAGATTTGTGAAATACATTAATAGCATCAATATTCTTGAAAGTTATCAAATTCTTTGTGTCTTAGAAAGTGAAATCACTTTATTAAGAGAGACTGTTAAATCCTTTACACATTTCTTATAGAGAGCTTGTAGAGGATTGTTAAACACTAAGAGTGTGGAAGGTTGAAGAACCTTGAAAAATATGTACTTGTGAGCTTGGAGAGGCTCGTGAAAATTTACTACTTGGATTTTATAGTGAAATACTCAAGTTGGATACTTGGGGACTAGATGTAGGCTTCGTTTTAAGCTGAACTAGTATAAATCGATTGTGTCATTATTTCTCTCTTCCTAGTTTTTAAATTTTCGCATTACAAGTTTGTATTTTCAAAAGGCTCATTTAGTTTTACAATAGGCTCTTTCTCGCAAGAGGTTCCTTTCGTTTTTAAGCATTAACAAGCTCTTATTGATTAACAAGCTCCTTTTATTTTGAATGTTACCAGGCTATTATCAATTAACAAGCTCCTTCCTCTTCAGCGCTAGCAGGCTCTTTTTGATTGATAGGCTCCTTTCGTTTTTAAACAGTATTCTTTTGTTTTCAATATTAACAAGAAATTTTTAAAAATTGATAGGACCCTTCTATTTATAGACTTATTTTTTTAAAGAGGATATTATCAATTTTGAAGTACCTTGTAAATTTTTTACACACAATTCAACCCCCCTCTTGAGTGTGTTTGCTTTATCATTAGGTATCAGAGCAAGGTTTCAAATTTATTGTGTTTTACATTACATGATAGATCATGTTAAACAATTTGAGAAGCCTTGAAGAACAATTTGTCTTAAAGCCTCCTTATTTTAATGGAAACAACTACTCTTACTAGAAAGAGAAAATGACTATTTATCTTCAATTTATAGATATCGAAATTTAGCAAGCTATCAAAATTGGAGCCACAAGTCCTACTACTGACTACATAAAAGTGTAGACTGATGTTGATAGAAAAAACACAGAGTTAAATGCCAAAGCAAGACATTATCTAATCTGTGCACTATCTTTGGAAGAGTACGAAAAGATATCTTATTGTTCTACAGCAAAGGAAATGTGAGATAAGCTACAAGTCATATTTGAAGGAACGGACGAGGTAAAGAAACATAGAATAAGTCTTTTATTGTATCAATACGAAACAGTTTGCCTAAAACAGGGAGAAACAATAGACAAATTCTTTGGAAGTTTCAACAAAGACATCACTGCCTCGAAGAACTTAGGGTAAGATATATCCCAATGAGGAGCTTGTGAAAAATTCTAAGATCATTACCAAAGGAATGGAGACCTAAGGTGACAGGTCTAGATATTGCAAAGAATCTCGACACTATCTTACTCGACTAGTTAAGAGGAAACTTAATGATCCATAAAGCAGAACTTAGGCGGGATGATCCTTATACAAAAGAGGAATGACACTAAAAGCAGCTGATGAATCAAACAGAGATAAAAGTGAAACTGAATTGTAAATAGATGGAGATGTCTAATTCATTGTCATGGTCAGAAACTATGCCCGTTTCTACAAAAAGAAGATCATGAAGAAAAGGGAAGAAAACAAGAAAATTGGAAACAACAGGTATCTATCAAAAGGGAGCTAGTGGTAATAGCAATACATAAAATAATCAAATCATATGTCATCACTACAAGAAATCTGGACACACAAGACTAAAATGCCCTCTTCTTTAAAAGGAAAAATTAGAAAATAGAAAACCCAAAAAACAAGCTATAACTGCAGTTTGATCAGATAAGGACTTTGAAGACTTTGAATAAGAATACCCTAAAAAAGTCAACAACATTTTCATTATGGCCGAATAAGGAGATGGTGAAGTATAGAAGACTCCATATTGAAATTGATGAATTAAGAGATGCATATCATGAAGTACATGATCAGTATAAAAAACTGACAGTACAATATTTCAAAAAGGTTGAGAAGTCTAAGAATAATGATGCATCATTGACGAGTAAGATTGAATCACTAGAATCTGAGAATAAAAATTTGTTGTCTAGAATTATTTCTCTTGAAAATGACAACAAGTAAAAAGTCTCTGAAAAGGAATTCTTGGAATAAAAAGTAAGTCAATTAGAGAATGCATTGCTTGAAAATGATTATGTTAAGGTAAAACATTTAGAAGAAAAAGTTGTTTCTCTAGAAAAAGATCTTGTCAATTTCATTGATGGAAGGAACAATCTTGATGCATTACTTAGGAGTGGTAAAAGTGTGTTTGACAAGGTCGAAATAGTTTATAATGAAAACATCAATATTAGTCCATACAAGAATTTATTTATTAAATCCAATAGTAGCTATAGCCAAAATAGCAAAAACCTGACAAATGGAAAAAATCATAGTAACTATCATTCATCGGTTTTGTGTGATTGTTGTGGTAGACATGGTTATATTAGTTACTCATGTTACTTTCAAAAAATGAAGAAACTATCTCAAAAGTATGTATGGAGACCAAAAGGTCAAACTACTAACACGAAAGGACGCAAAAAATTTAGATATATAAAATAAGATAATACATTCTGTAGATATGCTTCAAAATGGAGACGAGAGAAAATCAACGGATAGTTGATAGTGGTTGTTTGAGATACGTGATAGGTGAAATATTACATTTCAACCATATTAAAAAGAAAGATAGAGATAAAGTTGTCTTTGCTGATAAAAACAAGGCAAAAGTCATTGGAATTGGTAAAATTGGTGACTCTAACTCTGCTTTTATTAATAATGTTCTTTATATTGATGGATCGAAATATAAATTGTTAAGTGTAAGTCAATTATGTGATAAGAGTTATAGAGTTACTTTCTATGCATCACATTGTAAAATTATTGATAATATTAATGACAATATTATATTTATTGGTCCTAAAAATCAGAAAATATACTATGATCAACTGGAAGATATGCCTTCATAAAATATGAAATGTTTTGTTTCTATAGAAAAGGATTCTTTTATCTAACATAGAAGATTTGGACATGTTATAGTGTGCATCTTATCAAAATTGTCTAAAAATAAGTTAGAGTGAGGACTTCCTAACCTAAAAGTTTGCGAATAATCAAGTCTACAAAGCTTGTTTAAAAAGAAAACAAATCAGAAGGAGCTTCCCTCTTAAAAACATCATGTTTACAAACCACCCGTTTGAGCTTGACACATGGACTTATTTCATCCTACTAGAACTCAAAGCTTTGGTGGTGCTTTGTTATAGTAGATGATTATTCTAGATTTATATAAGTTTATTTTCTATCAAATAAGGATGATACTTTTGAAGTCTTTGAGAAGTTTTGCAGAAACATTCAGATTGTAAAAGGATAATGCCCTACATCTATTCAGAATGATCACGGAGGAAAATTCGATAATAAAAAATTCGAAGATTTCTGTAATGAAAATAGGATATCTCACAATTTTTCATACCCAAGGACTCCTTAGCATATTGGATTTGTTGAGACAAAGAACATGACTCTTGTTGATATGGCCAGAACAATGCTATGTGAAAGTGATCTACCTCACGGTTACTGAGCAGAAGTCGTGTCAACTACCTGTTACATACTTAACACATGTCTTATTAGACCTATTATGAAAAAGACCCCTATAAGTTGTGGAAAGGAAGAAAATAGAATTTGCTTACTTTAGAGCATTTGGTTGTAAGTGCTTTGTTCTAAATAATGAAAAAGACAACCTTGGAAAGTTTGATGCAAGATTAGATGAAGTTATCTTTCTGGGCTACCGTGCCACCAGTAAAGGATTCAGAGTTTACAACAAAAGAACAAAGAAGATAGAAGAATCAATTCACGTAGTATTTGATGAAGCATTACCCTCAACAACAACAGCTAATTCAGATGATGAAGAAAATCCTTTGGCTCTTAAAAATACCTTGTAGACTCAAGCAAAGCCTATAGTACCTTCGAAATTACAAGAACAAGAAGGTCCTTCTAAAATAAGGATAGAGCAGGCTCCTTCCTTTCAGCAGGAGCCTATACAACGAAGAACACCAAGAGAATGGAGAGGTCTTGATACACATCAGTATTAACTAGGAGACCCCTTTGAAAGTTTAAGAACTAGATCATCCTTCAAGAATAACTTTATTGCCCTCATCTCACAATTAAAACCAAAAACCGTTGAAGAGGCTTTTACTGATGAAAATTGGGTTTCAGCTATGAAAGATGAACTGAATCAGTTTGACAAAATAAAGTTTATAATCTAATACATCATCTGTAAAACAAGTTAGTCATTTGAACTCGTTGGGTATTTTAAAACAAATTTGATAAAAATAGTAAGGTGGTAAGAAACAAATCTAGACTTGTAGCTCAAGGTTATAATCAACAGGAAGGTATTGATTTTTATAAGACTTATGCAGGTGTTGCTAAATTGGAATTGACCATAATTTTACTTGCCTTTGCATGTTATAAAACTACAAACTGTTCCAAACGGATGGCAAAAGTGCCTTCTTAAATGGATATATTAATGAAGAAGTGTTTGTTAAGTAACCTCCAGGCTTTGAAGATGAAAACCATCCTGATTACGAGATGAAGTTGACTAAAGGTCTGTATGGTATAAGGTAAGCCCCTCGATCATGGTATGAAAGGTTAAGTAATTTTCTACTTGAGAATAACTTCGAAAGAGGAAAGGTAGATAAAAAATTATTTATTAAGAAAAAGGAGAATGATTTACTCATAGTACAAATATTTGTTAATGACATAATATTTGGTGCTACTAATCAATCTTTCTGTGGAGAATTCTCAACATTAATGCAGGGGGAGTTTAAAATGAGCATGATGGGAGAATTATCTTTCTTTCTTGGATTACAAATCATACAAACAAAATAAGGGATCTTTATTAGCCAAGACAAGTACACAAAGGAACTCATTAAGAAGTACCATTTTGAGAATGCCAAACTTAAAGGTACTCCTATGTATATTGGAACTAAACTTGATAAGGATGAAGAAGGAAAGGCTACAAATGAGACAAAGTACAAAGAATGCTTGGATCACTACTATATCTTACAAGCTCAAGACTAGATATTATGTTTAGTGTGGCCTTTGTGTATGCTGTCAATCAGATCTAAAAGAAAGTCACCTTCAAGCAGTCAAAAGGATCTTTTGATATCTTCACAAAACTGTGGATTTCGAGTTATGGTATCCAAAAATTTATTCTTTTAACATAATTGGCCATTGTGAATTTGTGATGCAGAATATACAGGTGATAAAGTCGATAAAAAAGCACAACTGTTCACTGTCAATTTCTTGGATGATTCTTCATTTGTTGGTCTTGCAAGAAACAAAATTGCACAATGCTTTCAACAACTGAAGCAGAATAGATAACAGTTGCTAGCCATTTTTCCCAAATCTTATGGATGAAGAATCAACTCCAGGATTTCTCTCTGAACTTTAATCATATTCCTATATTATGTGATAATACTAGTGCAATAAATCTTTCAAACAATGCAGTGCATCATTCTAGGACTAAACATATAAAAATTAAGCATCATTTTCTCAGAGATCATGTTTTAGAAGGAACCATTGATTTTTTGCATGTTAATACTGAAAATCAAGTAGCTAATATCTTCACTAAGCCACTCTCTGAAGACAAATTTTATGTGTTAAGAAAAGAGTTTAGTATGTGCAGACTATTTGATATTATTTCTGTATAAATTTTATATGCTATTCTTCTTTGGCAGGCCCCTTCTTGTTCAATCCTTTAGTAGGCTCCTTCTAGTTTAGAAGGCTCCTCTTAGATTCGAGACCTCCTCTTAGTTCAATAGGCTCCTTCTAATTTAGAAGGCCTCTCTTATTTTAGAAGGCTCCTTTTAGTTTAACAGAGTAGGATGCACATGTCCTAAAAAGGAAGTCATTCATGATGTTGTTTTAGCTTTTTAAAAATTGCACGCTATTTTGATAGTTCTGTGTACTGCCCATCGTCATAAGAGATCAACTCTCAAGAATCGTTTAATATTTTAGAAATAGACTTCTCTTTTCTACTCATTATTGTCCTTCTCAGAAGCGTCGTTCTTTTCCTCTCTGCGCTATAAATTTCTACCTTCTCTTTGTTTTTCCTCTCTACATCCTAACTTTTTACCTTTTCTTTGTTCTTTCCTTCAAAAACTACTAAACCTCAATGGCATGAACGAAATCAAAAGGATAGAAGAAACCACGTCTTTAACTTCCAGCCATGAACAAACTCTCATTTATGAGTTCTCTTCTCTGTCTTCAATAGTAGGCTCTTTTAACACTACTACTAAACCTGTCTTTGCTTCCTCTAAGCCCTAAACTTCAGAAACACCCATTCAAGAAACTCCAGAGGAGCGAAAAAGACATATTTTGGCTATGATATCCCAGGAATCAGACTTAGACTCAGACTCATCCTCTGAGAACAGTGAACCTTTAATCAAACAACAATCTGTTTTTGACTCTAGTGGAGAAGGAGAAGAAGAAGAAGAAGATATAAGTAGAAGAATCCTCTAGTGAGGGGGAGCAAATAAGAAAAGTAAGATTTCATATACCCATCCTTGGTCTGACCACTCCTACTCCTCCTTCCACTACTCCTAAACTTTGTCCTATGGATAAGAAAGTGCTTGAAGTGTAGTGAGTTGTAAACAATGATGATTCAGATAAAGAATTGATTTCGTTAATAACCACGGACTAGAACAAGTATAACAAAACAAGTTGTAAAAGAAGAAACTCTTGAGGCTGAAAAGAAAGAAGAAGATTCATGAAAAAGTAAAAGGGAAAAAATAAGAAAAGGAAAAACATCTATGGTCAAAGAAAAGATTGCGGCCCAAATGTTAGGGATAAACCAGTTTTTGAAGAAGCCATTTTTGAAGAAATCCCTAAGGCCAAAAGGAAAAAAATAAAAAAATCAACATACCACAGAAGGGAGAGTCCTCAACACAAGTGAAGTTGTTTCAGTCGATGGAAGCTGAAGCAAGGTATAAGATGCGCTACAAAAAGAGAAAGGTGGTAGCTGGACGCATCTTGCCTCCCAACATTTTTGATGAAATTTGTATTCCAATCTTTTCTTTTTTTATTGCTATTGATTGGGAAAATGTTATGAACTTGAATGAAACAATGTATGATGACCTGGTTAGATGTTTTTACACACACATGAAAAAAGAAGAAATTGATGGAAAGCTAGTAATAATTTCTTGGGTCCGTGAGCGTGGGATCTTAATTACGGAAGAAATTTTAGCAAACATTCTGAATGTACTTCTCGTAGATAGAACTGATCTTCCCTATCATAAGTGGGACATTACTGACCTTAATCTAGGAGAGGTTATGGACATTATATGCCTACACAATAAGAATGCCTATGAAGGGAGACCCTGGTATAAACACCTAGACCTACTACCAAGATGCCTTATATCCATTTTGGCTACTTCAATTTTTCCAAGAAGTAGCTCAGTAGAAATATGCAGTCTCCTGGATACGTATATGGTCTACAATCTTTTAAAGGGCAATAAGATGAACCTCTCAAAAATGATTCTGAAGTTTATGGTGGATAAGGGAATTCACAAGAATACAACTAGTGGTCTGCCATATGGGATGCTGTTAACTAAAATTTTTTCCTACTATGGAGTGTCCTTTGATAATTTGGATTAGTATGCACCAGGTAAGTTTTATTCTTCCATTCCCTACCAATTCGGAAACAAGCTATAAGACAATGTGTGGGTTGAAAAGAAAACTGAAAGAGCAGTAGACTTATTCAGTCCTGCCCCACAAAATTAGCCCTTGTCACACTTCAAAGCACCAATGATCTGATCCTTCGACAAATGAAGGGAATTCTTTCTGACCAAGATCAAATGTGTAGCAAAATAGACATCATGCAAAATCAGATTCGTGATATGCAAATTTTGGTTAGAAAAATTTCTAAATCCTCTTAATGAATCTGTTTCTTAATGACTTATGATATTGTTTGATGACTTAGTTACTCTTTCCCTCCATTTTTTTGATAATGAAAAAGGGGAAGAATAATTAGTGATATACTTTGCACCTGTGATATATTTTCAATATTGCCTTGATGATATATTTTTCATTAATGATATATTCTGCTAACTGCTGTTAAAATGTTGTTGAACTTGTAAAGTTAAAATCTGTTATATACAAATGATAGGCTCCTTCCTTTAGAAGTAAGGCTTCTTTTAATTATAACTATGAGTAAGAACATATAAAGTTTATAGGTATCTTTTGAAATCCTTTATTACTATTTGAATTTTGAAGATATATTTATTATTATTTGTCATCATAAAAAAGGGGGAGATTGTTAGCTTAAGGTTAATGTTTAATGATTTTGATGATAACTTTATATAATATTTTAAATTCAAATTGGATTTATTTTCTTATATGGACAACAATATAATTCTTAAAGGGAAATAAAATCATAGGATAATTACTTCTTTTCTTGCAGAAACTCTCTTTATGAACTTACCTAATTAAAAATGGTTTCATGAAATCTGAAAGGATCTTACTAATTCAAATAATCAACTCCATAAGCCTTGACAGAACATTTATCTTAACATGATGATATCGAAGATTAAGCAACAACTAGTTGAAGAAAACGTCTACTTAAGGAAGAGCCACTATATTTTGCGATAAACACAAAAAATTGTGAAATACCTTAGTAGCATCAATATTCTTGAAATTTATCAAATTCTTTGTGTCTTAAAAAGTAAAATTACTCTATTGAGAGAGACTATTAAATCCTTTATACATTTATTGTTGAGAGCCTGTAGAGGTTTATTGCACACTACGAGTATGGAAGGTTAAAGAACCTTGAAAAATATGTACTTGTGAGCTTTGAGAGGCTCGTGAAAATTTACTACTTGGATTCTATAGTAAAATACTCAAGTTGAATACTTAGGGACTAGACATAGACTTCGTTATAAGCCGAATCAGTATAAATCGACCGTGTCATTTTTCTCTCTTCCTAGCTTTATAAGTTTGTATTTTCAAAATACTCCTTCTGTTTTACAATAAGCTCGTTCTATTTTTATATCGCAAGAGATTCCTTTTGTTTTTAAGCATTAACATAATCCTATCGATTAATAGACTCCTTTTATTTTAAACGCTAGCAGGCTCCTATCAATTAACAAGCTCCTTCCCATTAAGCACTAACAGGCTCCTTTCAATTGATAGGCTTTTGTCATTTTTAAACAAGATTCTTTTGTTTTCAACATTAGCAGGAACTTCTCAAAAATTGATAGGACCCTTCTATTTATAAACTTATTTTGTTTAAGAGGATATTATCAATTTTGAAGTGCCTTGTAAATATTTTATACATAATTCACCCCCTTCTTGTGTGTTTTTGCTTTATCACGATTCTCATTTACCTTTTTCCTAATACGTTCAATTAGAAGGCTACATTCCTAAAACTCTTCAACTTTTCTCAAACACTCTCTTTTAGCTAATAGATTTAAGTATGCCTCCCCTATATTTCTTCTTCTCAAACACTCTTCCAGGCAAGATTTACTCCAAGTTTTTTGCAATTAGTATCAAAGTCAATCTTGTTTTAGAATTGTTTGAATATAATTTTGTGATGATTATTTGAATTTTAGAAAATAATTTTTGTTTAAATAATTATTTGGATAAAAATCTACGAGTTTATCATGATTTTGGTTCAATTAGGTTAAAAACAATATTTGGCTTTATTTATATACATTATCTTTTTTAACTTAATTTGGTATAACCAAAGCCATAATCATAAAAGTTTTACATGATGAAGTTATATTTTGATATTGCACGTTAATTTTATACAAATTATGGAAATTTTTGAAGGTTGAAGCCGATGACAGTGGCAAAGTCATTGTTTTATTCATTTGTTGTTTTATCTTTATGTATCTTGGTTATTCTCCTTACGGCATGGTTATGTATATTCTTTGTTATTTACTTTACACATAGTGCTTTTAGTAGGCCCCTTTATGTTAGGTTCTGATCATGCATCTCATACAAAATATATATCAAATATATGCAGCGGAAATAAAATAGAACCACAAAAGCCATATCTACTCATGCATATAGATATAGAAAAACAAAAACATGAAATGTAAGATGTTTACATACCTTTCTGACGATCTTCTTCGTTCTTTAATCTTCTTCATGTTGGGTTGCCGTAAACCGTAACGTTCGACGTTGACCATCTCTAATGAAAGTTCACATGAGGATAGAAGGATGAAACCTCACTAGGAGATGGCTAGAATTCTTTCTTTGTGTTAGCAAAGACAAGAACTCTTAAGAGAGTTAGAGAGAAAAAGTGTGTGTATGTAAGAAAAAGAACCTATCTTTTTCATTTTGTGTCTTACAAAAGATGCATGAAAATCATCTCAATTTTCTGCACCATTTGGCCTTCCATAACTCCCATCACTAATGGAAGGTTAAGGGAAGTTAATGGTTATAAATAACATGCATTAATGGAAGTTATGGGAAGTTAATGACCATAAATAACATATATTAATGGAAGGCAACAACACTTGTTTCTAATCCATTTCATGGAACATTTTCTACCATGATCACATCACGATACAATCTTGAAACAACTCTCTTATATCTTGAATCACCATTTAAGATCATTTTACTCATCCTTCGGATATCCTATATATGTGTCACCCATTAGATTCCTGATTATGTTGGCCACTTGAATTAACAATTAATTCAAGACCCCTAATTGACCAAAAAGTTAGTGGTTTGACTACGAACCCTTCCATATGCAATGTTTCCATACAATTTGTTTTTTCACCATCTATACCGCACTTGGTTCAGAGTATGGTCAAAGTGTCAACTCCCACTAAACTGATTACATCACATCTAGTCTAAGTAATATTAGATC
This sequence comes from Erythroxylum echinodendron, assembly GCA_027575705.1. Lineage (NCBI taxonomy): Eukaryota > Viridiplantae > Streptophyta > Magnoliopsida > Malpighiales > Erythroxylaceae > Erythroxylum > Erythroxylum echinodendron. Next base: position 6,794,789 of record JANZXR010000170.1, on the reverse strand, counting down.
TTATCCTGAGGATCTCATTACTCTATGTATCATTAAAGACTCTCTTTATGACGCATATCTATTCTGGCTAGAGACTCCTAGGTAATAACTCTGACAAGAGGTCAAGTGTATCATCTCTTTCTATCAGGAGTGGTTAATCCTTTATTGGCTACTCAATTACCTCTAAATACCTTAAGTTGTACCTAATCACTATCCTATGGGTAACTGTTGAAAGGCATCGATAAATAGAGTCAAAACACCAGATCACTATTCGAGATATCCTTGAGCACCTTAAGTTAAAGGATACTTGCACCATTGCTATGATGAGACTATCAATCCAATGTACTTACTACCCTTAGTAAGCATCCACATGTTAACTTTAAACAACTCATGTCTACAACTTATGAGATCTATTGCTTGATCTAATTAAGGAGTATAACATGCGCTAGTCTATTCGGATTAATAATATCCCATCTTATTAATCCTATGACTGGAGACAGTTTAGATACTAACATAATTACACATGATAGGAATCTCATTATCATAATCTCATCATGATTTCCTCCATGCTATATTTTGTATTGAGGACTTCATTAAATCAACTTAAGATCAACATTAAATCTATAAACTTATGAGCATCGAAATAATGAAAAATGCCTTTATTAATCATAAAATGATTTGCACAATAAGTGATAAAGGTGATTGCCTTTAGAGAACTTCTCTAACAAACTCCCACTTGTACTAAAGACAATCGGCTTGATAACTAATACCATAGGTGTGTACATGTGACACAAAACTCTTTTGGGAAATAGGCTTAGTTAACAAATCAGCTATATTCTGATCGGTGGGAACTCTCTCTATCTTGACATCATTTCTATCAATGATCTTTCTAATCAAATGGTAGTGCCTGAGTACATGTTTGGACTTCTGATGAGACCTTGGTTTGTTTGTCTGGGTCAGCGATGCTCAAAATTACAGCAAGTTCCATGATGAACTTCTTGATCCAAACCACCTCCTTTTCCACTTCTGAAGCTGCAATGTACTCTGCCTCTATTGTCGAATCAGCAATCGTCTCTTGTTTGGAACTTTTCTAATTAACTGCACCGCCATTCAGTGTGAATACATATCCAGACTGGGATCTGGAGTCATCCCTATCAAATTGGAAGCTGGCATCAGTATACCCACTTACCACAATATCACCTTCCCTATATATCAAGAATACATCTTTAATCCTTCTCAAATACTTAAGGATATTCTTGACAGCCACCCAATGACCCTCACCATGGTTCGACTGATATCTGCTCGTAACACTTAGAGAATATGATACATCGAGTCTAGCACATAACATAGCGTACATGATTGATCCTATAGCCGAAGCATAAGGAGTCAAACTCATACGAGTCCTCCCATCTTGTGTCCATGCTAAAAATCTTTAGCATCTTGTCTATGTATGTAGACTGAGAAAGACTAAGTAGCCTCTTAAATCTATCTCTATAGATCCTTATTCACAAAATATAAGTTGCTTCTCCAAGGTCTTTCATAGAGAAGTTCTTAGCTAACCAAATTTGTACTGATTGCAAAGCTGAGACATCGTTTCCTATTAGCAATATGTCATCTACATACAGTACAAGGATCACGATTGCGCTCCTACTAACCTTCTTATACAAACATGACTCATCTGAATTTTGTAAGAAACTAAACTCTCTGATTGTCTCATCAAATTGGATATTCCAACTAGTGGATGCTTACTTCAATCCATAAATGGATTTCTGAAGCTTGCATACCTTTTCTCCACTCATGGATATGAAACCATCAAGTTATGTCATATACACATCCTCGGTTAGATTTCCGTTAAGGAAATTCATCTTCACATCCATTTTCCATATCTCATAATCATAAAGATCGGCAATGGCTAGGAGTATCCTAATGGATTTAAGCATAGCTACTGGAATAAAGGTTTGTCATAGTCAACACCTTGCCTTTGACGATAACCTTTAGCTACAAGCCTAGCTTTATGGGTAACTACATTACCCTCCATGTCAGTTTTCTTTTTGAAATCCCATTTGCACCATATGGGTTTTATCCCTTCGGGTGGGTCAACCAAATTCCATACCTAGTTTTCATATGTGGAATCTATTTCGGATTTCATAACTTGAAGCCATTTATCAAATTCTGAACTCTTAAAAACCTCTTCATATGTAGTATACTCATTATCTTCTATGAGCAATACGTCATTAAGTTCACTTATGAAAAATCCATATCTCTCGGGAACATGATGTATCCTACCTAACCTACAAACTTCTTATGTGTCAGAAGGTTGAACAATTGTTTCATCTTCATGAACAATAGTCTCAGGTCCAGGCAGTTGATCTGCATCTGTTTGAGCATCTTGAGCTTCTACAAGTTCAATTTTGCTCCCACTATTTTCTCTTAAAAGGAACTCTTTCTCCAAAAAGACAATATGTTTTGAAACAAACACCTTTTATTTTGATAAATAGTAGAAATGATATCCTATAGTTTCCTTTGGATATCCTACAAACAAACACTTGTCAGATTTAGCTTCAAGCTTATTTGACTGAATCCGCTTCATATAAGCAGGACAACCCCAAACTTTCATATGAGAAAGATAGGGTTTATTATTAGTCCATATCTCATATGGAGTAACATCAACTGACTTGGGTGGGACTCTATTTAATAAATAAACATAAGTTTCCAATGCATACCTCTAAAAGGATTTTGGTAAATTTGGTTAACCCATCATAAACCTCACCATATCTAATAAGGTTTGATTTCTCCTCTCAGCTACGCCATTGTGTTGTGGTACGTAAGATGGAGTGCACTGGGACAATATTCCATTATCCTTTAGATAATCCAAAAATTGTTGGCTTAAGTATTAACTACCTCGATCTGATACTTCTCCCAAGTAGTTTCTCAACTTCATTTCTGAATTCTTTGAACCTTTCAAAGGCTTCAGACTTGTATCTCATAAGATACACATACCCATATCGAGAATAATCATCGATAAAGGTAATGAAATATACGAAACAACCTTTAGCATGTATGGATATTAGACCACATACAGCAGTATGTATTAGGTCTAAAAGTCCACTAGTTTGTTCACCCTTTCTCTTAAAAGGTAACTTAATCATCTTGCCTAATAAGCAAGATTCGCATATGTCATATAATTCATAATCAAATGACCCTAAACTACCATACTTGTATAATTTAGACATACGTCTCTCACTTATATGGCCAACGTGACAATGTCATAAGTAAGACGATTTCAAATTATCTTGTTTTATTCTTTTGTTATTATTGATATTTAGAACCAGATTAGACATATCCAACATGTATATACCATTGCACAATGTACCCAAAGAATATAACATTCCATTCAAATAAATTGAACAACTATTGTTATTAAAATTTAAATGGAATCCAACTTTATTAAGACTAGAAATAGACATTACATTTTTAGTCAAAGTAGGTACATAAAAACAATTATCCAATTCTAGGACAAGCCCACTGGGGAGCGTTAATACATATATGCCTACAGCTAATGCGGTAACTGTTACTCCACTGCCTACTCATAGATCTGACTCTTCCTTGTTAAGTTGTCTACTGTTCCTGAGGCCCCTCATGTCAGTACAAATGTATGTGTGAGCCACAACTAATATATAATACCCATATGTTGTTATCAGAAACAGTATGAATATCAATAACATAAATACCTGAAGTAAATAGGGCATTAGATGCCTTCTTCTATTTCAAGGACTCTAGATAGGCCTTGCAATTTCTCTTCCAGTGGCCATCCTTGCCACAGTAGAAGCAAGTTCCTTTCGATGAAGTCTTCTTTGCTTTCTTGACACCTCCCTTAGGCCCTGCAGATTTCTTCTTCTTCTGGCTCTTTTTCTTTGAACGAAAAGAGTCCATCAGCATCACAACCTTGTCCTTGCAGACAGATGGCTCAACTGCCTTGAGCATGTTGACCAGCTCAGGAATTGTGTTGGATATATTGTTCATCTGATAATTTAAGCACAAATTGTGAGTAACTATCGGTTAAACCGGTCATAATTAAGTTAATACTTAATTTATGATCCAAAAGAAAACCCAAGGAGGCCGACTATTCATTGCATCCATTCATCTTTAGTGCGTACTGCACTGGAGATGTCCCCTCAACCATCTTAGAGCGGAAGAGCAATTGCGAAGTCTCGAGCCTTTCAAACCTTGCTTGGTTATCAAAGAATTCCCTAAGATGATAGACTATACTATGAGAATCCATAGCCTCATGCTGCTTTTGTAGTTCCGATAATATAGTGGCTAGCATAATACAACTAGCCATCTTGCTATCATTGAGATGCTTCCTGTATGCCCTCCAATCATCATCAAAAGCATTACTAGCAGGGGGATCGGGAAGTGGTTCTTTCAAGACATAACTAAGATTCTCGGACTTGAGAACAATTCTCAAGTTCCTGAGCTAGTCAAGGAAGTTTGGTCCAATCAAATTATTAGCTTCCATCAATAATATTAGATTCACACTAGTACTCATGGTGTTGACTAGGGCAACAACAACCTATTGTCAAATAGAGAAAAATTAAAATGTACTTAAATGCATATCTATAAGGACTTTAATAACATGCATTATAGCTCCCACTACTTTTACAAATTCACAACCCTCAATATAAATCTGAAAGAACTCGTAGAGAAATTCTCCTAATGGGTTGATATCTAATATCCCTAAGAATGACCTTAGGTTTGCCCAACAAGCCACCTTAGTTTAACCAATAGGTATCGATCATACCAATTGCATCTTCAATGCAACTATCGAATCTAGTGCTATCAACTGTTGATATGTACACACTCATTAGGCTATCAACTCTTAACACATGTACATCTAATGTACACTACCCAACTTTGCCTCTGTCTGCATTGATCTTGGGTTTGTCCAATAAACCAATGCTTCTAGTCAAAACTGACCTATTAATCTGGAAATCCTATTTCCATAGTTCGAACATATCCGTGTAATGCAAGCTTGAGTTTGCCCTACAACCCTAACTATAAAAAGACTCTGGTTCTCTCCATATTAAAAGAAGTGTTAGTTTTAATATTCTAAGCGAGGGGATTGACTAAGATCTCGTCTAACTTAGATGGTCTTATACATATATATGTATATATATATATATGTGCATGATATGGACTACCCAATCAAATTAGGCCTAAGCCTATAACTAGGGGTGGGCAAAAATACCGAAAAAACCAAACCAACCTGAAAAATCGACAAAAACAGGGCAAACCGAACCAAACCGATGTGATGGATGGTTTAGTTCGGTTTCAGATATTGGAAAACCGACTATATCGGTTCGGTTACGGTGTAGGCAAAATTTTTTCCGAGCCAAACCGTACCAAACCGATCAACTAAAAACCAAAAAAGTTTATATTTTTTTATACTTCTAACTCCAGGTATATAAGATAAATTTGCAACTTTGCAAGTATAACAATCATCTAATAGGTCCTAAAATGAAATAAAAATGTTGAATATGCACTAAAATTGACCCAAATTTTAAGGCCCAAAATTAAGGCCCAAACTGATTGAAATAACCGAACAGAACCGAACCGAACCGCAAGACAAACCGAACTAACGGTTTCATCTGACATTCGGTTCGGTTCAGTTTTTTTATAGAATAGAACCGATTATTCGGTTTGGTTCGGTTCAACAACCAAAAACTAACCGAACCGAACCATGCCCACCCCTACCTATAACCATCCATCATGCAAACCCACACATTCTCCTAACCATGCATTCTCTATGCATATATGTAAACACATCATTTTGGTTATGACATCTTATGGATCCTAACATGAAAACCCATTCCAACGTATGAATCTAAGCCCAATCCAACACTTAGATTTAGTATCTTCCTTTTACTAACTTGGCTAAAATTACTAATGTATGTTATTTCGATTGGAATTAATATTAATATAATTAACATGATTTCCTAATTCCAAAATTTAATTCATAATTAATTTACCTTAAAATAATTATCTGATGTCCAAAATTAAACAACTTCAATTTTGCCATACATGCCAATTTTTCTAATCTTACTAGAAAATCTATTGCTCTACTAAAATTAATTCAGAATTAATTTCTATAATTTTCAAAAATTTCCAGAACATCAAATCATCATTCCAAGTGTCTCTAGGTCATTTCATGATGATCAAAATAATTTAGGAATCACCCAAAAATTATCATGATCACCCAAACATCGATAAGACACCAAAAACAACAAATATGACTTTTAAAATTTTCTAGAAATCACATTTTGAGCAAAATCATTTAGGCATGCATTGTAGAGCCTCGGCCTCTCGGGCCTCGCGCTCTACTGTGCAGGGCCTTGGACCCCTGCCGCCCATCACACCAAGG
>JANZXR010000170.1:6756964-6788289 GCA_027575705.1 Erythroxylum echinodendron | reverse complement strand
CCGAGAGGCCGAGGTACGCAAAACACGGACCCTACAGCATGGCACTACGAATTAAAGGTTAGGCTCCAGGAGTTGTTCGTAGTGCAAAAAACTAGTCAACTGCCTTCTTCTTTTCCTAACATCAGGTCCAGGTGTAACATTCATTTTTTTCTAGGCTTCGTCGTACGGAATGAATATGACTTGGCTACAAGGGAAACAAAGCGCCTAAGAGATCGAGATTCTTTGAGGACTGGTTACTAGCCTCATCATCCTGAGCTTTTCACCGTCGGCCCCATGACTACACGAGCCCTATGAACTAGCTCTTCCGTGTCTGCCGAACTGTAAGATAATGGGCGTTCAATTCAATGGGATGGAACAATACTACTACCATCTTCAACATTTCCACAATCATCACAAAAACCAATAAATGAACTTTGACTACCAATTTCAAAATTCAACCTTTCCTTTTTATCTTTCTTTTGTTGATATTATTCAAGCAAAGTTTTCATTTGTCACTTCACATCATAACTTACTTTTTTACAGAGTTCTACATCAACTTTAACCCTAGCTAAATGCGTCTTTAATATAGTGATTCTTTCACCTTTCAAATGCTTGTTACAAAATAAGCAAATAGTATAGTTCGTCATATTAGGGAACAATGCAACATGAGTTCAAGCTGGATCATTATATGTTCTTGAAGTACGTTGATCAGGAGTACTTGAAATTCCTTCTATTTATCTATAAAAATAAATGAATGCATATATAAAAATAAAAAACACCTAATTTCATTACATAATACGCATGTCTATCTTATATAATATGACTCATTTTGTATAAGTGGTTGGACTTCCGCCTACAACATGTTCACAATTTGGAAAAAGGAAGTTCCTTTTGAACACCTATACATCACTACTTTCACACATGATCTATTATAAATATTTAGATAGCCCACACATATATATTGTAAAATAATTCAGCATATTTTACATATTGATTAAATGGAAAGAAATGATAGTTTATGTTTCTAACTTTCTCCAATTTCAATTAAAAGTTTCAAATATCTCAAAACATGCATAAACAATTTTCATTTCCAACAATTTCAATTTATGAATTTCAACAATTTCATTTCTAACATTTTGCAACAATTTCAATTCAACAATTACAAAACATACATAAATAATTTCCATTTCCAATAATTTCCAACAATCAAAAATATCCATTTTCAATAATTTCCAAGAATTTTGAACAATTTCAATTCAATGTTTCAAACATCACAAAACATACATAAACAATTTCCATTTCCAACAATTTCAATTTACAAATTCCATCAATTTCATTTCTAACTTTTTTCAACAATTTCAATTCAACTATTTTAAAACATACATAAACAAATTTCATTTCCAATAATTTCCAACAATTTCATTTCCAATAATTTCCAACAATTTCATTTCTAACAATTTTAATTCAAAATTTTAAACATTACAAAACATACATAAACAATTTTCATTTCCAACAATTTCCATTTCCAAAGTCCAGCAATTTCAATTCAACCATTACAAAACATACATAAACAATTTCCATTTCTAATAATTTCCAACAATTTTAAACAATTTCAATTCAAAGTTTCAAACGTCATAAAACATACATAAATAATTTCCATTTTCAAATTTCCACAACCAATAAATTCAACCATCACAAATTCACAATTCACAAATAATAAAATATACATAAACAATTTGCATAATTAACAATTTGCATTTCCAAATTCCAACAATTTCTAATAATTTTATTTCTAACAATTTCCAACAATTTTAGTTCAACCATTACAAAACATACATACACAATTTGCATTTCCAATAATTTCCATCAATTTTCATTTCTAACAATTTTTATCATAAATCATAGATAAACAACCAAATATAATGCAATTGTTTTTCAAATTTCTGAGCAAAAAACACACCAAAAAAAACATAGATCCAATTCAATGTCAGGTCGGGTCGAGTTTACATCTAAATCTATTTCAGATCTGGCAATTTCGAGGAGATTACGTGACTGTGAATGGTGCGATGATGGGTTGGTGACATCAGGCTGTTGCCGTGGTGCGATGGTGGTTGCTGGACGGCCGGAGAGGGAGTGGTGGTGACCGTGAAGAAGAAAGAGTGTCAGAGAGAAAAAATTAGAGAGGAGAAGCAGCAGATAGACGTCGGGTTGAGGAAGTGATGTCAACATATAGCCAAAGTTTAACCGCTTACGACGCCTACGAAGTGCAATGTGAAGTAAGCCTAGGCAGGCCTGATCGAACCAGTTATAACACTTCAGTAAATAAGGATGGTAATGGTCCAAGCCGAGGACAAGCTCGCCCAAGTCCTAGCCAGGCCTGACCCTTGCTTTTAGAGTTAAAGCCTGACTCAGTCGGACTTAAAAAAACTTAAAATTAAAAGCGCAAAATGGCATCATTTTATTTATAAGAGTCAAGCCTACCTGATGCTCGGTCAACTCAGACTTAACCTGTTTATTTGGGGTCGAGATTAGCCAGATCTCATGCCTGGGCCCATTTGCCATATCTAATGTGAAAGCCTTATTTATACTACTTTATTAATATTTAAAATTAGATTATAACTTTTTGAAAATTTAAGATTTTAATTATAAATTATTGAAAACATAGAAATATCATAATATTCATTGTTTCATAGTACTTTTAAATTAAATGTATTAGTCGTCAAATAGTTATTTATATTACCTTTTTAAAAAAAACATTGTAAAGTATTTAATATCTATACAACTATTTAATAATAACCTTAGCACAACATATTTAAAAGTATATGAATATTTGTTAAATGTTACCTTTCTATATTACTATATAGTCTTTATAAAATGTCTTAATTTTATATGCAAATAAGTGAAGGGCATATTGCAGTAAAAAAATTAAAGTTTATAGAATTAATTTTAGTACAAACTCTACCATATGCTAAATGAACTTGTGAGTTTACAATTTGTTTATAAAAATATTATGTCAACACTTTTCTTTTTAATAACGACTACTTTTATTGATATTGCTTATTAAAAGTTATAAATTTAAGACAATCAATTACATAATTTAAAAATAAATTAAAATCAATTGCTTAATTGAAGAAACAAATAAATATAAAACCAAAATAGTATTTAAGAAAGCATGACTATCAATTGTTACTAGTATGTTACATTTGTATCCCCGAATCCTGCGTATCAACAAGATTCATGCTGGTGTTGTTATTTTATTATTGTTAGTTGTTTTTCATAGGTAGGAAAATTGGATTCATAACACTCTAAGCTACGATAACATTAAGACATGAGAGATTTTATGAAAATAAGAATAAAAAAAGAAGGGTTTATATGATGGTCTTTAATGTTTTGAAAAAAGGAAAAAGAGTTTCATTATGAGTTATGAGGTAGAGATTATGTTGATATTCTAGCGGGTTCCTAAAGAAAGCTATTAATTGGGAAAGTTATTACCTTTTCTAAGTAGAATGTTAAGAAGGGTATAATTTGTTTATCCATTTAATTCATTAGTCTATATTTTTTTGCCACAACTTTAGGGATTCTAGGGCCTAAAATAAAGGAAATTCTAGATAACATTTTAATTTACTCACTTCTCCTAGATATGGGAGAGACGGATAAGACGATTCAATAGATCAAGGGATTCCAATAGTTAATGGTAAACCTTGCTCATGGTCAAAGTAGAGAATTCCTCCTACCGTACTTAAAGAAGAAAATTTTGACATCTAAATTAGAAATGAAAACTTGAAAAGGGGATTTAGGGTTTAAGAAGTTTATTACCTTATTCTAATAAAGGATGGTAGAGGCTATATTGGAAGAGAGACAACCTTAAGTTTAATAGTCTGCATAAAGAGTAAAGTTAGGAAAACCAATGGAAATTTTGATTAGAGTATAAAAAGAAATCTAATACATATATTTGTAGCAATCAATTCAGCAGAGCCAGTAGAGGAGGAGGAAGCATGATGTGAGAAAGTTATAGTCTAAGAAAAGTATAATAAATTTCAAGGGAATTTGTAAGAAAGAGAAGGAGAAAACACTGAAATTGATAGAAAAGAAGAGAAATGTTTAAAGTTAAGGTAGAAAATACAGTAGAATGAGAGAAATTTGTAACATAATGGGTAAAAGCTAGAGGAGCAACAAAATTTAGAATTTAAATGAAGCAAATCTTTTAGCTTTCGTCATGGTCAAAGAGTTGGAAATTTTAAACACAAGAGAATCTTGATATAATACACCCAACATTCCCTCTCAATTAAGGATTCTTTATAATTAAAGGTTGTATGATGATCATCCTGATGATGTTTCCAAGCTTCCTCTTCTAGTTGAATTCTCTTTAGTTCCTGAACTTTCCAAAACCATTGGTCTATATATAAGAATTTGATTAATGCTCTTGCACCTATTTACGAAAGGCTAGAAAGTCTTTAACACTATAAATTTTGTCTATTCAACCAAATATATACAGGGACAATTATTGATAGCCTAAGAAGAATTCAAACTATTCGATCTAAAAGTGAAAAGGTCCAAATTTTGGAAGTCTTAGATGACATTTGACTAGAAAATTAGTGGGAATTTGAAGTAGTAAAAGTTTAAAATATAGGACATATACAGTGAACGTGCAATGGGCAACATGATAAAGAGAAGTGGAAGTTAAGAAATCAAAAGAGAAATTCTTAAGGCAAAAAGTTGGAGAAGAACGTGTAATATGCAATTAACTAGAATGTGGTCATGATAGGAAGCAGGGTGGAAGTTAAGCAAAACTTCTTGAGGTAATTGAAGTTGAGAAGAACATATGAATTCACTAGTGTCACAATACAATGGACATAGAATCAGATATGAAGGACAAATACACACAGACAATCAAATTATTACAACAAAAACACCTTCTTAATATTTCATGTTTCCTTTGCATTGTTTACTCAAGTCTTATTTTTATCTAAATTTTCTTTTGTAGCATGTACTTTTCTTTTACTAAAATAAAATCATATATTTAGTTCAAATATTTTTTCAACATTTTTTAGTACTATGGTGGCTTAAATTTTAATTATTTTAATTTTTTTGAAGTCCATTTATATCATCGATAAAAAGTCAGTTACACATTCTAAGAGAATTTTACTATGATATGCTTGAATTCCAGTGAACATGTAAGCAACAAACACATAAGCAATCATAAAAGTGGAGGATACTAAAAACTATATTTAATTCATTAAGAAATTGGTAGTGGAATTGAAACTAGGAGATGGTTCTAGGATTATAGTGATCTCAAAAATACTTAATATATTAATTTGAATTGTTATATTACATATGATATCACAATTTGATATGTTTTCCTTTAACATTTTTTGGAGACTTTAAGATCCAGGAATATCATATCGCCTTATATTAAATATAGAATATGTGGAAGGTATAAATAGATATACACACACATATATAGAAGTTTTTTAGAATTCTAAATAGGAAATATGTCCACAAGAATTTGACGAGAGACTAATTAAATTAAATAAATAAGCACTAGGTTTTATGGAAGATTTATTAGGATATCCTAATGAAATTTGAAGTTGGGCATTTAAAAGCATTGAATTCGAATGTCCAGTGAGACATTTAATTCGTGGATCATTCGAGTTAGGAAAAACCCAATTATCATTATATTAAAAACAATTAGGGGTGGTAGTTAAGCCTAGGCTTGGCTCGACCATGGTAGCCTGAATTCAATGTGCCCAATATAGTTTGATTAAGCTTTGGGCTGATTTTAAGCTTTTTTTTTAAAAAAATTAAGCTTCAGGTTGAAAGGGCGAAAGTGAAAATGACATCATTTTGCGTAAAATGACATTATTTTCTACTTTTAATTAAAAAAACAAGATGAGTCTGGCTTCAATTCACCTTGACATAATCATAATCAGGTTCAGGGTGTATGCCTTATAACTGCGTAAACATTTTTTAGCCAAGCTTGGGCCTGGGCAAACTCAACCTATTGCTAAGCATAGGGATAATCAATACTATAATAATAAAGAGGCATTCAAAATTAATGGAGAAGCAAATAAATGGAAAGATAATATTGAACCAGAAGTGGTAAAGACATTGAATAAGAATAAATTAAATACAAGAAAACAGATAGTCATTTGGAATTGGTATATGGAATATGAAGTTACAAATAAAGATGATAAACATATAGCCAACTTAATAAGGAATAACATATGCAACTGTAGGGCCTATGAACTATAATGGTAGCCATATACCTATGATTTTAATGTCATCCAATGTCTATTAGTAACTAGAGTCATATGTAGATGATTATTAAAAGAAATAAATTCTTTTGAATGTATATAAGAACCTATTCAATTAGGGGATCAAAATCTTAGATACAAAATAATTATAAAGGAATTCATCTTCTTAAAGAAAGAATAACGCATGGTAGACCAAAGAAGAATAAGAGGAAAAACAAACATGAACTAAAGAGAGTGAACAATTAGCAAAAGCTTTCACATAAGTAACTCTAAGTATGTGGAAATGTGAAAATTTTGGACACAACAGGAGAAGTTATAAAAATGTAATTAAGCTAAATTTGAGGTTGGAAACTATTTAATGCATATTTCTAATTTTGTTTGTAACCAGCTAATTATTCAACTGTATTAACATTAAATATATTTATACATTCTAATGCAACTAACCATTCATAAGATATAATCACCATCTAACCTCCTACATAAGCATCTATAAGAACAAGTCAATAATGGAAACATTTGGCCTCAACATGAATACCTATAATGAAAAGGAATGAAAAGGAATTTTAGGTCAATTGATCTAAACATTCATTGGCTTTTGTTTTAATTAAGAGGCCTTAGATGGAAGGCTTTGTCAAGTATAATATTATGATAGTTGTAAGAGCAAGCTTCTTAACATAAGGCTATTGGGAAATCCATATAAACATCACAACATGCTAACACTAAGATTGCTTCTTAATAAAGTACAAATGAAACGTAAAGCTTAAACAAAGGTTGTGTATTAGTCTTTTGTTTGGAAGCTGAATTGTTAATAGTAAGACCAGTTATAATCATAAGTCACTTTTTAAGATTACATGCATTATTGTATTTATTTTAAGATTTGTATTAGTGTAATTGCCTTGCTTTTGAACATACATTTTATGATGTATAATGTCAAGATTTAACAATAAAATCAATGAAGATCATTGAACATTTACAACTCTATTGAATCAGTATCTTGCTAGATATATTAAGTTTATAATTACTTATCAAACTTGCTAGAATACAAGATATTATTGATCATTGATATGCTTGTTGAAAATTATTTGAACATATATAATGGTGGCATATTTGTTAGAAACATATATAGTTGGAAGCATATCTTCATGAGAGTTCTTATTTGTTGGAAGCATATACATGCATATATAGATTAATAACATAAAGGCACTATGATATTTACTCCAATAATAATGTATGTAACTCATATTAAAACTTAGATCTTAAAGAAGATATATGTGCACATTAATAGTAGGAAATATGTAAACAACATCCTTTTTAAGGTCATATTTTCATTCTTTAAATCTCGCTTGCTGAATTTCTTCATTTGCATCTTTTACCTAAAAATATACACGTATCTAGTTTTGTTAACCTTCCACATTATTTAGACTTTTGAACTTAAAATAAATTATATATTGTTTAATATTACAAAATTAAATAAAAATACAAATTAAAAATATTATATTATATTATAAACATCACAATAATATTATAAATATTTCACAGTTGTGTTGTGGATTTTATCACCTTGTAATACTAACTTACACTCAAACTTAGTGTTACCAAATATACACAACACGTAAATATAAAAATTTAAGTTATTATGTATTTTCCTATTTTTCTAATTTTATCTTACTAAGGTATTACAACTAACGATAGTCAAATGAAGCTAGATACTTATGTTATTAATGGAAAAAATATTTTTATTCCATTAAAACGAATTTGTTTGTGTTGAATTCGATTGAGTTTAGCCGGTTTAAACAATTTTTAAGTTCAATAAAATATTTCTTATTTATACATTATTATTAAGGTAATGTTTTAGATTGAATAGAGTAGATACTTCTAATAACCATGAAGCCTAATATTAGACCTTTTGTGCATTTTTACATTTATATTTTATGCTTCTCTTATTTCTGATTCCATAATTCATTAAAACACTTTAGTCTAGGATTTATATTTAACTTTAAACAACTTGTTATGTTTAAAGTAAGCATTTGCTTTTGTCAATATATTTTGCTCTATCTAAAAACTAAAAATGAATTGTCTATTCTAATGATAGTTATGAATAATTAATATAAAATAATGAACACGACAATAATAAAAAGAGAGCATGAAAAGAATACCAAATTTGATGTATAGTAATTTAGCCGAGCAACTATTTATCTACATTAACTCCTTAGTTTCCATTTAGAATTCATCATCTTCTTCTTTCAACGAGTGAAGAAGAATCTTCCACATAATATCTTGATGCATCGCCTATGGCCGTGGTATTTACAATACGCTGCAGAATGGACCATACTACACAACAAGAAGTATAACTAAAAATCACAACACGTACGTAATTACCTCTTGATGCGGATTGGTATTTGTTTTTCTGATTTGTAGACACTGCAGTGTGCGAACATCCTCTACCGGTATCCACACGAGGATGAACAATTCGAGCAGCGGCTAATGTGTGCTAGCATGTTCTAAAATACTTTTTGAACGCTGCATACTTTTTCTCTCAGAAGAAGAATGAATAGCTAGGTCTAGATGGCTAGGGTTTTCATGTCTTCTCTAATAAGACATAAGTTCTCTATTTATAGAGAAACCCTAATCCCTATTCCTATTAGGAATAAGAATATCATAATCCTAAACCCATTAGGATTATAGAAGCCCAATAAGTTTCGGCCTATATTATATCTCATATAATAAAAGTCCAACAACTTAATTCAATCTAGCCCAATAAATATATCAACATATATTTATTCAGTGCCTAATAAATTACGTCCGAGAGAATAAGCCCAGATCACATCACTCACTGTATGCGACCTTGTAGGCTCATTTGATGTTGGCTATGGGCTTAATCACACTTCAAGGCCCATAAGTCATACGCAGCCTCTAGCAAGACATTATGACTACCCAAATAAAATGAGGATCGGTAATCTGATTTAACCTGTAACCATGGTTATAAACTCGGTCCCTTTGTAACACGATATCAAGATTAATCACACGGCATGGTACATGTCAGCCTTTGATTAATCATAGTTTCTTGATTCCCAAGTTGACTGACTGCAACAAATGACATTGATGACTCCTCATCAATTCATTTGAGCATGACCATGCATTTCTTCAGCGTCAAGAGGCCCAAATGATATCTCTCTTATTTAAGAGAGGTACAAATTTCATCTACATCATTCACATCCCTCGGCATGATCCATTTAATATCCAACATAAGACTACTTGTTATCCAGTCAAAGATAACTTAGTCTAATGCCAAAACACTGAATTCCTCATGTAAGGAACCATGATGACTTCAGGTCAGAGGACTAAAGTCAAACCATATTGAGAATCACTAATGACATGAACTATGTAGTGTTCTCTTTGTGGGTCGTTCCAATATATGTTCTATAACATATATCTATGTTTCTGATTTGATAACTCATATCCATGATCAGTAAAACGTGATCATCAATCAGAACATATACTAGCCTTAATTCATTATCGTTCCACCAATAACGATCGACCAGTGACAGTTTAAAATAGTATTATAATTCTTATGGTTTTACTATTAAGTCACATGCTTTATGACATAAGCTTAATACTATTCTTGGAATGTAAATCACATTATATAAACAATATACATGCATATTTAAAAGAAAACCTCATAATATATTATTAATAAGTCAGAATCTCAGTACAAAAGTCACATATAACTATTAGCCTAGGGCACACTACTGACATATCTTACTTGTCATGAGTAAAGAGGAATTTTTACAATCATCTTGTTTTTCCACGAATGAAGAGTAACCTTTTACAAATCTTAGTTAAGTTCAAAAGGGAATTTCATAATACGGATCCTATACAATGTCCCTAATTATTACACTTGCATAACATATACAATTCAAAACCTCCATTTCTTGTACTTAATAAAATAAGGCTCAATATATATTATGTAAGCACAGATTCACTCAAAGTCTCTTTGTAGCCTCTCAAAGCCTTTAGCAACTCTCTAGTATACTAAATTTCTAACTACAACCCAATTATAATCCCTATACCTAAAACCAACTCAAATATCCATCAAATACACATAATAGTTATTATAATGACTAGTTTATAGGCATAATTGATTATTTGAAATCCCACTTTTAAATAGTCAAACTGCCTTCAAATCAACTAATTAGACAAGAAATTACCTTTCTTTAACTTTTAAAGCATAATTTTTGCTGGCCAAATTTTTTTCTAACCTATTGCACACTATATATTTTTATTTTTTTATCATTTTGTCCAACTAATCGATCCAAAATCTTAGGCTAGCCTAGCCCCTACACATACTAAGTTCAAAAATTAGACTCTCGAGTCTTTTTAAAGATAAAGCAAACACCATTTATAAAACAAATTGACTCAATTCCATTTCAAAACTTCTCTAAAGTTTGCCTAAAGATCAAAAGATTTTCTCTAGAGATCAAAACAAATCTTCTCTTATTTATGAAAGGATCTATCCATTATCAGCTATATTTAAATGATAATATAATCATTGAATCCCTAAATCATTAAAAAGATAAAGATAAGGTTACAAGAAGGATGGAAATGATTTAATAAATCTTAAGGTACTTTATTCTTCTTTATTCCTGGTTATTCATTTGAATATCCTTGAAACTCTCTTAAGTTGTATATGAGCTGCACTTTGTTTATTTTATCTATCTTTTGATTGTTTAATTCATTTAAATGATCCCTTTGCTCATTTTTCCTTCTATTAACCTTCATCTTTCACATATTACTTAGTTTCGGTATAATATAACAACTGATATCACCAATAATAAATTCATCAATAATAAGATATTTTATTATCATCAACTCATGAATTAGGACCTTGCGTGGTCCAATAAGTTTGTATTCATTTATTTAATCATGTTAATGTATACTTCTAAACATTTGCGTTTAGAGGAAAGGTATAAAATTACCGCCAGTTGTACATTATAACCTCTATTATAGGGACTTTTAAAAGAAATAGTGGAACTTAAAACAAATTGTCAAATTTTCATAAATTAGTTAAAATTTTATATTTCAAAGTTTAACTTAGCCTTTCGTGCGATTATAAAAAAACTTTACGTAAGTTTTCACATAATTAGGCAACATTTGTGTTTACATATTTCCTTTACACTCAACATGTGAATTTCCACTAGTCAATCAAAAGAATGAATAAGAGAGATAAATTACTAATATTGCCAAAATTTTATTATTATTTACATAATATAATTCAAAAGACAAAAAAAATATTAACTCGAAACTTTTTGCAAAGAATTTTCATTTAAAACTCTCATATATTCTATTTAACAAATAACTAAATATACTCTACACAGACCAAACTGCATAAGATGCCTTAATGTAAGCACACTAAGCAAGTAAGAAAACAACCCTCCTATACTAATAAGTTATATCTTTTTGTCCATAATTTTAATGAGATTATAAAGAAAATGATTTTGAAAGATGTCCCACTCTATTAGTCACATCACCACCTTAATTGTTATCACTTTAGTAAGTCTTCCCACCTTTTTAGTTAATTATGAAATATTATTGCCATATAATCACCTCTTAATAAGATCAAGAGTCTTAATAAACCTTTATAATTTGAACTAATTACATAGAAAGTCTTAGTAACCATTGCACTTTTAGGCTTCCCAATTAATGCTAAGTGAATCTACGTACACTTAAAACTTAGTATGATTTAGTTGTGCCAATCATTATCGATTCATTTGTGAAACTCAAAGATTTGTGCTAATGCATACCTAATATATGCCAACTTTTGTCAATAATTGAGAGCTTTCATTAACTTTGCTTATTGCTAAGATAGGTCATCCATAATTGAGAGTGTGAATCAATGTCCTTTACCTTCTTCAATCATGCATGATCACCTATTGAATGTGCGAGTTGTTTCTTTTACCAAGTATATCTTGCCATCGTCCATATGTAAGGTGAACTTTATCTACTCTTAAGAGTTATTTGACCAATGTACACATGCTTCTCACAAAATTTTACCTTATTTTATGATGGGTATAGCTTTTTATGTAAACCCTTATAATAAGTATATGCTAAGACTCGTCAATCATTTATACGATTCTACTTACTACATTTAAGGGTCTAACACCCATTTTGTGTTCGAAGAGTTCACCAAAATCATTTTCAACTATAATATTTAAGGCTAAAAATATATTTTACCCAAATTTTTCATTAAATTACAAGAAAAACCATAACATTTCAGAGTGTTTAATTTGAATCTTAATATTTTAAAATGTTCAAAATGAAGCCTAACTTGAGGAAGAATTAAACGAAGTTAAGTTTTCATCAGTTATGTGCAATGTCATCACTGATGTGACACATATTTATTCTTTTTAACTATTAAATGGACCATACTATTTTGTGTATGTCACTTGGCACTGAGGCCCATATGTTTGATTTAAAATGTGTTAATTTTTAAATAAAATTTTGTGATAAAACATAGTTAACTTAGATTGATTACAATCAGTGCTAATTAGTAATAAATTAACATCAAGTTAATATTAATTCATATCTCTAACCATAAAAAATCATAAATCCTAACCAATGATTTTGCTAAATCCAACAATTCTTCCAAATCCCTAACCCCCTAAAATCACTTTCAAATCAACCTTTGCAGTATATCTCACATATTCAAAGCAAGTACTTATCATAAAGTCCTTTTTTTTAATCAAACATGCCTATTTAAAAGAATTTATATTCATTTTCCCCTTATAATTCTTGAAACCGCATAAAGAAAGTGGCCTTGAAGAATGTAAAGGATGGAGAACTTAGTTGAGTTGATGCTATAAAAAGGCAAGATGGTGTATCAAAATTATGTAATGTCAACAAACAACATATAATATTATGAGTTTGGTTGTGATTGAAGTGGTACATAGATAAGTCGCTTTAATTCCTTGAAAAATATAGCTCGATGCAAGAGATGACCTACAATGATGATGCTCATGTTCTCTTTGCAATTTGATTGAGACATAATAGTTCTAACTTAATCCACCTTTTACAAGTGATATACTCCTTTATGTGTTAATAAAAGATAAAGGAGAAAGTGTTTGAAGTATTTTGTAATAGAAAATAAGGAGTACATCACTGGCAAAAGGTGGATATCTCTCCTCTTCGTTACGAGTCACTCTCTTCTTTTTTGATCGTTCTAATCTCTTTTTTATTTTTTTACAACTCTTTCTTCTCGTTATGTAAATGCTTTTTCTAGGTTCTTCTTGTTGGGAAATCAGAATGAGATTCAATCTTAACTGCAGTGGAATAATTATAAAACTTTTTTCGTATTTTGATTTTCCTAAAACTAATGTCACTTTAATTATATAAAATGATTAACAATTAAATTATAATAAAGCATGAATCTTAATTTATACCTTATTCCAAAGCTTGTTCATATTTTTATTGTATCCTTTGAATCATTTTTAAAATCGATCCATCTCAATCACCACAGTTACACAATTGTTTGACCTCTAATGGTATCCACATAATAGGTTGAGAAACTTTTGTGACTCTTATAGAGAGGGTTAAGCAAAAAGTGCTAGTTTTATTAGAGCTTAAGCCTATTATAATAAGATTTGGATATTTTAGTAATTTAATTGAAATTAAATTCTAATTTAAATTAAACTTTAATTAGAATTGCAAATAATTCCAATTAAATACAAATTATACTACCTGAATAAGATTCAATATCTCATATTGATCCTTATTTATCAAATATCTCATATTTAATTATAAATTTTTTCAAGCTTTACAATTAAGTCTAACTTGATTAAAATATCTTTTCTCTCTGTAACTAATTCTTTATGTGTGACCCATTAGGATCCCAAATATGTTGGCAATATATATAAATTATAATCCTAAATTAGATTTAAGAATAGATAAATTAACACTCCTTTTAATTTATCTTTAATTATTTGATTAAATAATTTATAATCATAGATTAAGAATGAAATCTAACAACATATCATGACCAACCAAATATTTATGAATGTCAAAGTGGTTTTAAATAACCTATTTATGAATGTCAAAGTGATTTTAACTAACCTTTTCGTGCATGCTTTTTTCGTATAATTTAATTATTTCATCATACAATGTTCCAATTAGACATAGAGCATAAAATTAATGTTTACTCTATTTTGAGTTTAATCATATTAGTTCTCTGCTATTAGCTGTTGATTCAATTAATGATATTTGTAAACTATTTACAAAACTTCATTCCACCTGAGCCAAAGATTTCCTCAAATCAATACTAATTGAGAACAATAAAACATTCTATTTAATTACTTTAAGGTCATGAATCCTATCTTGATTATTTAACTACCTCAATATAGTTCATACTACATCCAATGACTACTGACTAAACTAACTATGATTAGAATATATCGTAACTAGTATTAAATCGTTGGATTCCTTATCCAAGATAACTCTGGAGACCTCAAGTCAAAGGACAACTTATACAATCATCACAATGAGAATTTCCATAGACATACAAGTAATGTTTCAAATGAATTTCTAATATTATAACTCTGGAGACCTCAAGTCAAAGGATAACTTATACAATCATTACAATGAGAATTTCCATAAACATACAAGTAATGTTTCAAATAGATTTCTAATATTATGTCAATTTAGTGAACTTGTTCTCTACAAACACTAACACGTTTGTTTAATTATCTCTAGTTTTAGTCTATGAGATCGACTAATTCTTTTATAAGTAAAAACATAACCTGTGCTATTTTTTTATGTTCTATCAATATCCAGTCTTAATAGAACAATGACTATGAACAATTTAGAGATAATAAATAAAGGCAATACAATCTCATCATCATAATTTCATTTGTAATGTATAATTATCTCGTAGAGTTTATCATATACATCTAAACATGTATAGGATAAAGAATGTCTTTAAATTATGTTGTTACTAAAGTACAACCAATTGATTGACTGTAAGACATAAACCAATACTTCCTCTCTCATCTCCTTATTATTTCCATTCCATTGACTTTATCCCATTGATTTTGCCTCTTTCAAGCTCTCTTTCTCTCTCTTTATTTGTTTTATGGTCTTGGGGGTCAAGGATTTAGGATAATTGTTGGTTATAGTTTCTGATTTTGGGGGTTTTAGGATTTTTTTAAAAATTTTTGGGGGTTAGGGATTTGAATTATCATTGATCTAATTTTGATTAACTTATTACTAGCTAGCACTAATTATATTTATTATAAAATTTAAATTAAAAATTAATTTAAGTTTTTATGGATTAATACATATGACCACACAATCTTATGACTTACATGTGACATTTCGACTCACTTAATTATTAAAAAAGAATAAATATGTGTCACATTAGTAATAACAAGACAATTAACCGTTGAATACTTAATTCTATTCAATTTTCTGTCTAATGAAACTGAACACTCTAAAATATTAAGATCTATCATATATTTTATTATAAATATTAAAGTTTAAAATGCACTTTTAATCTAATATTTGATTATTAGATTAAAAACATCTGTTTACAATATATAATTTAATTAAAATGAGATTATACACATATATGTACATATATTCCATCAAGAAATATATTTAAAAATGCCGAACTGATAAAATTTTAGATTTGATAAAATTCAAATTTATTTTTTAATCTATAAGATCAATAGTGTATTTTGAACCTCATCGCTTTACAGCATAATATAACTTGAACCTTAACATTTTGAAGTGTTCAGATTGAACCTTAACATTTTCAAAACGTTTAAGACATACCCTAAATGGACGAAAAATTTAACGGGGTTAACTCCTTATCAGTTAAATATCATGTCAATGGTGACATGACGTTATTTTTATGCTTTTTAAATAAAAAGTGAGTTCTACTCCATAATTATTTTTTAGGATAAAAAAGAAAGTGAATCTCACAGTCACGTGACAATGGAGCCAACGTGTATACATTTTCAAACAGTGGATTCCGCTTGTCACGTGACAATGGAACCCACATTTATATATTTTAGATACCTAGTCCAACTTATTATGTGAGACTTATTTTTATTTAAAAAATAATATCCCATTAGTATTGATATGACGTTTAATGGATATAAAGTTAATTTCTTAAATTTTGGGTCTATTTTAGATATTGTAAAAATAATAAGGTTCAAATTCTTCAAAACATTAGGTTTGTTCATGAAAGTTTGAAATGCACTTTTGCCCCAATATGTAAGAGATTAGGTAAGCTATACTCTCCCAGCTTATTTCTTTTGTAATTAATTAGTTAAACTTATTAATTGTTAATCTCAAGAAAATAATATCAATAATCATACTAGTCATTCTAATTATTTATTATTAAATATATATTGGAGAAAATTATAAGTAACTTGAAAAGTGAAAATAACTGATAGTATTTTATATTTTGAACAAATAAATATGTAATTCTGTAGCATATGGAGATTTTTACTTCTGATAAAGAAAAAAGAATCTGAAGTTAAGATGATTTAGATTCTTATTAACATTGATTTTCCATATGTGTTTATATATTCTAATTTTTTTGCCTTACATACAAAAATAAATAAAAAGACCGTAAGGCATAAACACAGCCTCAAAACCCTTCGTTAAACCCCACAGACTGCACACACGTCTCCCTTTTCATCTCTTCCACCCCCCTCTGTGTGTCTGCGTCGTCCGCTCATTGCGGTGGCAACTTCTTGATTACTGGTCCATCAACCAACAATGGCAGCTACACCTGGCGACACGGCTACAGTGAACAAAATCAATGTAGTAGGGGATAAAGTTGACTACATGAACCTTCCTTGCCCTATCCCCTACGAAGAGATCCACCGTGAAGCGCTTAGTATGGTTCCTGTTCATAACTTTTTCTTTTTGCCAAATGTTTTTTAATGCGTGCATCTGCTTGTAATGAGTTATAGCGATTCGATTGATCTTTTTATTCATTTGGTTTTGTTTGCTTATCATTTAATTTTCAACTGTAAGATGAAGTTTTGGGGTGCGATGTTTTTATCTTATCAAATGTTTAAATTTAATTTATTCCAACTGTTTCGCAGTGTCCTTAAAGCCAGAGTTCTTTGAAGGCATGCGATTTGATTTTACCAAAGGCCTCAATCAGAAGTTCTCACTCAGTCACAGGTACATTTGCCTTTTTTTTCTTTTATCTTTCAGTTTGGGGAAAAGTTATTTTTGTTCTCAAATTATTTCCTTTCTTTTATCATTTGCTTCTCGCTAGTTTTCTTATGCATTCTGTTTATGGTGATTTTGTCAACCATCCATCAGCGTGTTCATGGGACCAACAGAAATTCCGTCACAATCCCCTGAAACAATCAAAATTCCAACGGCTCACTACGAGTTTGGTGCTAATTTCATAGACCCAAAGGTAGGAGGTCACTGGATTGTATATGATAAAAATATAAGCATTTTCTCCTTTTGTAATCATCAAATTATGATATTTTATCTAAATTAACGGGACTCTTGATTGTTTTTTCATAGACGATGCTCATTGGGAGGGTCTTGACTGATGGGAGACTCAATGCAAGAGTAAAATGTGATTTGACAGATAATCTTTCCTTGAAGGCTAATGCTCAAGTAGAACATACTCATTTCGTCAAAATTTTTGATACTCATTTCTTCTTTATTGTACTATTTTGATGTATTGGAAGAAAGGAAGTGGTGGGGGAGGAGCAATCTGTTCATGGGCATGTAACTGAGCTATGCTTTAACTGTTGTTTACTGTCCAGCTTACCGGTGAACCTCATATGTCACATGCCATGTTCAACTTTGATTACAAGGTCCAGTCCTCTTACTCTGCCACTATAGTTAATGGGTTCCCAATTTGCATTTGTTATGAAAAGCTTGATACTCTTGTTAGCGTAGAGGAATTTCTAACAGCAACATCAGTTACCTCAAAAGAGAAATAGTTTGTTTTATTATCTTGCTTAAAGGGAAGGAAAAGTGTCTAAATCATGATCACTTAGCCATTAGTGTTCTGTTGTATATTGATTGAGCAATTTAAATTTGAAAGCTTATTTATGACTCCCAAATTTATTTCTGTTTCTGTTAAGTATGCAACTGTCCAGTTAAGATACTAGTGCTTAACGTTGTCTGATTTTGAATTACGAGATGTACACTATGCTTAACATTTTTACTTCTTTTTGGACATTTGTCACTTGGAGTGTGAAAAGGGGTGCCAGTATGATTGTTTATCTGGGTATCTGGCGTATGTAATATTCAATCTCCAGTTTGAGGCATGTCGAGACTCCACCAAACATACACAGAACTAATTGTTTTAATAGTTGGAGGGTATTTCGTTTGTGGAAATGATTGCTTCGTTTTGACAACGTAATGGCAACAAGGGGGTGTCTGAGTTTCATGGTTTTGTTTTTCATATTTGGAGTGTACATGCGTGATAAAAAACAAAACCATATGTGTTGTTTCCATATTGGTAATGTAAATAACATGGCTAATTTTTCCGTTTAGTAATTCTTTTAGGATTGCTACAACTTAAAGTTGCTTGTTGACTTTGGATCTTTTATTTTTGAGCTTTGCATATTATGTTTCTGACACTCAGCAATATAAACTAATAAGAAAAGGTGATCTTTTTATAGATAAATACTATGTTAGTATGGTAATGATGTAATTAGTTAGTAGACCAGGCTTCATGGCCGTAGGTCCTAATAATGTATGGTAATTTATGTAGGACTACTAGAAGAGATATCTACGAGCAGATAAAACTCACAGAAATTAGAAAATTTGAGGTGCTGGAATTTCAGTTCAGGAATCTCAATATATGTTGCTGGAATTTTAGGTTTGGTTGCTGGGAATTCAAATTAAGGTTGATTGCAAGTGCTGAGATTTCAGGAAAGAAAGCAAACATGGGACATGTCTACGAATCTCTCCTAGGGATTGTATCAAAACCTAGAAATCATAGTTAGGATTTGAAACAAACAAAACTATTGAAATCACATCAATGGGGTTCTGGAAATCACATCTAGAGTTTAGGGATCACTCCTAAAGATATAAGAATCTCTCAAAGAGAGAAAGAAAGCTCTTGAAATCTCAATTCCTATGAAATGAAAAAATCTACTAAACTTTCAATAAGAATAAAATCCTATTTAATAAGGATTCTGTTTGGTCCTTAATAGACTTAAAACCTCAACCTAATAAAGACAAATAAAATGGGAACATTTTTGTTTTCTAACAAGGAAAATTAAACTATTCTTTTTTTCTTCATTAATAACTTCATGATGTTTTAGTAATTTATATATCGAGATTCTTAGCTCCACTAAGCTGGGTCATTTCTTGCGTAGTTATTAATATCTTTTCTTTTTGAAAAGTTTTCCTACCGTGTTGACATTCTTTTCCATCAAGCAGGGTAAAGACTACAGGACTCAGCTGCAGCTTGGTAATGGTGCTTTATTTGGAGCAAGCTACATTCAGGTATATGTCTAACTTAACCCAGGAAATTTTGTCCTTGTTACAGTTCAATGTCTTAGAAGTTTAGAAGCATATGCTTTTAATTGTTACAGTTCAATTTCTTAGAAGTTTAGAAGCATATGCTTTTAATTATAATTCATTTATGTTGAATTTTACATTCTTACAATGGCTTTAAGTCATTTATGTTGAATTTTAAATGCTTATAATGATTTTAAATCCTAAACTGTTCAGATTTTTATATAGTAGTCGTTGTCCTACTTTTTACAATTCAATTGGAGAACTAATTATGAAAGAAAAATTTGTAAGAAATTAGAAATTCTGTTATTCCTTGAATGAAGTTTTCTTAAAGGTTGACTAGTGCAGAGGAATTTAGCAGGCAGCTAACTGGCATATTTAATACCCTTAGGTCAACATTTTGACCTTGAGGGAATATTTAAATAAATAGATTATAGGTAGTTATTCTTTTAAGGTCCAGGTGGTATAGATCATGAGTGTTGGATGTATCACCTTGTTGTTGAGTTGTCTGTTGGTGGACATGCTAGTGAACTTTTGTCATTTTTTTTAGCTTGGTACTTTATTGTTAAAGTCAAACAATTAGAACTTGTTTGTAGTGATTCGAAATGTTGCAGGGCTGATACTTCCCTCATCCCTATAAAATATTTCAACGGTAAAAATTTTGATCTGGTGTGTGATTATGGCACTAATGTAGAGAAATGAAGTGTTTATATCAAATTTGTTGCTTGCTTTTGCACCCCAGTGTGAAACAGCAAATATTTCCGGTAAAGTACATGGCTGAATTTATGCAAGTTATTCATGATTGGAAAATGATGTTAGTTAAGTAGAGAAATAGGAAGCCTCGTTGATGATTTCAGGAATTTGAATGAGGGCCATGAAATTTTTAATGATAATAAAGAAGTGCAGAAGCTGGTTTGGAGTTTGCTTTGATTTATGATTAGACTTGGTTACTTATAAAGCATTTTCTTCTTTGATCTGTGGAAGCAGACACAGCGGCAGTCGATTAAGCGTCTTCATTGTGAAAAAAATTGATCAAGAGTCCTGCAAAGACTGCACCTCAAGCTGTGTTAGAATGAAAGAAGTTGGACACCTAGATTGGTGTTCAATATAAGTTACTAAAATGGTAAGCTTTGGACCATGATACAAATGTGGATGTTGTTCAAATGGAGATGTAAATATGTACCTGGACAATGTTGCTGAAAATTTGAGCATGGCGAACGATAAGGCTGCCTTTCGAGCACTAATGGTGGTCAGTTGGTGAAAGGATGATACACTGAAGTTAATTAAGACCACATGAGTATGAGAAAGAAGCTTGATATGAAGTAGAATGGAGATGCATATGAACTGCTAAGTTGCTAGTGAGGAATTAAAATCTAAAGTCAGTAGAACAGGAAAACCTTTGGAGCTTGGGCTGGATAAGCTTGGGAGAGAGGACTGTTTTCCAGTTGTCTTGGATAAGTGATAAGTAGAGCCAATATTTGAATGAAGGGTATTTGAATTAAGGGTATCGAAGATGAAGATAATAAACATTTTAACCAGGAATACGGGGATTAAGAAAGGTTTAACCTGGAAACTTTAGTGATGTTAATGTTTCAGGGGAATTAAACCATGCTGGTGAGGGTTTTACAAGTCATTTGGACATTGAAGCATATGAACATCAAAGTAAATCAACCAGAATACATAAGATAATCAAATTTGGAAGAAGCCTAGAAATTCTCTTATTATTTGGTGAATTGCTACACAAGGCGAAATGCTAAGAGATGCTGATTGTTGTATGGTGTAATGTACTATTTGGGGACATGCTGAACCTAAGATGATTGTGGATGCAACGTAGGCAAAGTTTTCTCAGTATAAGCAAGTAATATAGATTCATTTTGCCAGTGTTTTATTTTTAAAATTATGAAATTATAAATATAATGTTGTAATTCCAAGTGCTTGAAATTTCTGGTCAATTCTATTGAACAGAACTGATTAAACTAAAATTTTAATCAAAAACATAGTATGTAGAAGAGCTCGTATATGCATAATTTACACTAGTTTTATCTTTGGAGATCAGATGTGGAGGTTGGTGGTTGAATTCCAATATGGAGAGATAAAACTCCCATTTGATTTTCAGTCATTAGTTGTTAATTTTTTTTTTATTACTGTGAAATTTTTTCTTTTGCTTCTCTCTCTCTCTCTCTCTCTCTCTCTCTCTCTCTCTCTCTCATGAAACGGCAGTTGAACATATGAGATGTCTCTTACTCATTGTTGACAATAAATCTAAATCTTCTTGATGCAGAGTGTGACTCCTCATTTGTCTTTGGGTGGAGAATTATTTTGGGCTGGTCAGCATCGCAAGTCTGGTATTGGATATGCTGCTCGGTATGAGACAGATGAGCTGGTATTTTAGCTTGGCTTGAATCCTTTATCTCATAGCAGAACAAATAGTCTGTTATTAATCTTACAATAATCTATTACTTATATTTGGCTGTTGTTTCTTTGAAAAAGTTTAGTGTGTGTCTCTATGTTTCCCTCATCTAAATTCCCCACTGGGCCTTAATTGCTTGCATTTGCCCTTGAAGAAGCATTAGGAAAATGTGGTTTCCAAAGTATGGAACTGCTTAGGGAAATTGTTCCGACTTGATAGACATGACACCTGAGGCAGATAGGAACTAGGTGCTGATTAAGAACTTCATTCTTTAAAATTCATAGAGTTGCTTGTATTCTTTTGACCATTTACTTATCAATTTGAATATCTCAATGAAGGAATTCTAGTGTTGCTGGTTGTTAGAACTGATAATTGCTAAATAGCTAGATGAACTCTTAGCAACATAGTTCTGTAAACTAAAACTACATCCCTTTAGTTCATCTGGACATGCCGTGACTATCTATTTTTCTCCATGCTAATTTCTGGCGTCGATCTTTGTTAATGGGTGACAACACGTGCTACTACCTTGTCCTTAGTAGAAAGTAGTTCCCATTCTCAAACATCTTCCATTCTATCCAGCATCTTTTGCTTTCACTTGAAAAACTACTTATCTGCAGGTAGCCACAGGGCAAGTTGCTAGCACTGGAATGGTTGCTTTGAGTTATGTTCAGAAGCTTTCTCAGAAGGTAGTCAAGTTTCTTGAGGTAACTCAGTAAGTAATCTCTATTCTAATCCTTCTTTGTTCTCTTAAGGTGTCACTGGCTACAGATTTAATGTACAACTACATGTCAAGAGATGTGACATCAAGTGTTGGATATGATTATATCCTAAGACAAGTAAGTTCTTTGATACATGTTCTACTGTTATGTGAAGCATAAATTTGAGAGCATGCTTACATTCACTAATTTAGTAGTAACCTTAAGAAGATGCAAGTCTACTTAAATAATCAATAAGATTCAGACTACTTAAATACTCAATAAGATTCGGTCTACTTAAAATAGTCAATAAGATTGTCTCCTCCAATTTTTGATGTGCTTGATTTTTATATATATTTCTCTTTGAAAATTATTTAGTAACCTTAAGAAGATGCAAGTCTACTTAAATAGTCAATAAGATTCTTTCTCTTCCAATTTTTTATGTGTTTGATTTTTATATATATTTCTCTTTGAAAATTGTTTCCTTAAATAGTGTTTTAAAAATAGTTTCAGGGTGTCATCTTTCACTACTAATTTTCATTTTTTACATTGTATTTAAGTACTGCAAGGGAAGCCTTGGCTTTAGACAAATTTGTCATAATAGCTAATTGTATAATCCGGTGTATTCTTGCCATAACAGCTAATTTTATAATCCAGTGTACTCGGTATAACTGCAAACTTTTAGGCGACTGGATGGTGGTCTTGTTTTTCAATTAGTAGAACAGAGTCTCTTCCATTAGTTTTGGTCTTTTACTTTCTTCATGTTAACTCTGCATCTTCTTTTTTTGTTCTTTGTTTTGTCTTTTCCACTTATGGATAAAAAACTCTTTTCACAAGGGCACCTCAGGGTTGCAGCCCAACTATAGATAAAGTATATTGCTTCCTGGTAGAGAATTGACAAATTTCCCACTTTTATCGCACTGTGAGGGTGTGTTCGATTATTTAAAATTGAAGTTATAACATAATTTCATTGGTAAAGCAGTTCTATTTTGTTCTCACAAGACTGTTCAGAAGTGGAGGGAACAACCAAAAATATAGCTAGGGATTAACTTGACATTTCTTTTCCCGTACAATCACCAATACCTATCCCTGTCAGCAGTTGTATTTCTTTGCTTGTTGTGCTAGTGGACCCTTATGTTTGAGTCAGATGTGTCGGAAAATACTTATTTTGCTGTTGAGTCAAGCTATATAGGGCAGTAACTGTTTGCCGAGTTGTTGTGCATACCTGATGAAATTAGGTTTGCTTTTTTTGAGCAATCATTATCCATGCATATGTATGTTCTGCTACTTTTCCTTTGTGCTGAGGCTTCTGCTTTGTTTATTTGATCCATACACTACTTGTACCCAAAATTTCCCAAAATAGTTTAATAGTGGTTTGCCAAATCAGTTGAATCATCATATCCATAAGTGCTAATCTTGGCTAATCTACATTTTAGATCTTAAACACTAGACTTGTCTTAAGATAATCTAGAAAAATGCTAACTCTTTGAGACTGTTTCAGGCTCGTCTAAGAGGAAAGATTGATTCCAATGGCTGTGTATCAGCTTTCCTGGAGGAACGCCTAAGTATGGGCCTCATGTTCATCCTCTCTGCAGAAGTAAGTGGTTACTTTTGCCCATCTCTATTAGCCTGAATTGGCTTTCATGCTCCTTCAATTTTAAGTTGTGTTCTTTTGTTACCATCCTGAGGTAGTAGTTGGCATAACCAAGGATTGCATTTGTCACTCAGCATGGAATCATAAAAATCATGCTAGTTTTTTGCCCTTTTTCTTTCCTTCTCAACTCATTATTTTAAAAAGCAGTACCACATTGTATCTGTGGACTCCTGCTCACATGATGTGGAATTTTCTTTTTGGCAGCAGTACTCATCCAGTTAACCTTTTTGTTCTTGTCCATCCTTTCGGTTTGGTTGATAAATAGTTATGCATTTATGTTTTGCAGTTAGACCATAGGAAGAAAGACTACAAATTTGGATTTGGGTTGACAGTGGGGTAATTGAGGTGAAGCCTGGATGTGTTGCCATCAAGTTGGCCATAAGCTTGTTGCTAGCTACCCCACAATTATTTTGGGTCAAACTTTACCTTTAGCTTGAACATCAAAAGATCTCTGTTTGTACCCTTATCCAGCAAACATTATTTGTGGGGCAGAATGAGATGCTCAGACAGTCTTAGCCGCAGTATTCATTTGATTTTGTAGTTGCAGTTTTGTGGTCTCTCTCCTTTTGAGATTTGTACGAATGAAAAGTAGGAATGCCTTTGATATTACGCTCTTACTGTTTATGGAAAGTCATGATACCCTATAAGGTAAGCTGCCAATCAAAGATTAGTTAAAATGTGATTAGTCATTCTTGCTAGAATTGGTGAAACCTGCTCTGATTTACAGATTTTTATGAATATCCAAAGACCTAGGATCGTTGCAATTCTCAGCTAACACACATTTATGGATATCGCTGCAAATAGTGGGCGTTTTGAATTTACAATGCTTAGTGTTTAGATTTTGCTCCAATTTAACCTCCGGTCGAGTTGTCATGATTTGCTTTTGAAGCATTCAGTCGATTATAATGTCCGGCGTCGATTACCTTTGATTACCTCACAATTTCATGAGGCCCCTCAAAATCTCCACCGCCCTTCAATCAAATCATCCATTACTTCTTTATCGCATGATAATCTTGTTCCAACAACTCAAATCGGGTATTCTTATAAAAGTTACACTAAATTGGCTAAACCAAACTCACGTAGTAGTGTAACTTACCAAATTCTATTCTCCTACTTTATGGCTTATTATCTCAAAACATTTAACTTACCAAGCAGTTAAACCCAATCTATCAAGACAAATTCGATACAAATGGCCAAATGTTTTCGGTAACAGTCCGGTGAATGAGTAACCGATATAATGGCTGTAAACATAAGAAAGGAATAAGTTTGAACTTGTGGTTCCGTTATTTAACCATGTACAATCGTTTAAGTAGCGATACAGATGTACAGCTAGACAATTGCATACGAACTAAACAGGAATGCCTAATCCTTTTGAAGCATAATCCCTCGTGAAATTGTAAGAATATATTCCTAAACAATATACAAAAATTCCTTAAATTCTACCTCAAATTCGTGTTAATTCTGTTTTACCATAACAAAATTGTCAATCTTGCCAAACCTACAAGGTAGGATTGCCATTACCTTGTTGAAATTAACGGAACTCATCGTGGAAGCCATAGTCATCACCGTCATCCTCTTCATTGAATATTGCATTGTAAAATACATACGGGCTCTCAATCATCTCATACAATGATAGGCGTCCATCTTTATCTGTGTCTGCCTGCACACGATTTTAGACAATAATTTAAGCCATCCAAGAGGTAGAGCTTTATTAACTTGTGTGGAGTAACGAAATAGATCACCCAGGCTCAGCTCGGAGACACAAATTGCGATGGGGCTTCTAAGACAATTTGAAAAGCAAATTGGCACCTTGTAATGCAGATCAAATTATGTTCTTGTTTTCTCAATCATCTCCAACTATAGACAAACAACAAATTCACCTTGCAGGTCTCAGGTTCAAAAGTTTGATAAATGGATATTATTCCTTACTTTTAGCCTAAAGCTCTGTGCTGTGGCAATCACTAAGAAACAAGAGACAATGCCAGTTCAAACAGTAGGCTTTGCTTTTCATCCCCTTCCAATGAGATTATGCAACCATAACCAATTTATGTCATCAGCGTGTTAACTTTTACTCCCAAGAGTCGGGATATACATATAGAATATGGTAGTGCATGTAAACGGTACATAGAACCATCAAGATGTATCAGTCCCAATAATTATTTAGATCGAACCATCAAGATGTATCAGTCCCAATAATTATTTAGATCGACATTCTGTTTTGTGCAACTCCACTAAATTGTACCAAACCAAGTTTAGGAATGCTATTTTATATATTGAAGACAATGAGCCACAGCTAACTCCCATTGTACGAAGAAAATTTCTTTAGTTTATGGGACAATGTTGTTCTGGATATGTACCATTCTATAAAAACGAGTTGACTAAGATGGTAGCTGAGGGAAGTTTTTACATTGATGAAGCAGTTTGCACTCACCTGGATTTAGACAATGAGAAAAAGTGCTTCATATATTAGCTATCCTTGGGTGCATATCCATGTACATACAAATGTAATAACTTTTGTTAATCTGAAATAGCACTTCACTGCACTTAAAAGAATACCTGTGAAATGATGTAATCTGCTTGTTGTTTTGCATAGTAACGCTCTGCTGGATGAAGCTTTCCAATTATGGGTTGTAATTCTGTGTCATTCAGGTATCTGTGCACAGCAAGGCAAGGTTACGGTATCTATCTGATATGCAATCTCATCAAAAGAACAATCAAATCTTATCTATAAGCTCTAAACAACTACCGGTCACCATCTTTGTCTAGCTGAGAAAATGTCATCTTAGCTGGGGCTTCCGAGTGACCATCAGATACAGAAGTATCATGACTTTCATCATCATAATTCTTAACTAAGTCAAAGAGTCCACGATAAAATTCGTTAAAGTTAAGCTTCCCATCTTTATCTGAATCCCTTTCCCTATTAGAGAAGAAAGAAAAAGGCAAATGTTACTTATGCTGTTCAAGGAATACATATCAAAATGTAGAACTACAATAAAACAAGATAAATCAAAGAAAAACATAACCAAGATACAGAGCAGCAATTTTCTTTGACTTCAGGCTTATGTTAACGAGAGTTATGTTCTGAATAAGCAAATTTTCTTCGTCAAATACATTGCTCAAGAATTCACCAGGCTAGAATAGATCATGTGATGAAAAAACATCTTGATATTTTTTCTAATTGGTTAATTTAAAAATGCCTCAAATATGTTTGAATTCTTCAATTTAGCATGGAACAAATAGTTGACAAGGTGGAAAGAAATCAGCTTCAGATATCCATTCCAAATATTTCCACATTTTGAACAGATGTAAGCTTGTGATAGAATAAGAACTTTAGAAAGATTGATCAAACATTTGATAGCTTATAAAGAAAGCCTATGGCTATTTCCATCAATGATGTTCATAAGCTAGATGGTCGAAAAATAAGTGGCTGTTCCTGTTATGCACGCTTGTAATCTTTACTTTCGTTATCTTCTCCACTGCATCCTTTCAATTTTTAATTTCGTCCCTTGTCCCCTCAAATTTCATCCTATCATGTGTTCAGCATCGTGCAAGTTAAGGACTTTCACTAGATATATCCAACATTATGAGAGACCCCTTCCCCACAAAAGTTAATATCCAACAATCATTCGGACAATTTAGGTTACAAAGATAATACAAATGTAAAACCAAAAGTGATCTATGTACCTCGTTTCCTCCTTGCACAACCACTCAATGAGCTTTGGATTCTTGCTGTCAGCTGGATGCAGAAATCTAAAGCATCATGCATTACAATAAGCATGATATAGACCAGTAAGAGAACCTAAACAATAAACTGTTTCTTAAGATAATTTATGATAAAATTGGTAATCAAATTGAAACTTACTCATTAAACTCCGTTATGTTCAAGAGGCCATCTCCATCACTATCTGATGCGTTGAAATGTTCTTCTTTCCACCAGCCCATTTCATAGACAAAAGCATTTGCATCTAACATTATGAAGTAAAAAAATCAGTTTAAAGGATCGCATGAAATATCACAATGATAATAACACCAGTAACATCAAAGAAAATGAGTGGTTTTTCTGTCATTATCGAAGTTTACTAATAGAAAAGTAAATAATAACAAAAAAAGAGAAAAAGGTCCTGTTCTCATGTAACCTTGACAAAATTATATATTAGTACACGATCAAACAGACGTCCAGACAGGCTTTTATCATCATATTTTCACCAGAAACCCTTTTCCTTGAGTCAATTCTAGTAAAGTTTGCACATGGACCTAAAAAACCAATAGAGATCTAGTCTAGATAACTAAGTACATATTGGCAAAGGGCTGCACATGTAGGCAACTTAAAATCCTGTGGTGGCACAGAGATACTGTAACTAACATATAAAAGTTCATGGGACATGCAAGATAAAATCACATACTTCAACATGTTCACAGGAATCTTAAACAAGGATCATTTTGAGAACCGATTTGGTGATGGCACATAATGTTTATCTTGCCAGTCAATTTAATGAAAGATGCAATTGAGATGGCAAAGCTACACCAATTACATTACAGAACAAGATGATAAACAAAGTATCCTCGTAAAGAAAGATCTCAGATCCAGTACATACAAGATAATGCTTATGCCATATGTTCTATAGTCTTCAATTAAAATCACATCTACAAAATAATGACTAGAAAAACATTTGAGATCTCCATAATATAAAACACAAACCATATATCTCCAACTGTTGATCAACCTCTCCTTGAATATCTCGTAAATATCATTATAATCTCCATTAAAAAATCTCAGTATAATACCTTTCATTCAATATTGCGACAATCTCTGAAGCATGCTGACCATCAACAAATATCTGATGTTCTTTTGGTTACTAAAAATTGCCCTTTTCTGGCTTTTTACAGCAAGAGACTTTGTTTCATACACACCTGTGACATTTACTCTAAGGTATACTCCACATTAACTATTACACTATCTTCTAATCTCATGGTTTTCTTTTTTTCTCAATCACATTGTTCTTTAGCTATATATGCCATCCAAGACTTTAACCCTTCCTAGACTACAGCAAAAGATAACAATTAACTTCAATAGTTTTCCATTGAAAATATTAAACTGGAAAAGAAACTTATAGCAGAAGTTCATCAAGGTGGAGAAGAATAGCAATGTCCATCCATTGTGAATCATGAAAGTACGAACTATACTTAAACATCAATACTGACCTGAATTCTGAACCCAATTGGGAGGCTCATACTCAGAAAATGAAACAAACCCGTCATGATTTTTATCATGAATTTCCATCTCTCTCTCAGTCCTATGCCAGACTTCCCTCAAGGCTTGACGCAAGTGCCACTCGGTCAACTCATACTCATTCACATAACCATCGGATGGATCAACATCAATCTTTGGAAAAAGCAAGAACAGCCTACCAAAAAATTCCACATCTTGAAAATCGCAGAAATTATAACGAAAAGTCTCAAGTACTGTCATAAGTAAAATAGAGCTATATCAAAGGAAACAGTTAATTATTTTAACTTGGACCAATGATGCAAATAACATAGATGTGTTATTTGACACGTGTCATCAGACTGATGTGCATACACGTTCAAGTTACAAACTTGGGCAGGTGGCGGGACACGCACAACGAAACGGGTGCAGACTAATATCATACTGAATCTATATTACCTCAACTTATGCAAAGACAGCAATTATCACCTGCTACATAGAGTGCAAACAAGCACATCCATCACAGAGAGAGGAATGAAAACCCACTATCATCAGTACCAGTCTTTACTCGGGCTCCCTCTACAAGGACTTGGTCAGAACTGATAGTACTAATTAGTGAACTCTCTCACTTAGCCAGGATAGTAACTCAAAAACAACCGTTAAAAGAAAAAAAAGTAGCATGTTTACGACCGGATATAACTTCCCGCATACACAAAAACTTTTGTCCATAAAATGGCAACCAACCCATTACCCATCAAAGAATTCATAAAACCTCGTAATTTGCCATAAACAAATATAGAGATTTGGAGCAGATCAAACCTATTGGTGACATTAAATTTCCCCTCATCGTTCAAGTAATCCTCAGAGTCCATAAAATCTTCCCATTCGGGCTGGGACTCATGACCAGGGGCGGAACCAGAGGAGCTATTGAAGAGCTCCGGAAGGTTATTCACAAAGTGCTGTCTTTCCCACCGCTTGTCCTCGAGGCCGCGCTCGATTTCGGCGACTAGAGGATCGAAAGGGACGGGCGCGTGGGGGTGGTGGAGAGGGTTTGTGTTAGAGAAGTTGAAAGAGGAACGGACCTTGAGACGTCGGTGATGGTTGGCAGTGGGTTTTTTGGGGGCGTGCGAAATGAGGCAGAGGACAAAAACAGCAATGGCAGTGTATATGATAATGGAAGCTTTGCCCATTGTGTTATTGTATCTAAACATGCACACTAATCAAGATTCAACACGAACATATTCAGAGAAACTGAAATCTAACCTAAAGATCAATAACCATTTTTACACATTTTGTACATGTATATATGTATAGGAAATCGCAGAGAGGTTTAAGATATGTACATTTTGAAAAACAAAGAGGAGATCGGAAGGAAGGGGAGGGAACGAAGAAGGTTTGACGAATCAGACTCATGGGTACAACTCCAATGATAAGAAGAATTTGACAGAGACGTCAGGCCATCTCCCACCAAGGTTAGTGTTTTGGTGCAATAAATCTACTCCAAAGAAGACAGAAAGCTTTTTCGTTAGCGAAATCTATTTTTGCTAGTAATTCAAAAAGTTTTTGTGAGCGATAAATAAAAAATAAAAAATCAAACGTTGAAATAATTTAACTCCCTTTG
>JANZXR010000170.1:6740538-6756864 GCA_027575705.1 Erythroxylum echinodendron | reverse complement strand
TTGTATAAATATAAATTAATTTAGTTAATAACTAAATTATTGTGGTATATTCTTTGAAAAATTTTAGTGTAAAAATTTTGGTGTAAAATTTTAGTGTAGAATGGTTGGAGTAACACCAAATTTGGTGTAAAAAGATTCTAAGAATATTCTATTTTGCGCCAAATTTGGTGTAAAAATTTGGTGTAATGGTTGGAGATGGCCTCAAAGGAAAGGGAGCCACGTGATCTTGACGTAAAAACCACAACTAAAAAGAAAGCACAACTTAATCTCTCTCTTTCTTTGTTTTCAAATTCATCATATTCCTAGTTTGTACTTTATTTCCACTTTCTTTTTTCTTTTTATAAATATCTCGAGAGTTTTAATATTTAAAATTTATACAAATTTAAAATATTAATCAAAATTATTTAAAATTTTAATTAAATATTAATATTAAATATTTCAAATTTCAAATTGTTTTAAATATAAGTCACATGCAAACACTAACATATCAAAACTCTTTAATATTTAAATAATTAATATAATTAAAAATAACAAAAAATAAATTTAAAACCCAAAAATCCCTCCCTATCCCTCTTCTTAGTTAAGGATGACAATGTTTTGACTCAAAAAATAAATTAGGCTCCAGGTAGGCTTAGACCTGAGTAATTCAAGCTTAGAGTCAATTAAAAAAACATTATTTGTTACTTTTAATTTTAAACAATTAATTAAAAAAATTTGACGGAATCGACCCATAGGTCAACCTATTGTCACCTTTATTCTTAATGACAAGACACTTAATTACTATAAAGCATAAAAATATAAGTTCTTAACCAAATTTTACTACAATTACTTGGTGAAATCATTTTAGCTTTAGGTAGAAAGGATAAATTTATATTTCACCTAACTTCACATCGTTGTCTTATATTATTAATCTGGCATGAATGCCAAAACAACCTTATTTAATGAACTATCTTTGCTTCTCCTAGTCTAATAAAAATTAAGTAATGCATCAAATAACAAGTTCACATTGAGCAAATCTAAATTCAGTAATCTCTAAAAAAAAATCCCAACATGATATATACATAATATCAACATGAAATTGGCTTCCATGATAATACTAAGTTATGAACAATAAACAATGTGATGTCGAAGATTCCGAAAGCATTTTGATTATAAAAATTCCAGAAGGAATCGCTAAGCTTATGAAGATCCTATTATTTTGCTCCTCCGAAATCTTTAACACCTAGTACGAGAATATGATATGAAATACTCTTTTGTTTTCTTTTGTTCCATAGTTTTTGTTTACACACTATGCTATCATATCTCTCCATTTTTTCTATGGATTTCCTATTCTACATCTCGACATGATAGAATATCATGACCTTTTTGCAAATGGATAATTGAAATAAAGATGATCAATTGTTTCCATGTCTTTCTCGCAAAGGTAGCATCTGTTAGGGATTGTCAAAAATTTTGAAAGTCTGTCCATTATAGTAGTCCTCCGATCATTGCTATCCATAGTGTAATGATGCATATGGAAGTATATAATTTCCCCATATCAGTTTATAACAACTTATGTCTAGTTCCTCATTCCATAAAATTCTCCTAATAGAGTTATTGGTGAATTGCCCTAAAGTAGGACCATTCTACATCATCATTGAGACACCCTTATACTCCTTAGGAGGATATACAGATGCACTCAAAACAGACCTAGACAATTTAACAACTTCCAAAGATAAGGCAAAAATATATCACATCTCTTATTTTATCGCTGTTTATACAAGTCACAAATTACACATATAACATCCATACATTAAAAAAAAATCTCATCATAAGTTATTCATATATACTAGAAAATTCTTTCTTAATATCTATAAGTACAACACACTGTTTAGATATAAGATCTTCCAAAAGGTTATATGTCCTTCTTTGGCCATTGAGGTTGTCTCAATCTGAACCCTATTTATCATGATCTAGACAGTGGCAAAACCACCGTACTAAGCATATAGCTTAATGGAAAATAATGATGCAAGATGACAACTATTCACGACAGTCACCTAACAATCATATGTAAATGATTTATGACAATACATTATAACATAAAAGTTATGAGGTATCGCATAATAATATTTGAATATGATATTCAGAGATTATTCCAAATATGAATTTGCATCAGAACAGAACAAATATTAGAACATATACAGAATTGCCTGCTAATTTCTTCAGACATGGGTAACGGAAACATAATAGAATATACCTATGATTGGTATCTACATAAAGGCAATAGCCTCTAAAGCAGAAGAGACTTAAGTCTCTAAAACAGAAGATATTGTAATGTCTCAGAATATGAGTAGTTGCAGATCCTTCTAGGCTTGCCTATTTACCTGTAATTAAGACTTGACAGGCTAAAACTAATCATCAAAACATCATAATTACATTTTATAGTCACATTAAAGAGCAACAATTCATAAGATACAAATTCATTCCTTTATGCTTGCTAATTTGAAAATGATTATCATGCCCAATCATATTTAATATGCTTTATGATCATATTTCTTTTCAATAATACTTCAATGAAAGCATTAAAGTATATATACATTACATGCATGATGAGTCTTATATTACCCTTATACTAGGTTTATTAAGCTTCAGTGACATCAAAAAAGGTTCGAATGAGTTGTGGAAAATATTAGAAATAAAAACAATGTCCTAGTTGTGACAGAATACTAAGTCACGATCGTGACAGACGTTTGTCATTCTATTATATACATATAGCAAACGTTCGAATTTGGCTTTAAGGTCTTCTAGACATTTGTTCCCTTACGTCTTAAGTTTTCTAAGTTAAGTATTCTAGGAGTTCTACCAAAAACACTACAAGAAATTTGAAAACAAGGACATTAGCTAGAACTTGACTTCAAGCTAAAGTTAAAAAATCTTAGAGTCATAATCAAATTTCGGTTCCTTTATGAAAGTTTTAGAACTATGTCTCTAGTTTAATCTTCAATTGGAATTATCCTATTTAGAAGTCTACAGGCCAGAATATGGCCAAATTATAGTAGTCTGTTCAATGGAACCTATCCATCCAGTGAGGTACACAACCCAAATCAACTAACTTCTGTCTTATCTTGCAAGAGCAACACAAAAACACATCCAATTTAACCAACAACATTCCATAAGAAAATGGGATAATTCTTTTACCAATTCCCCTCACATCACGTTCATAAATCCAAGCAAATATATCAAAATTCCCATACCTCTTGAAGGAGTGATCAAAACTTCTTTTCCTCACTCCACTTGCTTCCCTTTGCCTTTGTCCTTAGTCTTCTCCTCCTCTACACATAACATACCCATTCAAAACTCATATTCAACAATTATATACACATAACAAAACCCTAGATGAAGAGGAGATGAGTAAGGAGTTAGTCTTCATAACATGAAATTAACTTGCCTTAGGCTTCAAATTCACCAATTCTTGTGTGTCTTTCAAGATCCCTTTTTTGATCAATTTAGTGTGAATTTTTAGTGTAAAGAGGAGCTCAAGTTCTAAATTTTTAGGTTCTAGGCCGTTCTCCTCTCACCCTCTTCATTTGTTTATGTAAAGCTTATGGTGTGTGGCGTGACAAGTTTATGGTGTAGAGTGACAAGTGGTTAATTCCCACTGGTTCCTTCTTTTCCATTTTCATTAATTACAATTTAACCACATCTTTATCATATTCCATGTAATTGCATGCCATCTTAATTCATTTAGAATTTTAACCAATGATTAATGTATATTTATTCATGCATAACACAATTAAAGCAAAATACTGAATTACCCCCAACGATTCCACTAATACCGATTAGGTCCCCTACTAAGCCCTTACTTTTATGCTCATTAACACCCATTACAAATACCTTCATGGAAACAAAAAATTCCTACTAGGGTATAATTTAGGGCCTCACAATCATATCTTCTTTGGTAAGATTTAAAGCACAATTCTTTAGGAATTGTGAAATTCCCGAGTTTGGAAGGATCTTTTCTAATGTGTCTTTATTGGAAAGCACCTGAAAGACTGTGGTCTTTTGCTGATAAATGGTCTTATTGGACTGTAATTCAAGAAGATTATTGAGCTCCCCATAAGGAGTCCACTTAT
This sequence comes from Erythroxylum echinodendron, assembly GCA_027575705.1. Taxonomy (NCBI): domain Eukaryota; kingdom Viridiplantae; phylum Streptophyta; class Magnoliopsida; order Malpighiales; family Erythroxylaceae; genus Erythroxylum; species Erythroxylum echinodendron. The sequence goes on along the minus strand of JANZXR010000170.1, from coordinate 6,752,752 downwards.
CCCTCCAAAAAGAGGTCTTTAAGCCATCACTTATTTTATACACAATACCATATTTGATTTTCTCTTTGAGCTTTAGGATATTGACCATTATTGTTGAATCACTTTATAGACAAGGAAGTCTTAGAAGTTCTAGGGGCATCCTTAGACAAGTATCCATGGACCCATGGGGGTTTCAGATATAGTGATAGGAATGATAGTAGGTGGCTTTATTGAATCTCAACGTAACATTTGAGTTGGTGATAACCAACTATTTTTTAAGAAAAATAAGGAGTACTGGTTGACTTATTTCGTGAGTTAGTCAATATTGTAATAATCATAAGTGCACAGTGTAGCTGTAGCTAGTACCGATAAGTACGGATCGATCTCACGAGGATAGTGATTACTAGTAATTACCTTTTCCTATTATCTATGATTTTGGTTTTTAATAAAGGAAATGAAAACTTAAACAATTAAAATATAATAGGAAACAATAATGAACACAAAAACAATGGAAATTACATAGAAAATTACTGATATCAAGAATTAGAATCTAGGTTTCGAATTCTCCTAAACCTTTAATAGATTGATCTTTTATTATGCAATTCCCATATTTATTTACTGGACCGTGGAGATTCCTATGATATGTTAATAGTTAACCTTGAATCTACTAACAACTAATCCTAAGGTTTTCAACTGAATTCTTCTTCGTTAAGTCTGTGAAGGTAATTATCACCTATGAAAGCACTTGGAGTGAATTAAGTACCAAATATACATCAAAAGTATAAAAGATCAAGCAAAATGCATCAAATATGGATGTAAAAATATAGTTAAATATGCATCTATTAAATATCCCTACACTTACTTTTGTTTGTCCTTAACCAAACAATAATCAAAATTATAAATCTTACAACATCAATCTATCATCAATTTTAACCTGTTCATTCGTACTATATATACAGCATCACATCCTATTCAACCAAATTAACATATAAGTAGAATCAAATTATCGTAAAATTAACTCTTTAAGCAATATTAAAGTAATCACATCAACAATCGCATTGAAGTCAAAAGCATACATTTTTACACCCTCATCGAGATTTCAATCAATGCACTCATGTTTAAGGTGAAAAGTATCAAAACTCTCACTCAATGCATAGTAAAATTATTACCATATGCTTACAATAAAATCTCATCTCCACCATTTATGTACAAACTAGAAACAAAAATCAAAAGGTCTTTGTGCAAGTTGTAATAGGGTTTAGGTATGGTATGTTGAGATAATAACAAGGTTAAATTAAAGAAAATTTGCTAAAAATTATAGGATTTGTTTGCAAAACATACTGGTCCTTTCATTGTAACTCCATCGGTACTATATATTTTTCTTCTTTTCTTCTTTTTTTTATGCTCGCTTTTTTTCTTTTTCTTTTTTTGCTCTTTTTTTTCTTTAATCAAACCAATTTGAGCATTCAGTACCATAATAATAAACATACTGGACTTTTCAAAAAATTCAAGTCTCAACAAATAAATAATATAAATAACTTTCAGGGTTTTCAAAATAATAAAAAGGTCTTCAAGAAAAATAGGATTAAGGTTAACAATGTGGGTTTAGTCAATGAAAAAGTCTAAGACTTAACTTGGTTATTACTAAAGGTGACTTTATGGGTATGGTAATTATCAAAGAAATAGGCCAAAGTAAGTTTTTGAATCTAAATGCTTTCTTCATATCAATGCTTCTAATTTAATCAATATGGTCTCAATGTGCATAATAAAAGCAAGTTCTAGAATCATTCTATTATACATGATATCAAACACATGAATGAAGGAAAAAAGTTTTGAAATTTGTTCTTAGGCTCAAAAGCTCACGAAAAAGACTGGTATTATGTTTGTAACTAAGATGCAATACCATTCAACTTGAACATTTCAATGATTAATAAAACAATGAATTGGAAAAGCAATTTTATTCAAACTATCATCCTTTTGCATACCAATTCAATCAATATTTAATAATGAAACACAATATTAATGGACATATTTCAATCAATTCATAATATTAGTTCATAAAATTTATAATCAAGATTATAATAAGCTTGAAGAATTTGTTAAAGTTTCTTTAAACTCATCCCCACATTTAAAGTTGAACATTATCCTCAATGTACACAATACAAGCATTTATGATAAGTGAGAGGGCTTAGTGGTACTTTCCTGACTATGAAAATTTTGTTCTGATTTTGATCCATCCAATATGTGACTGACATCCATACAAAATATAAAGAGAAATTGATAAAATAAAAAATAGAAATAACAATAAAGAAGTTAAAAATGAAATGTGAAAATAGAAATAACATAAAATTTAAAATAAAACCTATCCTAATTCATAAGTTATCTCCCATGCAACGCTTGTTTATCTTCGTTAGCATAACATACCCTTTATGTTCAACTTTATCCTAGATCAATAATAAGTGGCTTGGTTCCACCTATTTCTCTACACAAAGGTATTGTAGTCTATAAATAAGCCACTTGTTGCAAGATAATAACAAGGACAAAAGTTATCAAATTAAATAATCTAATTGCAATCATTAATGCCCTTTTTAATGACAAACTGTTAATAAAATAGGGAATAATAAAACTTCTTGAATCATCGATTGGCTTAAGCAGCTTGATTTGGAGGAAGTCCGAACCTTCCATACTTAAGGTCACTACCAACACCTCGTCAATAGTTTCCTTACTTGGTTCTTCTTCTAGTTCTTCCTCAATTATCTCTGTCCACTCTTCTTCCTAGACAGAGGTTTCTAGCTCATCTCCTTCAATTATTTGTTGACACTTCTTTATTTTCTCTTTTTTTGATAAATTATTTATTTTCTCTTATTGGATGGAGGTTTCTTCGTTTTCTTCTTCTTCTTCTTCTTCTTCTTCTTCTTCTTCTTCTTCTTCTTCTTCAGGAAGTTCTTTTTAAAATGTTGCTCTATTCATGAAGCCAACCCTTATCTTTCCTTAACTCTCGAATTCGTGTTGGTTAGATTTCAATTTGGCAAAGAATCCATTAATTGATCTGTAATACTTTTCTTTCTTTTGGAAGCTCTTTTTCTGGAAGCTCGTCTCCACTCTTGAGAGTGATTTGCATTCCATGTTCTTTAATATTCGTTTCAATAGAACTAGGCACATTCCCTTAGATCTCATTAGATAATATCTCCGCCAGCTGATCCATTCGATTCATCAAATTTTGTATATGATTCTTTGTTTCTTAATACTTTATGATTGATTCTTAAAGGAAATTAACCATCATATTTTCCAAAAGTTGGTTCGTTAACTGGAGGTGTTAAGTTTTGTAAATATTCAGCTAGAGCGTAATCGTTCCATCGATAAGAGTAAGAGTTGCTCCACTTTGAATTGTAGTTGTTCCCCTATAGTGCACCTTGAGATTGATTAAACATGCTCGATCGCTCCCATATATATGTTGGTGCTCAACATTCATAATTGTAATGATAACTCCCACCAATGTTACGACACAATCTAAATATTGGTTGAACCTCTGAAAACATATGAGAACAACTCTCTCTCCCATTTAGTGATGATATAGATTGTGAAGATGTATTCTAGCTCCCATAAAAATACTGCTTATTCCATCCTTCCATTGTGCATTATGACTATGACGTTAAATCTCAATTCTTATAATAAACCACCACGCACTATAGTGTAGAAAAGTTCAAGAGACAATCAAATAAACAAACCAAAGGAATACAGTAAGAAGCAATAAACTAAAATGAAATAAATTCAAAAGCAAAAATAAAAATAAAAAAATAAAATAAAAAATAAAGATAAAACAAAATAAAATGAAAATGACTAGAGTAATAGCATTCAAGCTTTCTTAATATCAAAGTCCTCGATAACAGTGCCAAAAACTCGATTGACTTATTTTGTGAGTTAGTGAATATTGTAATAATCGCAATTTCACTATATAATTGTAGCTAGTACCGAAAAGTACAAATCAATCCTACGAAAAAAGTGTTATTAGTAATTACCTTTTTCTTATTATGTAGCCTATGTATTGATTTTGGTTTTTAATAACGGAAACGAAAACTTAAATAATTAAAATATAACAGTAAAAAATAACAAACACAGAGACAATGGAAATTACTTAGAAAATTACCAATATCGAGAATTAGTATCTAGGTTTTGAATTTCCCTAATCTTTAATAGATTGATCTTTTATTATGTAATTGTTTTATTGATTTATTAGACCATGAAGATTCCTATGGTATGCTAATAACTGACCTTGAGTCTGCTAATAACTAATCCTAAGATTTTCAATCGAATTCTTGTCCTTTAAGTTTGTGAAGGCAATTATCAGCTATGAAAGTACTTGGAATGAATTAAGTACCAAATAAATAACAAAAATATAAAATATCAATCAAAATACATCAAATATGGGTGTAAAAATATAGTTAAATATGCATCTATCAAGTATGTAGTGACTTGTGAGAACATAAACAAAAAAACTCAAATTTAAAAATATAGTTAAATATGCATCTATCAAGTATGTGGTGACTTGTGAGAACATAAACAAAAAAACTCAAATTGACTACTTCTTTGTAAGGTGGAGCGATCAGCCAAGTTGTAAAGATTGTAAAGTGATACCTAACACTTTCTTGCCAACTCAGCATAAATTGTTAGTTTTGGATCTTATAATTAAGGTTTGAAGGAGAAAGAAAAGTCTTATAAGCGTTACTAGAGTCAAATGGTGGAATTTGAAAAGGGATACAATGGAGCAATTTAAGGATAGATTAATATATGAACAAGAATAGAAATTAAAAGGAGATGCTAACTAGACGTGGGAGAGAGTAACAATTCTTTTAAGGAATACAACCAACAACATCATGGGTGTTTCTAAAGGGCTTAGGGGTAGTAAGATGGAATCTTGGTGGGGAAGGTCATTGAGAAGAGAGTGAGAAATGATGCTCCTATCTTGGAGAACCAGTTTGACTTTATGCTAGGAAAGTCCACGACAGAAGCTTCACATCTCCTTAAAAGATTAATAGAATGTTACAAGATAGGTAAATCATGTGGAGTTGTTTAGAAGTTAAAGGAGTTCATATGACATATATACAAGTTATTAGAGATATGTATGAAGATGTAAGAATAATAGGAGGAGATATAGAATATTTTTCTATCGATATTGGACTACCCTAAGGCTCCTCATTGAGCTCCTTTTTGTTTATAGTAGTGATGAATAAACTCACCAAGAATATCTAAAGGGATGTGCCTTGTTGTATATTATTTGTTGATAATATTATTTTAGTGGATGAGATAAAAAAAGATGTCAATGTCAAATTAGAACTTTAGAAGAATACGTTTGAGTTGAAGAGTTTTAAATTAAGCAAGATTAAAACTGAGTATTTAGAATGTAACTTTTCAGACCATAAGGTGGGTTCCAATGTGGAAGTAAAGATTTGTTTAAAAGTTATACCACAGAAAGAATATTTTAAGTATCTAGAATTTATCATCTAAAAGACTAAAACAGTGGAGAGTAAAAATCTTTCTTACAATGTCTTTTTTATCGTAGGTGAAGAGGAGGCCTTACAAAAATGTCTTGTTTTGTCTGAAGACTTGAGAGTTCCCCTCTAGAAATCTTGTTTAAAGTCACGAAGAACTTTCATAAAGTATACTCCAGGGACTTTTTCAATTTCAATAATTGTAGTCATATCTCAAAACATCAATTCTTGCTCACACAAATGGACAAGTCAATATATGTTATGTAATACACAAAAAGCCAGGTATATCAATGTGTGCTATTTATTTCCTAAACAAGATAATTTGGATTAGAGAAAGATTAAAAATGGATTCATTGAAACCACACATGTTAAATAAAAGGAACATAATTTAAAATGGTAAATTTTCTATAATATATGCTCAATAAGAGTTGGACATTATGTAGAGTAGGACGTATAATAATTTGTGACATAAGGAACGGAAAAGGTGAAATAAAACCTAACAGAAAATAGTAATCTGTTAATGGGCACTTTATTTTTCTCATTAAAAAAAAGAGAAAAGATTACAGTGTAAAAGAAAATTATAAAACGAAACCCTAATTTCAATAAATGCGTGAATCCTTTTTAACTCTATACTGTTACTGCTCCTTTTATTATATATGTATATATATATGTATTGTATGTAATTTTTCCTTTGTTCGTGGCCATTCGAATCACTGATCTTTGTTTGTTTACTTACTTTTCTTTGTCTCCTAAGAAGGTTCGTAACTTCCACTATTCTTTGTTCATATCTCTAGATTTCCTTTTATTTTTGTGATATTGAATCAAAGATCTTTTGTTATTGTATGTTTCTGTTTTAGGTTCTCGGGGATTCAGATTAAGAGGTTTCAATTCGTACCAGGTAAAACTCTTTTGGATCGTACTATCTGTTTGTGTTATTAAGACAATTGAATCTTCTAAACTTGGGCTTATTCTTTTTTTTTTTTCTGTTGTTTGGTAGAGTTTGATGATGGGGAAAACTAATAAAATTTTAGTAGAAATATTTATTAATTGTTAGATAATCTACGTCATAGATAATCCTATAGTTTAGATTTTGACATGTAGTGTTCAATTCCCGTGTCTGGTTTTGGTTTTTGGTTTTTTATTGTGAATCAGTATAGACATAATAATGAATCTGAATTCATAGTGAAAACCAATCCCATTCGCCCATGCTCACTCCTGTGAATAATGGTTGTCTGGTTTTCAAAATATTAAATCAAACTGTTTGTATGGGTTATTTCCCTAGATAGAATTGCTCATAGTTCAAGGGCTTTTTACGTGATTATGATGTTTGAAGAGGCCGTTTTAGGTTCTTATTTTTGTTTTCTTTTTTCCTGTCAGGTTTTTATCAATCAGAACTTTTGGATCTTGGTTAGTCAGTGAAAATGGCAGATGGTCATGAATCAGATAAGAACATTGAGATATGGAAAATAAAAAAGCTGATTAAGGGATTGGAATCTGCAAGGGGTAACGGTACTAGCATGATATCTCTTATCATGCCTCCTCGTGATCAAATATCTCGCGTCACAAAAATGCTTGGTGATGAATATGGAACTGCTTCAAACATTAAGAGTAGAGTCAATCGTCAGTCTGTCCTGGCTGCCATTACATCTGCGCAACAGAGGCTGAAGCTTTATAACAAGGTTCCGCCTAACGGCTTGGTGCTTTACACTGGAACAGTTGTTAATGAAGATGGCAAAGAAAAGAAAGTAACCATTGATTTTGAGCCTTTTAGGCCCATCAATGCATCACTTTACCTCTGTGACAACAAATTTCACACAGAAGCACTAAATGAGCTCTTGGAATCTGATGACAAATTTGGTTTCATTGTCATGGATGGAAATGGCACCCTGTTTGGGACGTTGAGTGGGAATACAAGAGAAGTGCTCCATAAATTTACTGTTGATTTGCCAAAAAAGCATGGTAGGGGAGGACAGTCTGCGCTGCGTTTTGCTCGCCTTAGGATGGAAAAACGACATAACTATGTCAGGAAAACTGCAGAGCTTGCTACACAGTTTTTTATCAATCCCACTACCAGTCAGCCTAATGTTGCAGGGCTGATACTTGCCGGTTCAGCTGACTTCAAAACTGAGTTGAGCCAGTCCGACATGTTTGATCCTCGCTTGCAAGCCAAGATATTGAATGTGGTTGATGTTTCCTATGGTGGGGAAAATGGCTTCAACCAAGCTATTGAGCTTTCGGCTGAGATTTTGTCAAATGTGAAGTTCATACAGGAAAAGCGCTTGATTGGAAAATACTTTGAGGAGATTAGCCAGGATACTGGAAAGTATGTTTTTGGTGTTGAAGACACATTGAAGGGCTTGGAAATGGGTGCTGTTGAAATTCTTATTGTCTGGGAAAATCTTGATATTAATCGGTATGTGCTGAAAAACAGTGTTACTGGTGAAATTATTGTGAAGCACTTGAATAAGGAGCAAGAGGCTCATTCGAGTGCCTTTCGGGATTCAACTACCTCTGTTGAGTTGGAAATTCAGGAAAAGATGCCGCTGCTTGAATGGTTTGCTAATGAGTACAGGAAGTTTGGCTGCAGTCTTGAGTTTGTTACCAACAAATCGCAAGAGGGTTCCCAGTTTTGCAGAGGGTTTGGAGGAATTGGAGGAATCCTTCGCTATCAACTTGATATGAGATCATTTGATGAGCTTTCTGACGATGGAGAACTTTATGATGATTCTGAATAGCAATCAGCCAAATTTACCCCATTACTGGTGCAGGAAAATGGGGTGCAAGTGACTGCACCAGTGCGCAAACAATTGCGCGTGCTGCTCGGAAAAATTGCCAGTGATGTTCAATTTGAGGTTCTGATCTCTGAACTCATTTACTAATGTTCAATTCTACTTTCACATCTTTTATTGTTGTGCATCACTGGTGAACTAGTCCTAAACTTTTAATTTGTCATGGTGTTTTGTTGAAGGAGGGCATGATATTTCGGAGTTGGAAAAAGCTTAAGGTGATGGTGAGGCTTGTGGTTCTTGTGATCGAAGAGCTTACCAGTGGGAGAGAAGAGTGCCCAACTCTTATTGTTATGCAGCTCTCCCTTGAGGACTGAAAAAGTAATGGCTTCGTAATGAAGAATGTGCCCGTTGTTTGAACCAGAAATTTCAAGATATGCATGCTTATATATTTGCATCAGAATCCCGTTAGATAAGCATGCCGTTTATCTGTGTCCTGTGTCGATGACGCTTGCAGGGCTGTTTTAAGATTATTCCAGTTGTTAGACATTATGTTTATGTTGAAGCTTATGTTTATGTTGTATGTTGAACCTTACGTTTTTGTTGAACCTTATGGTTGATGCACTTAATATGGGTATTGGTGTTTGACTTCGGACTTTTACATATTTTTGTGGTGGTTCAGATTTCACTGAAAATTGTTAGTAGGATAGCCTTTGGGTCATAATTTTCCGCAGTTCACAATGTGCCGCGTTGCACTGAGGTATGTGTTCCCAACTTTTGGGCTTTTGGCCCTAGAAACAATAGGTTTAGGCCTGTGCTTATTGTTGTGACAGGAAATAGCAGTCTTCTACACAAGAAGTCGTTAAATTACATTGGATAAGTGCAATGTTTGACAATATCTGATCACATAGGCACTGTGGTGTTTAGTGGTCCAACCCTGCAATTAATTAAATAATGAACATTAGAAGTAAACTTTTTGAATTAGTAATATTGTATTAATACTATCTTAACCCCGAGTTATGCATAAAATGTCGTAGAGGTGTCTATTTGGGTGGGAAACGTAAGTGTTTTCAAACGAGCACATTAATCCCCCGATTTGACTTTTGAGAAGGTTCTGCTCCAAAAAGAGAGAGGAAGAAGGTAAATTGCTAGAGATGACAAATGGTCCGGCTTCGGCTGCCCGCTTTGGTTCGGACCCAGTCTCGAACGGGCTGTCTCTATTCTGGTTGAGTCAGCTATTTCGGGCCTGTCCCTGCACAAAAAGCTGCTTGATAGGACCTTTCGGAGATGAAGGATGGCCTTTGAGAATAGTATCGGGTTAGCTCCATCACTCAAAGAAGGGTTAGCTCCGTCACTCAAAGAAGGCAGTGGAAAAGTTGGAGTATCTGGTTTTCTATAGCAACAACGAAGCATGGAAAATAAAAGACAGGATGAATACAAGCAGTGGTCGGTAACTTGAGTTAACAAGCCACGTTGCCAATCCTGCACAAAACTTGAAAGGGTCGATACATTTCTTTGAAAGCTTCGGAGAGAGTCGTTGTTGAACAAATATTTGGCAGTAAGGTCGAAGTTTAACGTAGACCACTATCCAACGGTGAACTCTTTCTCATGTCTTTTGTGATTTGCCTGTTGCTCCATTCTGTGGTTGTTGTGGGAAAGATTTTCTTTTAGTTTAGTTAAGATGTTTTGTCTGTGTTTTAAGGCTTCACTCGAGGTAGACCCCACTGTGTATGAAGGGTGTCATTTTGATAGAAGAGTACAAAGAGGTGTTGTACTAGTATTCCGCAAGATGAAGGCATCGAGATCATTGGTGCGGTCCATCACTTGCAAAGCATCCAAGTAGACTTCAAGGTAGCTGTTCACAATCTGGGATTGGCCATACGTCTGCGGGTGGTATGCACTGCTATAAGCGAGTATAAAACTTTCCTTTCAGAAATGACTAATGGAGATATGGTCTTGACACTGAAGATTGATTTAGGAATCCCATGGAGCTTGAAGATAGTATTGAGAAAATTTTACGTCAAGGAAGTCACAGAATATGTCACAAATATATGGATTAATATAATCACAACATTAATTTTATATTCATTACCATTAATCGAATTGTCTAATTTACAATTAATAACTATAATGAGATGATTAATAATTTATTAATTGCTTTTGAGACGTATGATAGTACCCTAATAATTATATGTTGGAGTATTAAACTATAGTTAGTAACATTCTTGAAATGACACAATTATTCTTTTCCACCTCTTAGGATAGAACATGTTATAAGGAATAATATATGGCGAGATTGTGTGCATATAGTGAGTGGGTGTGAAAATAGAATATTGAGTCTTCGACCATAAGCTTCTTCTCTTGCACAAGGTTTATTGATATTTATAAGTTGTAGTGCCCAAAATGGAGGGAATGCGTCAAGATTTTATGTCAAACATTGGAGGTATGTTAATCTTATTATATACTTAATGCTTTAAATAAAATGTATATCTTGGCTTTGTGATTGTTGATGATTGCTTTTGTGAATAACGGTTCGTATTAGAGCTCTATGATCATTTGATCTTAGGGTTTATATTTGGGTATAAACCTGTTTTTTAAAATCGGTTTATGACATATATGACTTCCAAATGATGCATTAAGGTACAGAAAATGTTGGTGGTTGTTGTTGTTGCCTTTTACCTTTATTTTGGATAGAAAAATCACGATTTTGGGTGTGTTTTTTGAAAATTTTTTGTGTTGTCGTTAATGGCCGAAATGAGTTAGGTCATCTCCAACTCATTCCGCCAAAATAGAGCAACGTTTCCTCTATTTTGGAGATGCTGCAATACTTTTTACTCTAATTCATAACTCTATTTTTCTCACTAAAAGGAACATTCTCAACATATTCTTTTTTACCTTTCATTAATGATTATTAAAATTATTTTATAAAATTAACCCAACATTTCTTTTTCACGTATAATTTTATTCACAATATTATTATTGTTATATTTTTATATTATTTATTATGTTATTCGACTATTAATATAAATATATTTGTGGTTTACTTATTTGGAATTTTCTAATGGATATTATTTAAATTATTTATTTAAAATATTTATTCATATTAAAATAATTATAAAGTTATAAATATATAATGAAAATATTTATAAACATGAAACTAAACCTTAAAATTATTATAAAGTTATAATTACTTAAATAAACATATAATGAAAATATTGAAATATTATTTAAATAACAAAATAAAGATTGAAATTTTTTTAAAAATGAATGAATGAAAAAAGAAAGAAAAAAGGAAGAGAGAAAAAATTGAGACGAAAACAAAAAAAAAGAATAGTGATAGAGGGATGCTACAGTGCCATTACAATCTTCCAAAATGGAGGAGAAATTGCTGATGGGTTAGTGTGTTTCTCTTCCAAAATGGCGTTTTTCCTCCATTTTGGAGGTGAGTTGGAGATGGCTTTAGATATTTTAGAGTTTTGGAACACTTTTGGCTGAAATAAGTATAGAAAATTCATAAAGCGTGAAAAATGGAAGAAAATACCTAAAAAATTGTCGAAAATCACAGGCTGAAGAGTGAGTTACAGTCGGGTCTACCCATGGGCTCGACTAAGGGTTAGGGACGACCCAGATGACGTCATCCCGACCCGTCTGATAATATATATATATATATATATATTATTTTTTAAATATTAAATATAAAAATTTTGTATAACGTGTGCTGGGACGCGTGCAAGGTCCTTTTCGGACCTTTTTTTCATCATTTTGCTCCTTTTTTTCCCTATTTTTCATGTTTTTATGCACAAGATTAATTAGTAATTTTTATTTGATAATTTTAATTGTTTTAATCTTATTGTGGCATAAACATGATTATTTGTTGACAATAGTGAATGCTTATTTTTTATCTGTTGTAAAATTTAAGCATATGAAACTATTTATGTTAAGGAATTTTTTAAATATTAATATATGGTTAAAATTTTGTGTTTTTTCCCTCTAAAATAATATTAAGATCTATATGAGTAA
>JANZXR010000170.1:6722511-6734421 GCA_027575705.1 Erythroxylum echinodendron | reverse complement strand
TATTCATAGTCCCATAAAGCAGGTTGGTAGTTCCCAGATCTTCTGGTTATGGTCTGGTCGGAAAGTTTGTTCACAACACTGCATTGAACTCGGTTAAAACGACTATAGTTTGATGAACCAAGCAGCAAGTCTTGGTTTCGTGGAGGCAAGCTTGCGACACTGCGAATTGAAGAGGAAGCAACCAAGGGAAGAGCCATGGTTTGATAATGCCCGTATTACTAACCTACTCGGGACCTTTTATAGATTAAGATGCCACTTCATAAGTTTTTAGTCAAAATTTGTACTATAATTTTTTTTATTCACATTTTCCTTTTTTTTTTGGGACTTAACATTTCGTATGCAATTATAAATTTAAAAACATGCTCATTATAATTTAATTGAAAAATAGTATATAAACATTTCAAATATATATTAATTTCTTTTTATTTCGACACTTCTCTGCTTAATTTTTTTACATACCTTATTAATATTATAAGCGATATTGTGCATGTTTTATATTCATCTCATATAATATAACATTTGAATCAAGTTGTATGGTTTATCAGGCACATTTATGTGATGGCCCACGATCCACATGCAAATCTCGAGGGTAGATCGTTGTTCCTTTTATCCAAGACCAACCCTATTCTGATCACAAATTTTGCTGAGACCTACTAAAATTTGTGGCTATGTTGGGTATGCAGCTATGAAGGAACACGGAGAGTATTGCCTCCATTTTTTTACTGCTTCAGTAATTGCATACATTTCTCTTATTTATGTAGATGTGGCCATCCGGTGAGGCGGAAGCTTCTTACTAAAAAATGCGACCAGATGGTTATCTTGAGATAAGACTGCTCTTATTACAGTCATATGTTCTAGAAAATCTGGTTGGTGTAAACCAGGCGTTGTAGTCGTTGCTCCGTGTCTTCAAAAGCAGATCAATTTCAGAGAACAACTTAGCACCAAAAAGCTCATCAGATAATTCATCCATAGTTGGAATTGAAAAGTGATCTTGAACGGCAATTGCAATCAAGGTTCGAAATAACCAATCTAAGTGATTTGAACCATGGAACACTGGCATTTATAACTTAGGGGGTTTAAGGGGAAAAGAGTGGAATGTGGTAAAAGGACAGGTGATAGGTCGTCTAGAAGTAGTGGAAGGAGGAAAGGCTTGTGGTGGAATGGACGGGTTTTTAGAGAAGCCAGTGAAGAAGATGAAGGTTTTTGGTTAGCTGTGGAAGAAGAGAAACAGGTGGGACTGTGAAGAAACTTGTTTTTGCAAATTTAGCGTTAGGTCAGCAAAAGATTGCAGATGAGCAATCTAACCAGTGAGGGCTGAATGTTTTCCTAGAATATCTTCCAAATTTTGCTTAGGAGGCATGAGGCAAGATGAAAGCACCAACTGTTAGGCACAATAAACCCTGATTAGAGAAGGGTTCAGGATCTCCAGAAAGAGAAAGGAAGCATAAGGTAAATTATTTCTGTAATTTTCTCTCCCTTTGCTTGATATTCTCTCTGAAACTATAAATACCCTGTAGTATAAACGATTTCCGTGAATTAAGGATCAAGAGACACTTTAACATGGTTGGAACAAGGTTATTGGAACTGGAAATCTTTTCATAGATGTTTATATAAGCTACTCAGGAATATAATAAGAGTCTAAATGAAATCTCCAGTCTATGCACTTTTTTTGGGTTGTGCGTCTGAGCCTAATTTCTGTGAGTTCTATTTATTTAACGGATGGATCCTGTTACAGAAATCAGACACTTTCAACTAAATAATGAGAAGCATGCAAATGGTTGAAAGGTCCCACCGCTCATAAATGTATCGGGAACAAGTAAAGCTTTGATCTTGCAGCTTTTTAACAAGAACCAGATAAAAATGCTGAAGAAATGCCAAATTTACAAACAATGAAAGAACGTTCAGTTAGAAATTCAAATCTACATAAAGAAAAAGCGTAAGGCAAAAGCACCAATAATTATAAATGCAACCGTAGTTTGCAATCTAATTAAAAATAGGATAAATAAGAACCAATGGCAATGTGTGTGTACAGAGAGCGGACGCCGGCGGTGACCAACTGCGATGCGTTGCATAGACTATTTGAAAGCCCTTAACTTCTCCCAAATTTGTTGAAAAAACCTTTCACACGTACCCTTCTCCATTCAAAATAAGGAGACAACGGTGAAGAAGACCATTTCTTTCTGGGATAATTTAGGTTCTAAATCAAAATTCGTACTCCGGGCCACATCAACAGAACATCCAAACACGATAATCACCGACAAAGAAAACTCCAGAAAGCAGCATATTCATACAGTGAAAGAGAAGATGTGGATGTTACGGGTGATAGATGCGTTTAAGCAAAGCAAAAGATTTAGCTAAATCCCAGCAATAATTATTGACTACCACACCACTAAGTTGATTAAAATTGTACTTTGATAAGTGAGTTGGTTATAATAATACTGAATTAAGCAGTTGATATCGTTATTATTAATAAACACGGAGTTTATCCAATATTTTCAAAATTCGACCATTCATAAGAAAATTATTCTCACACATTGAAAAAATTGAAATTAAAATAAAAAAGACTGTTAAATAAAAGTTAATTTTTTTTTAATTTTAATTTATAAAATTGATCGGTTTACAAAAGTTACGTGATTAATTAATAAACTGGTCAGTTTTAACAATAAAGATTATTAAACTAAATCAAACCTGAAAATTAAAAACTGAACTAAAAAATTAACTAGTTTAAAATTGGGCTAATTACAAAAAATTCCAAATTTGCCCAATTGTATAATTATAGCTCGAATTTCAAAAAATTATTATAAAATACTCAAATTTTCAATATTTTCAATTCTAACCCGAATTTTAAAAGTGACAATAAAATATTAAAACTTACAATTTTTTCTAATTCTAACCCAACATTAGTGTTTCAATTTTTTTCTTCATTTTTAGTTTGTTCTCTCAATGCCTTCACCTTCGATTTTAGATTACATATCTCTGATTCCTTCACGCTAAAGACATTAGGAGAACAAATTGAAAACAAAAAGTTTCCTGGTATAATAAATTGCAACCTGGAAGTAGTTTAGGGGTAACGGAAGAACATACTGAAAATAAAAGGTTGAGTACGACGAAAGAACAAACATATAATGAAAGACTGAAGTTTTGTAAACTAATTTAAAGATTCTATTTTTTAACGACAACACTGTTTCATTAATTTTTACAACAGATATTAACATTAGGCTAGAATTAAAAAATAAAAAATTTTATTACTTTAGTTTGTAATTATAAAATTGAACAAAATTTTAAAGTTTCTTTTAAATTTTTTTCTGTCAAATCAACCAAACCAGTTTATCTAAAAACATCGGTTTCAACATAATTATGAAAAGGAAGCATTTAATAAAAAATTCGATAATACCTTTATTAAAAAGAATTCAGACTTATCTGTAATAATCATGATAAGATAAATCAAATTTGACATTAAAGGAGAACGTGTCTTGAAATGTCTGTTCAATAATAATTGGATGACGAAAAAGCAATTGCGACTAGTGCAGTGCACCTGGACTTGTATGACATCAAAAGATAATTTACTATATTTAGAAGTTTAGTTCATTCTTCTGGATGCTTATCTCATCATCAAAGATAAGTTTAGGAAAATTCTGTGTTTCATCATGTCGCTAAATTTGCTTCCTCAGATTCATCTTAACCCACTAAGCCCGGGAGGTGGAGGTCCTGTCCTGTGTTCTGACTCCAACTTTCCTAAATTGTTAGTACCACCGACGTATTAAGTGTGTAAATGGCTTGAAACTTGAAGCACATGCGAGTAGTGTGCAACTGCGCACTTGCTAGACTTCATCCAAAAAGTAGAGAGTACAATTTCTTCCATTAAAGAAAAACTTTGAATTCCAAAACTTAACTTGTAAAAGGTCTGCTCTTTGGTAAATCAGTTCTACTAATAATGTAGTTAGCGTTTCCTTTTCTTGATCCCGTTGCCACATCTTCAAGTTTAAAGCTTTTGGTCTCTTGGGACAGTGAAACAGATGGGAAATCTTCAAATTTCAATAATCTTTTAGAATTCATTTATAATATCCATGAACATGTAACAGAACTTAAAGAGTGTTTGATTAAGAAAAGAACTTGAAGAGCAGTATCAGCAAATTTAAAAATGCCACCTTTAGAAAGTGAAAGAAATGCCGATCTGATTAAAAAATTCAGATCAGCACCGATTTCAGTGACAAGTCTGTCTCAAATGTATATAAGTACTGTCATTTAACTCGTTTAACAGTATCAGAAACAGAAAAGAAGAAACACGCACCAATGATTACTCTGTTTGAATCAGAAAAAGGTGAACGGTGATCATTCCCATGTGGACATAAAAGATTGTGCATACTGACAAACAATTTCGTTTCCTGTCTGTTTGGATAGAGAAAAAATGAGAAGAGATAAAGGGAAAACCAAGCCGTTCTCTTTCTCTTTGCAAAAGGTCTTACTTTACTGCTGCTTTTCTTTGCCTCTTTCTCTCTCTGGGACTATATTATCTTGTCAGATACTAAATGGGTATTGCAGATTCCAGTGTATGGCAGCTTAGGATGAGCCTTTTTCAATCCTAGCTGTCCTTATTTGTGTATGCAAGTAGTTGTTACTTTTGTTGGTTTTGTTGTTGTTGATGCTGCCGGAGATGGGACCAATTGACCCATCCTGCTTCAGAGGCCACCTCCTTTTTTTGATTTTTGTGGGGATAACGCATCAACATCATCCATAATTTCTACAACTGCCCTTGCAAATTTCACTCATTGTAATAAATTTTTTTGTTTTGGGTTTATCTGATTTCTGGATACTCCCAAATTTTGTTTTATTTTGTGGGTTTTGTTAGCATTTGGATGTATTAGAAAGTATATACGATTCTTTACTAAGTTTTCGTTAGTTCTCAGGTTTTGATAATAAAGAAAAAAAAGATTGACATAGAGATGAAACCAGGGAGTGGTATTAGTACTGCACTGCCAAGGTTAGGTTGTTTTCACTTTCTTGCTTTTGTAATTTGTCAACCTGTAGTACAATTCTTCAAAGTGAACATTTGAGTGTTGGCTAAAGTGTCAAAATCCTTATAATGCTACAAGGAGTTGGTAAGCTGTTGCTTTATGACGTTTTTTTGTACAGTAACTGGGTTCTGACAATGAAAATCGAACGAATTGAAGTCACACCTGTCTTAAATTTTAAACAAGAGCTATAATAGGGTCGTGGTGTTACCGTTGTCTATTCTCAGGAATCACCAAGTGGTGGTTTTAACCTCTACTGTAAGCATTCAAAATCCAAAACCTTTTTAGCCGTTTATATCTCATCTTGATCTAAATTTGAGAAATGGCTTTTTTGAGTAATTTAGTTGGTTCTGTGGCGTTTTCTTGAATTGAACTTCTGCTTCTTGCTGTTTCAAGAATTTGGGTACATTAGCTGCTCCATATGGTGCTTGATATGTATGGTAATCTCTTTTGTATGGTTAATTGTCAGAACAAAATAGGAAATGACAAAGGGCTGTAAAGTTGAGGTTTTTATATGAAGTGAAAGATTGTAGCTTGATCAACCATGGTGGGCCTCAGCTGTTAAAACATCAAATAGGGAAATGGTTTTTCATTGAATGGTACTTGTTGGAATTTAGGATGGAGCTGTAAGTAGTGCTTTCGATTCTTGTAGTCTTCTGGGTTTTTCTTCTCTGCTTGTTTTCCCCATTGTCTCTTTCATATCTCACTATCCAAATTCCAAAAGCCCTAATTACAAATTTCACCATTAAATTCACCGCCACAGCATTAATTTCTGCAGTATATTTTCTGTGGGCTTTGAGCAGCCATTTATTGTTTCTCTGAGTTTCAGATATTTATCATGGTCTGACTCAAAGTTTGTTGCCTTTTCATTTAAACAATAGGTCAGCAATACACAAGAGTCCAATTCTCTGAATTCTGGAGTAAATCACCATTGAATTTTTCACATATTCCACTTGGGTTTGGTGGATTTTATTGGAGATGATCTCTGATTCAGCTTTCTTGGCATTTTCTGGGGTCTGTCTCACTTCTTGCTTTTTTAGAGCTCTGACACATCCTGCTTTTCTATAATTCAAGTCTAACATCGGTCCAATTGCTGGTGATAGCAAATTCAAATCCAACTTTCAAGAATCACCAAGAAAATCTAAAGTTTAGGGATTAGCACATAAACCCCAGAGCATTTGGGTAGGTCTTTTATTGGTGAGTGACTTTTCTGAGTGGTGGATTGAAACAGCGCTAGATGATGGTGGACGAAGTGGGTTGTAGTTCTATGTGGACTAGAGAGCAAGATAAGGCATTTGAGAATGCCCTTGCAACTTATCCTGAAGATGCTTCTGATCGTTGGGATAAAATTGCATCTGATGTACCAGGGAAAACTGTAGAAGAGATCAAACATCACTATGAACTTCTGGTCGATGACGTTAACCAGATTGGATCTGGTTGTGTGCCTCTGCCAAACTATCATTCCGAAGGTTCGACTAGCCATGGCAGTGATGAAGGAACTGGTACAAAGGGTGGCCACTCAGGGCATCATCATGGTGACTCGAGCCACGGAAATAAGACTTCAAGGTCAGATCAAGAACGCAGAAAAGGGATTGCTTGGACAGAGGATGAGCACAGGTAACATATAATTGCTCTTACTGTTTTATTGCTTGATTGTTCTATATTATGTTAATTGCTGGTACATGCAAAGTATCAGAAATTCTCATGTGTTCTTGATGATTGTTTACTTTAAGGAATAAGGTATCCTCGTATCTGTCGTTTCTGATCGCTTGCTTTTACATTTAGTCACACCCATCATTTGCAATCACTTGAATCTGTTCGTCCATCTCGTAGTTTACTTCTGCAATAACCATCTTTTATGAAATCTGAGCTGTAGCTAAACCAACTATCTGATTGATTCTTTTCATAGCATGATAAAGCTTTTTGTTACCTTCTGCTAGATCTTCCAGCCAAATTTATTTATGGTCAAAGTATCAGTACTGGGGATGATCTGAAGTCGGTAAACAAATTTGAACGCGACAAATGAATAACGTCACTGCACGTGCCTTTTGTCGATCTAAAAAGAGAGTTTTAATTAATACATCATACTTTCTATATCTTTGCTTTTTCTGTCTTAGCTTGTGATAAGGAGAATTTGTCTACTAATTAGCATTAAGAAGTCGTAGAAGCACTACGTGGCCACATTATTCTGCAAATTTACAATGCTTTATTTGATTTCAGTGAGGGTCTAAATTCTTTTAGTGATTTTGTTAGTTTGGCAATCTTTAAAACTAGTTCGTTCCTACGTTGGTACTTGGCACTGTTATGGTTGTATGATTTATTCTACTTTCTCATCTAATTGGTAGGAAAAACATAGCTGATATTGTGATTTTATGCGACTTACTAACTGCTTCATAAATCACCGGATTGTTTTCTCAAAATGCCTAACATATGAAGAATTAGTTGCTAGAGAATAACTGATATCACTTTGGAATCAAGTGATGGGTCTTGCTGATGACCAGTAGATTGATATTTATATGAATGGACCAATATACTGGGTGGAGCTCTGCTTTCACTAGTCTTTCTATTGATTGGACTAGGGTTAGCGGTTTTTGGGTTTTTAATAGCTGCATTTCCTTCCACGTTTCTCTATCATAGCTGTTCTTTGCTACTTATTAATGGTACACCTACCATCAAATGGATATGTTGTTGCTCCATTGTTACATTTTTTGGTTCTACAGATGGTTTATGCCTCCAGTCTTTTGAAAGATGATTGATTGTCTTGCACTTCAGCTTATTTTCGAGAATTATTCCTAGTGTGCCGTTTTACTTTGAATCTTGTATGCTTATAAGCTGTTCAAAAGCCTGGAAATTAAACAAAATAAAATGCTGGCTGTCTGTGGCTCCATTTTAGGTCCCACGGTATTCCTGAAGTGGTTTTGATCGCAATTAGTCCTATTAATTAGCTCTGGCTTATTAAACATAAAAATTCGTATTGGTGAAAAAGATGAGAACTGCTTATAGAGGCACATTTCTGGAAGTTTTGGTGGGTGGGTATTCACTGGATGGATGGTTTATGGTTAGATCTAGTTTTTTGTCCAATTTTGGTTTCTATCATAGTTACTTTCAAAATATAATTTATTTAGCAGATAGGCTCGACATAGTTAGAACTTTGTAACTGGTCCATGTACTTGTTTGATGACCTCAGTTTTGCTGCTGAGTGTACCACAAAATCCACTGTGGTGTGAACTGTGAATGGTTTCTTTCCTTCAACACATTGCTGGTCTTTACGTGTTATGTCGATGCACTTTCTTCATTATGCACCATTTTAAGGAAATTCATTACAAAGATCTAGTAATAGTAGATAAAACAACATCTCCTTTAACACATTCTTTTAGATCTTTGATTCCATTCCTTACCTTCCACATGCAAGTAATTATCTTTTAATATTATGGTTCTCAGCAGCTACATGTCTCTTCTTTGAAAATCCTTGCTTAAATCTCAAATTCATTTAGATTAATATGTTTCTCGAGCTTCTATTTGTCTCCAAATTATATAATCTGTATATCAGATGTGAGCCTAAATTAATAATTGGACTCGACCATCTCATCAATTGTTTTAAAGCCGTCACCCTACTGTAGAGTCAAAATGTTAAATTATCCTAAACAAAGCTAAACAATATATAATTAAAATTCTGGACAGGGATGCTCCATCAGAAAGTTTACTTTTTATTTGCTTTAGTGCAACACTCAGCAGTCAGCACTAATTGAGAATTTATGTCATTGCATATTCCAGATTTTCTCCTATGTGTTCTTGTTTGGTAGGAGTGCTTTAGTAAAGACTAGTTCAGGAGCTTCGTGTGTGAAGTTGGGACAAATGAACTATAACTATTTTACATGAAGTATAAATTTTATGTACTACTTTACGATTTAATTGGCTTTAGTGTTCTATTTCGCACAGAGGTATGCTGCTTAGGAGTAGAGTTGCGAGTGGGACTGTGAGTCATCACTTTTGTAAGCTTTTATTGCTACAACTGCAGATGTCCTCTCCATTGGCGACGGCCAAGATGATACTTTACAACTTTCATTTTATAAAAACCACCGCTTCTGTGTTTGACCTCCATTCAAACTTCTGTGAGAATGTGATTGTGATTAGAACTTTATGGAAATGATCCTATCGGTTTTACAAATTTGGAATTTCTCGTATCTAAAGTCAATTAAAAGTTGACAGTTCATTAGACTCTTGAAATGTTAGCTTCTCCAATGCATCCTAGTCATCGGACCCTCTCCCTCTCTGCAGCTCTTGTTTCATAGACATTATTTTTTTCACTTCTTTTCTGTGGTATGGATAAAGCTTGATCTTGAACCTGTTAGTCTGATACTTCTTGGTAGCATTGATCTTCATGTTTTATTTTGAAAACAGATTATTTCTTCTTGGGTTGGAGAAGTATGGGAAAGGTGATTGGCGAAGTATATCTAGGAACTTTGTGGTAACAAGAACACCTACCCAAGTGGCTAGCCATGCGCAAAAATATTTTATTCGTCTGAATTCGATGAACAAAGACAGGAGGCGTTCCAGCATTCATGATATAACCAGCATTAACAATGGGGATATCTTAAGTCCACAAGGACCGATAACTGGCCAACCAAATGGTTCTGCTGCTGGGGGTTCTTCAGGCAAAACGGCAAAACAAACCTCTCAACACCCAGCTGGTCCACCAGGCATTGGCGTTTATGGTTCCCCAACAATTGGCCAGCCAGTAGGCGGTCCCCTTATGTCAGCCGTTGGCACTCCAGTGAATCTTCCTGCACCTGCTCACATGCCTTATGGAGTTGGAGCTCCAATTTCTGGAGCAATTCCAGGGGCGGTACCTGGGGGGGTTGTTCATGGTGCATCAATGAACATGGGTCCTATGGCATATCATATGCCTCCAACAACCGCTCAAAGGTAATTAAAATGTACAAAAGGCAGAACACTATTTGTCGTTGTAATGCCTGGTCTATAGGTTGTCTAAAGCCTGGATAAGGTTTTGCATATTTGTAAGCACTAGTAGTCCCAACTCATTCATTTGTTCTGAATAAGCAATAGGGAAGGGAACTGCATGCATCTGTATAGCCAGCAGCTATTAAATGGCAGAGTACAGTAGGACAATGTTACTAGTTCCTAGTGATAGAAGTAGCCCAGTTCTGGTCTCTCTTTTCATTAACCAAAAGCTGTAAAGAACATGTTTTGATAATTCCAGTATGCATGTGGTTGGCTCATGAAAAATGGTGTCATTCATTTTTATGTACCCATCAATTTGGTCTGTTTCTGATCATATTGCGACACCTTCGCGCAAGGAATTAAAGTTGCAACTCCGATCTTAGTAATGACCAATATATATTAGACTAAGCCAAATGCTTAGCAAGTCATGTTATACAAAAGCCATACAGTCGACAATACACAGTAGCAATAGGGACAGAAAATAAGAAAGCAACAGCGTTACACTCAGACACCAGCAGTTGAACATCCAAAGACTTGATAACCCCAAAAATTCAAGGTAAGTTCCAACTTTTTAACAGCAAGTTTTAGAGACCATTAAGACTTCCCTGATCCAACAAGTGGTTTTTTCAATAAAAACGTATTTAAGCATGCTTTCCTTTCACAAGGCATAAATGTAGCAGATAAAAGGAGCTTCTAAACAACCTCCGTACTCTTTTTGCAAGCAACATTTGGATTATTACTTTAATGGAAACTAATTCTACACTTAGGAAAGCGTAAGTCAGACCACTTCACTTTAATCCAACATAGTTATTAACATCTCTAAACCATAAGAAATTTTTTAACAAACTTTCTTCGTTCTTAATAATCTTCTTAGGAAAAATTAATTGAGAACTCCAATGGATATACAAATTAGAGAGTACAAAGGACATAAGTTGTACTCAAACAATATAAGAGAGAGAGCGATTTTGCCAACTGGAGATTCTCTTCTTAACTAATTCTATGAAAGGAAGATAGTCCCTGATAGTTGGCTTTTTTGTAGTGATGGGCAAGCTTGGAAACTATCCCGACACTTGTAAGAAAGCATAAGTCAAACCACTTCACTTTACTCTAATAGAGGTATTAACATCTCTAACCCATAAGAAATTTCTTAACAAACTTTCTACTTTCTTAATAATCTTCTTAGGAAAATTAATTGAGAACTCCAATGGATATGCAAATTAGAGAGTACAAAAGAGATAAGTTGCACTCAATTTAACATATGAGAGAGAGCAATTTTGCCAACTAGAGATTCTCTTCTTAACTAATTCTATGAAAGGGAGATAGTCCCTGAAAGTTGGCTTTTTTGTAGTGATAGGCAAGCTTGGAAACTAACCCTACAGTTGTAGGAAAGTTTAAGGCAGACCACTTCACTTTACTCCAACAGAGTTATTAACATCTCTAAACCATAAGAAATTTTTAACAAACTTTCTACTTTCTTAATAATCATCTTAGGAAAAATTAATTGAGAACTCCAATGGATATGCAAATTAGAGAGTACAAAGGAGATAAGTCTCAGTTCAACATAAGAGAGAGAGCGATTTTGCCAACTAGATATTCTCTTCTTAACTAATTCTATGAAAGGGAGATAGTTCCTGAAAGTTGGCTTTTTTGTAGTGATAGGCAAGCTTGGAAACTAACCCTACACTTGTAGGAAAGCTTAAGTCAGACCACTTCACTTTACTCCAAGAGAGTTATTAACATCTCTAAACCATAAGAAATTTTTAACAAACTTTCTACTTTCTTAATAATCTTCTTAGGAAAAATTAATTGATAACTCCAATGGATATGCAAACTAGAGAGTACAAAGGAGATAAGTTGTACTCAGTTCAACATAAGAGAGAGAGCGATTTTGCCAACTAGATATTCTCTTCTTAACTAATTCTATGAAAGGGAGATA
>JANZXR010000170.1:6701460-6714903 GCA_027575705.1 Erythroxylum echinodendron | reverse complement strand
GTGTCAAAAGAAAAGGTATTTTGCGCATCCTGTATGTTTTCGGTTATACATTATGTTGTGTTATGGTCTTTTCGCAGCGTATTGTGAATACTTGGGCCATACGCAATCCAACACTCTCTTGGTACTTATGTGTGTTTGTGTTTACATCCTTATCGTCAAAAGACAATTGCCAGCCACATTACACATAAACCCAAATTCTATGGACCTTTCTTGGTGGCAAAACGCATTGGTACTGTAGCATACCAACTAGAGCTTCCTTTGGACTGTAAACTGAATAATGTTTTTCACGTGACATTATTGAAGCCTTTCAAGGGTGAGATACCCGGTGAGCCACCAACACTACCATCGCTTGAAGACGGTCAACTTGTGATTAGTCCCATGGCCATTTTGCGGACTCGATTGAATAGAGGCCATTGGGAAATTTTGGTACAGTGGAGTAGTGGTACGACAAAGGATGCTACTTGGGAAGATATCTTGGAGTTCAAAATGTCATTTCCAGACTTCAAGCTTGAGGACAAGCTTTTTGTGGAGGAGGGGAGTAATGTTACAGATGCATTCGTGGGTCAAACGTATGAATGATGCAACAAGACTACTGCCTAAAAATACTGATTCCGTGTGAAACAAGGAACCCTAGGTGGTCTAATTTTAGTTAATTCTGAAAGTGAAATTTTTTCCTTATTTTTAGTTATTTCCAGTTTTGTTACTTCCTTATCTTATGGTAGTAGGAGTTTTATTAGGAAATGGAGTCTATTAAGGAATTTTAATCCTTTTTTAGTTAGGAATTCTAGTTCTTTTATTATTCGTTATTGTAAGGGAATTTACCTATAAATAGGAAGTTATTCAGCAATGAAAAAGGAAGAGAATTTATTCAAAAGAAACCTAAGAGATCTGAAACTCTCTCTCAACGAGTTTCAAGGTTTCATCTCTCTTCGACGAGTTGTGTTGGATTATCAATTATAGGTACATCTAGGGGGAAGAACAAGGGTAAGAACCTTTTATTGAAAGGAGATTCTCCATCTCATCGTCTAGTGACTCGATCACAGACTCCGGACTGTAACATAGATTTTCCTTATAATGGAATATAGTCTCCTTCTACATTCCTTTTAGCTCTGTACATTCTCTAGTTCTAAAAAATTTTCCAGTAAGCTTCTAATGCTTACGATCTTTAGAAGGTTTTCAAGTATAGGAAAGTTGAATTTCAAAGGTGATTAGCTCTCCATACTCCGAGAACCTCATTATAATAAGTGTGTCCAAAAGTGCAACATCCCTTTTCACCTCTAAACACACTCTTCGCATCCGATTCTGTCAAACTTTGTAGTTTGGCAATTAAAAATAAGTGATCTTCCTAAAGCACTAGCTAGGTTTCTCAACCCAGAGATTGTCCAATATTCTAATGGAATATTGCATAAATTAACCGACAATGGAATAAACTCAACATAACTCTTATCTAACCTCATCCCCAGACACCATTTTTGTAGAAGCAGATACTTGCTTGCAATAATCCAAGGCTCTGGCTCCAAAAAGGTAAGTATATTCACATTACTAGAGAATTTGAAGATAAAAGTGTCATGCGCAGTAAGCAAATTTTTCTTTAGACCTAATTTTTTCCCATTTTGACATAGCCCAGGGCTACATTTGAGGAAATAATGGTCATTTCTCTAAGAAAAAACTGAACAGGGATGAAGATCAGCAAGTTGCACCAATTTGTATGACCTCCAATAGAGGAGAAATGATTACTTCAGGCTTAAAAGAGGGAAAGTGTTATGAAAAACTAACCAAGACATTATAGACAGGAAGAAGAAGCTAGAATTAACATTGAAAAGGTTATGTATCAGTAAATAACCAGATATGCATTGTATCACTAACGGCTATAACAACCTGACAACAAGAGAAGACATGTGTCCTTATCTAGAAACTTTTTGTACTAGTATTAGTAGCTTTTGTAACAGAATTATAGAATCAATAAAAGATCACGAGTGAATTTTCCTTCTTACTCTTTCTCTTTAAATTGTTGATGCTCAGGAGCGTGATATAAGAAGAGTATGTGAGAGTTAGAATTTTCACAACATTTGGCATCAGAGAGGACGACCTTTAGCAAGACTCAATGGTAGAAAATACATGAGGTGCAGAAGTACATCGTCAGGAAGAAAGCACGAAGAATCTCCTAGAAGCCCAAATGCCAAATGAGAAAGAGATTGGTGACATCAAATCGAAGTTCCAACAATTCATGTAAAAGATGGGCATAGAAGATATTGAAGCCACCATGAGAAGCTGGAGAGATAGAGGACACTATGCTGCACTGAAGAGGGTAAGCAAAACTAAATTCTTAATATTTAATGGAACAGGGGGTAATAAACTAGAGTTATCGATATGCACAACTTTTCATAATGGATCACATAACTGAAGAAATGAAGACAAGGATAGCTTCTCTGCATATGGAAGGTGTAGCACAAGAGTGGTACCAGCTCATGCTTGGAAATCGAAAGGAAGGGGATGTGGTGAAGTGGGATGAATTCTTAACAATAATATAACAGGGATTTGACGAAGACATATTCAAGCATCCTATAGGCAACCTGAAGGAGTTAAAACAAGAAAGATCAATGTTAGAATGTTGTGCTTTATTTGATAAATATTCGAACAAACTCCCATTGCTCAAAGATTACTTGGTAGATTTTTCCTGAAAGGACTTAAACCAGAATTAGAACTTATGGTTAAAATGATGGACGCTCAAATGCTCCATCAGACATACACCCTTGCAAATAATTAGGAAGTGATAGTAGCAACTAGCATCCCAGTGTACTTCAGAAAAAGGAGCTAAATATGGAGGACAAATAATGGAAGGGGCGATACCTACATACAAAGGGACAAGCCACATAATA
Organism: Erythroxylum echinodendron; assembly: GCA_027575705.1. Taxonomy (NCBI): domain Eukaryota; kingdom Viridiplantae; phylum Streptophyta; class Magnoliopsida; order Malpighiales; family Erythroxylaceae; genus Erythroxylum; species Erythroxylum echinodendron. The sequence continues at coordinate 6,712,024 of JANZXR010000170.1, read as the reverse complement.
ATAACTCCATTCAAACCCCCTTCAGAGGTCAGATTATTACCCACGTCGAGGAACCAAGGGAGCAGCAATTGGCCTAACAATTATAGAAACTCACGAGGGATATGAACAACGAGCAGTAAGGAGTTTGATAAAAAAAGGCCAAGGGTTTATACTTTTAGTGTGACGAGAAGTACTCCCCTAGGCATTGTTGCAAGAAGAAACAAAGCCATCAAAGAGGAACCAACAAGCAAATAGTCAGAAGATAGAGCACCCTTCAATCCCAACATCTCACTTAAAGCAATATGGGGATTAAAAGACTAGACATAATATAAATAACTAAGAATCATGAGCAATCACCAAATGAAGCCTTTCCACATCCTGATTGGTAGCGGGAGTACTAATAATTTTTTGAATGAAAAAGTGATTTAAAAAGGGAATGTGGACGTAATGGACATAACTCCTATGAGTATTATTGTAGGAGGTAGATTAAAAATGGGTTGTAAACAAGAATGTAGGAGTATAAAGTGGAAAATGCAAAGGCTATAGTTCTTTATGGACGCAATGATCATCAAGTTAGGAGGTTGTGACATGGTTTTGAGGGTTTAGTGATTGATCACTATCAACAATATATTGTGTAACTTCAAAACATGCACCATGGAATTTCAATAAGAGGCAGGACGATAAGGCTAATAGCAAAACATAAAAGAGCAAGCGAGGAGGTTTCAAGTAAAAGCCTTCATAAACTAATTAGAAATTCCAGTAAAAGTACCTTATTCATGTTGTGCCTATCACATCCCATAGAATTCCATATGCAACAACTTATGTTAAAACACAATTCTAATACCTAGGAAGAGATAGAAAATTTGTTAGCAGAGTTTGGATAAGTTTTTAAAGAAATGAAACAAGTACCTCTAAAAAGAGCGTGTGACCATACCATCCCTCTCAAGCCTGGAGTGGAGACTATAAACATAAGACCTTATCAGTACTCTGGAGAATAGAAGGATGCAATCAAGAAGTCAGTGAAGGAGTTAATGGAGCAAGGTTTCATCAGGAAGAGCTTCAGTCCATACTTGTCGTTGGTAATCCTTAAAAAAAAAAGATAAAACTTACAAAATGTGTATTAATTACCGATAATTAAACAAATACACTATCAAGAGTAAATTTCATATTCCATTTATAAAGGATCTACTGGAACAATTGAAGGGCTCAAGTTGCTATTCCAAGTTATACTTAGGGTTTGGGTATCTTTAGATTTGAATGAAGGAAGAAGATGTGCCAAAAATAATGTTTCGAACATATAAGTGCCAGTTCAAATTTTTTATGATGCCCTTCAAGCTAATGAATGCCCCTTCCACTTTTCGAAGCCTTATAAACGACATTTTTAAGTCTTATTTGTGTAAATATTTTCTTGTCTACTTTGATGATCTTCTTATTTACATTTCCAGCAACACTTGGAGCACTTGTGACAAATTTTGGGAGTGTTACAAAAACGAAAACTATTAATCACAGGAAGCAAGTGTACTTTTAGAGCAAGACAAGTGGATTACCTCAGACATTCCATTTCGGAGAAAGGAGTATCTATGGATATTCGAAAGGTAGAAATTATCCAACAATGGCCCAACCCCAAACACTGAAGTAACTTTGAGGAATTCTGGGCTAACAGGATACTACAGAAGATTCATAAAACATTATAAAATAATCATGAAACCATTGAATGCATTATTAAAGAAGCAAGAGGTGGGAAGATGGAATTGGAAAGAGGAGCAATAGAATGCATTCAAATGACTCAAAGGAACATTGACAAAGGCACTTGTCTTAGCATTACTCAACTTCACAAGACCATTCATAGTTAAGGCAATTGCATGTGTCAAGGGACTGAGGGTTATCCTTTAACAAGTTGAGCGTCCAATAACGTTTTTAAGTAAAACACTAACACCATAACACCAGGGACACTCCACTTACGAGAAGGAATTCTTGGCTATCGTTAAAGTAGTGAAGCAATGACATCACTATCTGAATGAGAGGTTCTTTATAATGTAGATGACCATCGGAGTTTGGAGTACATCGTGGAGTATTGAATCTCGACACCTTTTTAGTAAATTTGTCCCCAAAACTAATTGGATGAGATTTCGAAGTAACATATAGGAGCGGGAAGGAAAATCTAGCAACAAACACACTATCCAAAATCTTAAGTCGACATTTATTATAATGTCGGTGTCTCACATATAGGCAACTTTGTTAGAGGAAATTGTCAAAGGTTGGAGAAGGATACTATTATAAAAATCCTTATAAAGAAATTGGAAAAGCAAAAGGTACCTTCTGGAAACTATGAATGGAAGGATGAATTGTTAAGATGGAAAGAAAGGAATGTGGTTAGCTGCGATAAAGAACTTTAAAAGAAAATTATAAAGTTTACACATGATATCCCTCATAGGGGACACTTCGGTGTAACAACGACGATCAAGAAGATACAAAACTTATTTCATTGGAAGTAGCGAGCCAAGGACGTAAGAAACCATGTCAAAAATTGAGTTATTTATTAATGAAGTAAGCATGACCATACGATGTGTTCAGGTTTACTCCAGGCCCTTCTTATGCCTAAAATATGTTGGTGAGAAATAACTATCGACTTCATAAAGGGACTACCATCTTTAGGGAGAAATCGTCCATCTTATTAGTAATGGACTATTTCAAAAAATACACACACTTCATAGCCATCAAACACCAATAGACAACTCAGGATATCACATAAGTGTTTATGGACCATATGTTCAAGTTGCATAGAGTGCTAGAAATAATAATAAGTGAATGGGACCCTCTCTTTTTAAGCAGATTTTGGTGAGAGATGTTCAAGTTATAAACTGCCTTTCATCCACAAACTGGTGGATAGATTGAAGTCGTCAATAAGATGTTGAAAACATACCTGCGATGCTTCTATAGTGATACACCACATAAATGTTTAAGCTGGTTAGCTATGGTAGAATGGTGGTAAAATACGATGTACCACGCTGTAATTGATACCACTCCATTTGAAATCCTCTATGGGCGCCCACCACCACTTTATGTACCCCACATAACCGGAAACTTGAGCAACATTCTTATTAATCAAGCGTTACAAGAAAGGGAGGCAGCACTCCAAATTGTAAAATTTCACTTAAATAGAACAAGACAAAGGATGAAGTTATAGGTGAATAAGAAGAGGTCAGAAAGAGAGTTGAAAGAAGGGCAGTGGATTTACGTGAAGTTACAACCATATAGACAACACTTTTTACAATGAAGAAATAACCAGAAGCTGACACCTCTCTATTATAGACGTTATCAGATTGTGATAAAAGTAAACAAGATGGCTTATATGATGAAATTTTCAGAAGAATCCACCATTCATCCTATTCTTCATATTTCACATCTGAAGAAATTTGTTTTGAAACATATAACTATGTTGTTGTCCATTATAACCATCGTTGAGAAAATTCCAATGGCGGTCTAAGGTAGAAGAATGATCAAGAGTCGCAACCAAGCAATCACACAATTATTAGTGCAATGGTAAGGAGAACCTAAGGTGGAAGCTATATGGGAAATTATGTTCGAGCTACAAAAGAGATTTTCATAATTTAATCTAACGGACAAGGCAATTTTTGAAGAAGGTGGGACGTTATAAACAACTAACTAAGACATTATAAACAAGAAGAAGAAGCTGGAAACAACGTAGAAAGGTTACTTATTAGTAAATAACTAAATATGCATCGGATCACAAACGAATTTAACAACCTGACAATAGGCCTTATCATGAAACTTCTTGTATTCTTATTAGTAGTAGTAGTAACAGAGTTATGGAATCAATGAAAAATCATGAGTGGATTTGCCTCTTAATCTATCTCTCCCTCTAAATTGTTGATGTTCAGGAGCGTGATACAGGAAGAGTGTGTGAGTGATAGAATTTTCACAACAGAAAGTAAGACAATGACTTCCCATTGTTAGAGTTAACCACCTTATTCTAAGGCTTGAAAGAAGGAGAAGGAACAACAACATTAAAGGAAGCCTTAATAGAGGAAAGTCGATGCGAGGAGTTAACCAAGTTGGAGAAAGTGGAGGGAATTCCCTACCAGCAAAAGTTGAAGGAGAACTAGAGTCTTCTAGAGGATGAGGGAGCGAGAGGGGAGTAGAGGAGGGAACAAAGAGTTTAAGGGGTCACTAAAGAAAAAAACAATTAGAGGCTTCCTTATTGGGGAGGGGAGCTTAGAGAGGCAAATGTTGGAAGAATTATGCCTTAACATTAATTTGAAAAGGATAAATGAGGCATAATTTGGTAAACTAACTAAAGAAAGGACGAAGCAATAAAAAGATCAATATATTTTGTTGGTATTATTTAGGAATTTACAAAAGAAAAGTTCCATAGCAATGAGAAACCGTTTTGAATGGAAGGGAGATTTACTACCAAAGAAGATTTTCTTTTTAAACTTATCAGTGGAACTTCTATTTGATATATCAATAATTAGAAATATCCTATAATTTTTTATAGAACAGTTTGTATATCTATCAATCATAACGAAATGAAGGAATGTATATCATACCTTATGTATTATTTGCATATTGTTAAGAGTGAAATTTATAATAGAACAAAGAAACATAACAAATAAAAAATATTTATTTTAAGTATAAAAGCTTAACTTTAATGAAAAAAGATGTTTGTAATTCGTATAATTAGTTTTATGTTATGTTTTAATGTAAAAACTATCAAAAGTTACCAAAACAAAGTAGAAATTTGGTATGGACCTCCATTTGTAAAGTGGGAAAACTTAGTCCTATTTGTTATTTTGTTTTAATCCAATAATCTAGTAGGAGTTGGTCTTTAGTTGTAGTTCAATAGTTGCAACTTATTTTCCAAATTCTTAGCTTAGTTTGTTAAGGTTTAACTATCAGTATAGGAATATTTAAATAATCTGGGTTATTTTAAATGAGGGTGGCAAATAAGAATATATTTAAATATTTTCCAAAACTCTTCCTTTCTTCTCTACCCAAACTTCTCTACATCAACTAGTATTAAAGTTACTCTCATTGAACAGCTCACCAGGCTCTTTATGCACACTCCTAGCAGAAAACCTATATTTTTGTGATCTATAAGCCCCTTATTTTTCCACTATTACCATTCTGATTGCTCGTCTTTAAAATAACCCACAGGTCCTAGGTTAAAGCTATGGATACTTATAATAAAACCAATTTGAAATTTTGTAATAAGATTAATGAAATTTTAGCTCTATATGATTCTAGTTTTGATTAAGTTAATGTTATTTTACAAACAGTATTAACAGAGTTGCAAATCTTACAAGACTCTCGTAGTACCTATAATACCCACCAGAGATTAACCTGTTCTACTTAACAGACTCCTTAAATTCACCAAATTCTTTACGTACTAATAACCCCAATGACCATGATCATCATCACCTTAATTTACAATTCCTAAAGTTCAATGAGGAGGATCAAACTGGCTAGATCTACAAGGTAAAACAATACTTGCATCCTTCCATTTAAAAGGGATTGCTTTGCAATGGCATTGGTGGTTGACAATTTCAAGGACCACTTGCTTGGGATGAATTTTCCAAAATAGTCTTCTTATGCTTTGTTCATACTGATTATAAGGACCCATTGGAAGCAAGTTATCAAGAAGCCTTTGAAAAGCATTCTCATCATGATGATGACTTACCTAAAAGTTTTCTTATTAATTTTTTATTATAGGACTTCGAGAAGACATTTGCTTAGATGTTGAAATTAAACACCTTAGACATTGTCTGATACTATAGGGGTTGCATATCTTATTGAAGAGTATAATCATTTATAAAAGAAATCTAAGCAACAGTTTCAGCCATCCTTTATGGCCCTAAGGCTAAATTCTAATCCAACAACTAGAGTCTTAGGCCCTCTACTAAATTAGTGAGAAAATTCAAGTTCAAATTCTCAATACACATTTTGATGAATTACTAATCAATATGAAAAAGTACGACGAGAAAAGGGGTCATGTTGCTATTATGATGAGAAGTTTGTCTCAAGTCATCGATGTGTTTGTGCATAGTTGTTTATGATTGAAGAATATCCTCATTTCATTAAAGATCCTCCTCATTAGAACTTGGATGAGGATAATGTTGTAGCGTGAGCCATCAAATCAAAATATGGTGCCCCATATCTATTTTCATACGATTGTTGGAGCTAACCATCCCTTAAATTATATGGGCAATGTAACGGAGGCGTGCAAAGGTTTCCTCGGGTCAGACAGATATTGGCCCTTGAGTGCAAAGGTAGAAGGGAGCTTGACTGCAAGACCTGCCTGTCGAGTAGGGATGAAAGTCAGCGTTAGTGATCCGATAATGTCGAGTGGAATCGGCTCTGACAATTCCATCTCTGTCTACCAAAACAACTAGAATTGTTTCAAAAAAGGTAGGTATACGACGTACAAAAAGTTCAAGCCCTTCTTTATCTCTAAAAATAGGATGTCCTAACCACCCAACAGCTATTCCATCCCCCTTGCCCATTGGTAGCTAAAAAATAAGGATATGATAGTCCTTATAGATGATGTAAGCACCTACAAATTTATTGATTAAGCAATAGTGACTAAGTGTGGGTTACTAGTAATTCGTAGTTACAAGCTTCAAATTGAGGTTGCTAACCTAGAGAAGATAGATTGTGTTGGATAATGCCTAACACTCATAATCATCATTCATAGTAAACCAATAACATTATATTATTATGTTCTTCCTGTTGCAACGTTGCAGCTAGTTTTGAGGGTACAATTTCTAGAGACTATTAGGCCAATTGGGATAGATTATAAAAATCTAACAATGAAATTTAAGATTGGGGGAGTTAATTATACATTCTAAGGTCTAAGATATGATGACATTACAACTATAGCAAAAAAGACCTTAGTTATATCTAAGGTATTGTTTTCTTCTTGTAAATTCTGGCTTCTGATCATAATTCACAACCAAATTCATACTCTCATGATATAGTCATATAGACCTCATCTTAACTAAATTTCAACAAATTTTTGAGCCACCCAATAAACTTCCTCCCAGACGATCGTATAATCATCACTTTCCTATATAGATAAATAATAAGCTAATAAAGGTTAAACCATGTTAGCATCTCTACTACCAAAGGTTGAAATAAAGAAGATGATAAGAGAACTATAATTTAGGTTGATAAGATCTAATAATAGCTCATTCTCATTACTTATTTTATTAGTTAAGAAGGCAAGTAGTAGTTGGTAATTCTGTGTAAATTGTTAGGCATTAAAGGCTCCAAATATTATAATAATTAAAGATAAATACCCAATTACTAATGAACTTTTATATGAACTTCATATGACCAATTTTTTCTCTAAATTAGATTTAAAGGTGAATTTTCATCAAATTTGGGTGTAAGATGAAGATATTCTAAAGATAAGTTGTCATACATATGAGAGACATTATGAATTTGTTACAAAGTCATTTGGACTTACTAATTCTCCTATAATATTTCAAAGCCTTATGAATTACCTCTTACACCAATATATCCAAAAGTTTAGTTTAGTAATTGTTGGCAATACTCTTGTGTATTCAAAGGCATGGGATGATCACATCTTCAAATTGTTTTCACTATATTAGTTACTAACCAATTATCAGTGAAGGAAGTATAATGCGATTTTGGTGTTTCACAAGTCAACTACTTGAGTCATATTATTTCTAAGCAAGGAGTGGCCGTTGACTTAGCAAAAATACAACTAGTCCTTGAATAGCTAACACCAACAATGTTAAAGAGCAGTTGTGGGTTCCTTGAATTAGCAAGGTATTATCGCAAATTCATTCATCATTTTGGGAGCATTACAAAACCATTAACACAACTGTTGTCTAAGGAAGAGTTCAAGTAGAATGAATTGAATGAGTTAGCCTTCAAGCAATTGAAAGAAACGTTGATATAGCCACCAGTCCTATGTCTTCCAAATTTCTCTCACCACTTTTTGGTTGAGTGTGATGTAAGTGGGACGACAATGAAGCTGTTCTTTCTTAAAAAGACAAGCCAAGCCAATAACTTATTTCAGTAAAGCTTTAAAAGGGACATCATTATTGTTGTCTATTCATAAGAAGGAAAAGTTGTCCATTGTTAAGGCTATTTAAAAGTGGTGTCTTTATTTGTTGGGCAAACCCTTTGTTGTCCATACTAACCGGAAGAGTCTTAAGTATCTTCTCAAATAGCTAATTACAACTCTAGTGCAAGCCTAATGGTCATCTAAGATCTTAGTATATGATTACAAAATTAAGTATAAGCAAGGCTCTAAGAATCAAGTTGTTGACTCCTTATCTCATATAGATTAATTTCAGATCTTATTCATTTCAATGCTTTGTACAAATTGTTGTCCAATGTGAAGTGAAGCAGGATTTTTTTATAAGAATCTTTCTCAAACACAGTCACTTAACCAAATGATATAGCAAGAATAGGTATGATTTAAAAGTGGTAAGGTTTATTTGAGTCCACTTTAACCCTAATTTAATAGATAATTGCAAACTGCCATTCATTCCTAGTAGGAAGACATTTTGGATTTCATTAAACATCATTTTACACAAAGTTTAGCTTCTTCTGGCCTAACATGCGCTAGATGGTAAAAGAGTTTTTGTAGTAACGTAATATATGTCAATGGTACAAGGTTGATTGCATGAAGCTAGCTGGGTTGCTTCAAATATTGACAATTTCTACTCAGATATAGGCAGACGTATCAATGGCCTTTATCCAATATTTGCCAACATCAAATAGACATATATCTATCATGGTATTGGTCAATCGTTTGACAAAATATACGCATTTTTATAGCTTTTAAAGCATGCTTTTATTACTGATACTATGGCCAAGGCATTTGTAACATATGTTGTTCGACTTCATGGAATCTCAACCTCCATTGTTAGTGACCGCGATAAGGTATTTATCAGTTCCTTTTGGTAAACATTGTCTCAGCTACAGGAAATTAAGCTTTTTATAAATTCAAGTTATCACCTTCAGTCGAATAGGCAAATTGAAGTGGTGAATCACATATCGGATAAGTACTTAAGATGCTTTGTAGGTGACCAACTGTAGAAATGGTATGATGGATACCTTGGGGTGGTTTAGCTATAATATTCCATAAGAGAATCTGCTACGGAACTCCTAGGCATCTCGAAAAGACAGATGGGCGAGCAGACAGAATCATGGCGGTAGTCGGAAGAGGTCCAGGAGGCAGTAAAGGCGAAAAAGAGAGCGTATAAAGATCTCATCGCAAGTACATCAAGTGTAGAGCGGGAAATTCAGAGAGTACGATACCGCCTAGCAAAGCAGAAGGTAAGGAAGACAATTACCTTGGCTAAAGGGGAAGCATATGAGAGTATGTACAGGGACTTGGACACGTACAAGGGAGCTCAAAGAATTTTCAAGTTGGCACATGATAGGGCACATAAGACGAGATATTTCGATCAAGTCTTCTGTATTAGTGATGAAGCAGGTCAAGTTCTCATGGAGGCACAGGACATTCAGAGTAGGTAGCGGAGGTACTTCTATGGCTTGTATAAGGATGGCCTCTTAGTCCCCATAGAGTTAGGTGACCCCAACATATCGGGGCTTTCTTCAAACTGGTTCGAATGTGATCGGGTCACAAGGGGAGAACTTCTAAAGATATTGAGAGAGATGGGGAGGCAAAAGGGCAGTAGGGCCGGATGAGATCCCTATAAAGATATGGAAGCATATGGGACCTACAGGTATTGAGTTGTTTGTTCGGCTGTTTAATGTGATCCTCGACTCAGCCAAAATGTCGGATAAATGGAGACTGAGTAGGTTAATCCCAGTGTACAAGTCCAAAAGGGACATCCAACTTTGCCACAACTATAGAGGCATCAAATTAATCAGTCATACTATAAAGCTCTGGGAGAAGGTAATTGAGAAGAGAGTCCGACGAGCAGCTTTTATATCAGCTAACCAATTTGGATTTATGCCTAGTAGGTCCTCGAAAGAAGCAATTCATTTACTCCGTAGGCTAATGGAATGCTATAGGGAACGAAAACGAGATTTACATATGATCTTTATTAATTTGGAGAAGGCTTATGATAGGGTCCCTAGGGAAATTCTATAGAGGTGTTTGGAAGCAAAGGGAATTCCTGTGACCTATATCCGCGTAATTAGAGATATGTATGACGATGCATTGACTAGCGTCAGAACGATTGGGGATGACACGGAAGCGTTTCCGATTGATATTGGCCTACACTAAGGCTCCGCATTAAGCCCAGTTCTTTTTACACTAGTGTTAGATGAACTTACCAAACATATTCAAGGAGAGATACCTTGGTGTATGTTATTTATGGACGATATTGTCCTGGTAGATGAGACTAGGGCAGGGGTCCAGTCCAAGTTAGAATGCTGGAGAGAAGCGTTAGAGTTGAAAGGTTTTAAACTGAGCAGGACTAAGATGGAGTATTTAGAATTGTAGCACCCCACTCCCGCAAGACCCGAACTCGACATCATTGGTGATATCCGAGTCCGTGTCCCCCGAGGGTGGCGTGCTAATGCACTCAATCATTCAAAAGTAGGTATAAATTTT
>JANZXR010000170.1:6673493-6701360 GCA_027575705.1 Erythroxylum echinodendron | reverse complement strand
TATGCTAACATTATGCATGAGCATGAGAAATGCATTTCCTTAATCTCTCTTTGAGCTCTTATGTACTGAAATTTCGGGTCCTTACCCTTAATATGAGAACGGGATGTTACAAGAATGCAACTTTTTGGGATCCCAAACGGCCCACGAAGCAGTAGTAGCTATTGGGCCTGACGTCATTCCACAAACCCAGAGTTTTAAATACCTCTGGTCAATCATCCAGAGTGATGGTAATATCGATGAGGATATAGTCCATCGCATCAGATCTGGGTGGGGAAAATGGCGAAGCATCTCAGGGGTCTTATGTGATAAAAAGATTCCTTTAAAGCTTAAAGGCAAGTTTTACAAAATGGTTATTAGGCCTACCATATTATATGGAGCAGAATGTTGGCCTGCCAAATGTCGACATACAAGACAATTGTTGGTAGTAGAGATGCGTATATTGCGCTGGATATGTGACCTTACTAGACGAGATAAGGTACGTAATCGGGTTGTGAGGGACAGCCTTCAGGTGGCCAGTATTGCCAACAAGTTGCGAGAGACCAGGCTTAGGTTATTTGGGCGTGTGATCAGAAAACCCTTTGATGCGCCAGTCAGAAGATGCAAACAAATTATCCTTAGTGGATATAGGAGGAGACGAGGCAGACCATACTAGAACTAGAGGGAAGTGGTCACGAAAGATGTGACAGAGTTAGCCCTCACCACGGAAGCGGTCAGAAGTAGACAATTCTGGCGAAAAAAGATAAAGGTGCGAGAAACCCCTTGAAGTTCACCAAATGACAGTCGAGAAAGTCTATCAGGAGTTGTTACTGGTATCACTCGAACAATGTTTCAACAGCGTAAATAACCTTATATGTCTTGTCTAGTGGTGTGTGGTAGTCCAATCCTTCTGTCATACTTCTAGTCTTTTACACTCAGGTGTAAGGTAAAGGCCCAGAACGGATGTCGGTAACCATAACGTTACCATTCTCTCAGGGGTACAGCACACGTAATTCTAGTCCTACGGGAGTAAAGCAGCGACGTGTCCATTCCTGACTATCAGGAATTCTTACAGAGCTGGGCTACATATTAGGTATATCCTTTTCATTATCTTTTTATTTCCATTTTTTTCATTATTATCTCATGTGCCTATGAGTCTACCGGAAACAGCCTCTCTATTATGTAGGGGTAAGGCTGTGTACTATCAGACCTCCCCAAACCTCGCGTTATTGCGAGATTCCAAACTGGGTGATAATAATGATGATGATGATATCAGTCCATTCTCCAACAAAGATGAGTACTTAAAAGATCGTGATTCCATTTTATGCAAGGTATGAATTAATCTCTTACTAGCTTATAATAGAACGAAATGTCAATGTGATCAAAGTTGATGAGAAGTTTCTTTTATAGTAAGAGACTATGTTTACCTTAAGCTCTAACCTTATCAACAACATTCTATGGCATTTTGGGTTTCGATTAAGCTTTCTTCTATATTTTCGTCCTTTCCAAATGAGGGGGGAGGTATTTAATTGTAGTTGGATAGTTACACTTTTTTTTCAAATTCTTAGCTTAGTTTATTAAGGTCCAACTGTAAGTATAAAACTATTTAAATAATTTGGGTTGCTCTTTATAGGGGAGGCGAATAAGAATATATTTTAATATCTTCTAAAATTCTTCCTTTCTTCTCTACCCAAACTTCTCGAAACTTGGTATTTACGTTGATGTTATGTATAATTTATTTCTGTAAACTCTCAAACTTATAAACACAAATTAAAACTAAGTACTTACATTAATTACTTTATAATTTCAAATTTATTATTTGCATTGATTAACAAATTGAAACTTAAGATTTTTTAGCTTCAGTTGGAGCTAAATATTGAAGTTTATTAAAATATAAAGAATGTGTTAATTCATTTCATTATTTATTATTTCTAAAATTTTAATTTAAATTTACAACAATTCTATACTCAATAAAAATGTAACAACGTTAAATTTTTAAATGAAATACTTACATAAATCTTTATTCAATCCTTTAACGAGAAGGAAGTGTTTAAAGAGGAAATTGCTTCATTAATTAACTATAAAATTTTAAAAATAATGAGTGTTTAAAAGTAAATACGATCCCTTTGGTTCTATTCTATTTTTATTTTTATTTTGAAATTAGTAAAAGAATCATTTCAATTGAGTTTCTAGTTTCTAGTTTCTAGTTTATATTTTTAGTTTTATTTTCTTTCTATTTTCATAATTTATAAAATCGTAAAATATGGGATTTGATTTTTTTATTTTTGTCATGATCCGATTTTATTATTAACTAAATCCATATTATTTAATTTTAGTAATATCTATTTATGTGGGTTTAGATTTTAAATTTTTGTCACAGTTCGATTTTATTATTAAATAAATCCATATTCTTTAATCTTAATAATAGCTATTTAGGAACTAAAATTTAAGTAAATTTATTGAAATTATAAATAATAAGATTATTTTAACAATTAAAAACATATATAAATAAATAAACATTAGTTTAGAAGTAAATTACAATTATTTATTTTAAAAATATAATGAACGGATTGTTAATATTTATTAATAAATGTTACATAAATGGTTTTAATTAATTAATTTTCAAAATTAATTTATCTGTTCAATTGTTTATCTTATGTGAGGCAAACATTTAAAAGAGAAAGATTTATCATTTATGATTTATTACATAAATGAGACTTGTATTTGGATAAAAACATTGACCTCATACTAAAGCACATAATCATGCAAAGCTTCATTTCTGAACCTACACACGACTTCGAACAAGGAAGTCATCTTCCACTTGATGAACATTTTGGTTGATTTACAAATACAAGAAATAAAGCTATCGGATATAGTCCTATCCTATCTTACGAGTTAGGGTACAACTTTGATTTGCAGATCTAATCTAGCAACGCCAATAGCACACCGTTACTCAATACGGTGGGCAGTGGAAAGCGAGTCGATGCAGCTAGCCACAGCCTTATCTCCAACGAACCTTCTCCCACTCACACATAAAACTTCCACCTCACCATACACACAAAAGCTCTCATCTTCTAATTCTCAAAAAACTCTCATCTTCTTCCACCAAATTCAATCTGTATACTTCTAAATTTCTAATCTTTATTCATGGGTTTGATCCATTTTTAGCTTTACATTAGTGGGTTTCTCTTTGTTCATCAAATGGGGATGCTTACTCCAGTTCTTTCTTCTAGGTCCTCCTCCTCCTCATCTCTCAGTTGTCTCTTCTATTCTTCAACCTCCACTGATCACATCACCAAATTCCCATCACCAAGCAGCGTCAAATTCTTTTCCGTCAAACACAAGCCTCTCGTGATGCGAACATCAGCCTCCGCCGTTTCAATCGAGAAGGAGACTCCGGAGACGGAGCGACCCCCTACATTTCTCCGTCAGGACTCTGAAAATGACGCCGGAGATGTGAGGGCCAGGTTTGAGAAGATGATAAGAGACGTTCAGGATAGAGTATGTGGGGCCATTGAGGCAGTTGATAAAAGGTCTAAGTTCAAGGAGGATGTTTGGTCAAGACCTGGTGGTGGTGGAGGTATTAGCAGGGTTTTACAAGACGGGGACGTTTGGGAGAAGGCTGGTGTTAATGTCTCGGTCGTCTACGGTGTTATGCCTCCTGAGGCTTACCGTGCTGCCAAGGCTGCTTCCGGCGATGAGAAGCCTGGTCCCGTCCCCTTCTTTGCAGCTGGGATCAGCTCTGTAATTTCTTTTTTCTTACTATTCATTTTCCTAAGTGTCTTTTACATTGTGAACAATCATAAGAAGTTTGCCCTTTATGTTGTTTTTTAGGTGCTGCATCCTAAGAATCCTTTTGCACCAACGTTGCATTTCAATTATAGGTACTTTGAGACTGATGCTCCCAAAGGTATATTTTCAAATCGCTTTTTACTTCTTATAAGCTACAATGCAGAAGGCATATGATTATTTCATTTGATATTGACTAGCTTGACACTTTCACTCGACCTCGCAATTTATGAACTACTACTATTGGTTGTGTTTTCTTCACGGCCATCTTGTGAAGCGTAAGCTAGCATATAAATATTGATACATGTGCTATTTTTATTTATCGAAACATATATTGGTTTTCCTGCCTGTCTGCTGGACTTTAGATGTATATTAGAACTAAATTGACTATCGAAACCTGCAGCGAGGATATGTCTGCTATACTGCGTCTATAATAATAACTTCAAACTAGTACTCTAGCATCTTTAAAAGATGTATAACATTTTGTTAATGATTCTTCCAGTCAAGTGTGTATGTTGTGACCTCTAAACGCATATATCATTGCTCAAGTGTGTATGTTGTAAAGTCTAAACACATATATCATTGCTTGCTATGTTCTTTTGATCTGTTAGTCTTTTCTTTGTGACTCAAATGAATGATAATATTGACATTTCTAAAGGGCTGTCTAAGCTTTCGGTGTAAGAGTTATTAAACAAGTATATAAACTTTATTATTTTCTAGCGGCTGGCTACTATATGAAAGTATATAATCCTTTAGCTGCTTACATCATAGAATGAGTAACTTCATAAAAGATTATCTCTAAAAGAAGTTATGCTCATAATAACTCCATTCACTCATAATTGTACTTCTATGACTTGAAAAAGGAGTATTTGAATGTAAATTATTGTCATTGTGATATCCAGATGCTCCTGGAGTGCCTAGGCAATGGTGGTTTGGTGGTGGGACTGATTTCACTCCTGCTTACATCTTCGAGGATGATGTGAAGCATTTCCATTCGGTAAATGCTGATAATATCTTTATCTCAAACATGGATTTTGTTCATGTGTAGCACAAACAGAGGGAGAGTAGGATGATGGAGGATAAAATCACCATTTTATATGAATATCTCCTGATAGTTGATATGTTAAAGAAAATTCCATGCTTCTAACATTTGATTTGTTCATTATACAATCATTTGGTTAGTTTAGGAGGAAAAAAAATTAAAATAAAAGTCTGAAAGCGCTTTCGCACTGCTGTGCTTTGGTGGGTTTCTTAAAAATATTGTGAAATCATTTACTCCTGCTAATCCAAATTTGTTTGTTTTGCAGATTCAAAAGCGAGCTTGTGACAAGTTTGATTCTTCTTTTTATCCCCGATTTAAAAAATGGTGTGATGACTATTTCTATATTAAGGTATGCTTTTTATTCAGTACCAGAAAATATTAATGAAACAAAGGAAGAATGGAAAAGATGTTCTTATTAGACATGGTATTATACATAGAGGACTATGCATTAAAATTTTCAATTTGGAATTATATCATGGCAACATATATTTGTTTGCGTGTTTACCTGGTATTTCAACTGAAGAAAACTCAATCTTAGGGGCAAAAAAAACTTGTGCCAGCTGATGATTATGTGTTTCTCAGTTTCTTCTTTTGATTTATTCATGGTTTTCTTTGCAAAGGCATTGAATATGATTGTTCAATTACAAATGAGCGTAAGAAGGATATCAATCAGTTGTCAAAAGCTAATTGATGCCCTACAAAGTTTGTATGTAATTGGAGTTGACATGGTTGACCTAGTTTCTTTTTAATTTTATTAAATACATTTGTTAGTCTTCTTTGGGTTGAGCATTTCTTCTTGTTTCACCTAGATTCTGATTAGGTTTTGGACCACTAAGCATGTTACATTGTTTTTCTGACATTTAAACTGCACATATACTTGTGAAATTCCAAACAAGGTACTGTTAAACTAACTTATCTGAACACTTGGCTGATTGAGTAATCTAAAATGGAATAGGATTGACTTGGTCTTGCTGTGCTGACTTTTTTTCTTTTTTCTTTTTTTCCTTTGGGAACCATACTAACGGATAACTTCAATCAGGATTAAACCTTAAGATATCCTTTGCTAAACTCACAAGTTATCTTATCTACATAAGAGTTGATTTCTTGTTTCTAGGAAAAGGTTTGTTAGTTGATGCTAACCAGAGTGTATAAATGTACTTTTCAAGCATTTTTAATGAAAGGGAATAGTTGATTGAATGAAGATTTACTCAATCCATCCCTTAATGATTGTCTTGATGTTGCCAGTGTTGTGCAAAATCAGGAGCTATTTCATCTTGGAACTCTGTTGACTTTTAATGCTTTTTGCAGCATCGAGGTGAGAGACGAGGACTTGGAGGAATATTTTTCGATGATCTAAATGATTATGATCAGGAGATGCTTCTTTCATTTGCCACTGGTATTTGCTCCATGATACTGGTGTTTCTTGTTGGTTACATGCAAAGCTCCAAGTTCAAATGGTTACTAATTTGCCTGCATGCATAAAATTTGTTGCATTGTAGAGTGTGCAAACTCTGTGATACCTGCATACATGCCCATCATAGAGAGAAGGAAAGATACGCCTTTTAATGATAAGCACAAAGCATGGCAGCAGTTGCGTCGGGGGCGCTATGTGGAATTCAACTTGGTAACAAAATGATCAGTCGTCCTTGAATAATCAAAACAGATACATTAATAAGTCATGGCATTGTAGTTTTGAAATACGGTGGCTCTTATCATTTTTCTTTTTTCAATGCAAGGTGTATGATCGTGGCACAACATTTGGGCTGAAAACAGGGGGTCGAATTGAAAGTATTCTTGTTTCTTTGCCATTAACTGCACGATGGGAATATGACCATGTAGGTTCACAATAGCACTGCACAAGAATACTCATGCTAAATTAATGTATAGAAAGTGGTGATCTAACAGTGGTAGATTGTTTTCTTGCTTCCAATGCAGAAACCTGAAGAGGGAAGTGAAGAGTGGAAGTTGTTGGATGCCTGCATGAATCCCAAAGAATGGATTTAATGCCTTTGAAACTGATTTCCTAATCTTTTGTATCAACCTCTGTATTTTGTATGCTCATTGCATATTGTTTGACCAGTCTTTTTGTAGTTGGCAGTTATCAAGTCTGCGTAGTCTGTTGTGGTTATGGTCTATGACCGGGAACTGCGGATGAGATTCTTTGTTGTAAATCCTTTGTAGTCAGACACTATCCTTTTGTAATTGTTCCTCAGAAAATGGAATTTGCAGCGAGATATGTTTGTTTTATGGAATATGCTCGTTTAAGTTGAGGGTGCATTAACGTTGAAGCATGCATCATGTCATAAAAGCATCTTGCTGTATAATTTTACTCATGAACGGCGTCATTACTAATCGCGAGTCCTAACATTCCATAGCCGGAGAGGCAACTGCAGAAATTTCAGGATGCTTGTTTTCAGACCTAACAAACATGGTTGAAATAATATTCTTCAATATCTTACGTCTTATTTTCTTCAAAAGTTGCTAAGGATAATTTGCTATAGTTGGCAATACGACACAATCTTGAAGGAAGAAGGGGCACAAAACTAGCATACATACAACAAAACAAGGTTCAACCCGCCGGCTGTCTTGACAATGGCAAATAAACATTTAGATGTATAATCTAATAAAAATGTATAATTACAACTGTGTCAGGTACTAGTAATACATGTGTAATTGGGTACAATTATTACTCCTCCCCTTTGTGTTCAACATGTAAGGAATGAAACAACTCTATGAGCTGTATATAATAAAAATCTTGAGGTAAATTAGTTAGTGTCAAAGTTCGCTGCTTCAATGGTTTCAGTCAAGATTTCTTGCAACAAGTAAGCACGCAGTCATCCAGAAACTGACTGAGCTGAGTAGTATAGAGTTTTGGGTCATTTCTAAAATGATCGACATGAGGCGTGGACACGAAGTTGCAAGCCCTCACCTCAAGTCCAGCCTTCCGCTGTTCACTGATGAATGATTCTACTGATCCAGCAGGAATGACTCTATCAGCGGAGCTATAAATATATAGCTGTGGACAACTTGGTTGCCTTGATGATAAAACGTTTAGCACATCAGAAAGCCGCCTGAAATGTGTAAACGTAATCTTTCAGTTAAAAATCAAAATACCACTAACAATTATGCTAATGACATGAAGGATTTATCCAAGTTTTGCTTTGGTGTTGCTACATCAACATTAAGTATGCATTACCTATTCACAGTAGGAAGATTCAATATGACTTCAAAGAACTTCTTAAGGACGACTAGCAAAGCTGCTTCAGTTACTGCAGGTTTAGGTTCCACAGTTGTTCTGGTGCCAAGCGATAGTTCCACATTGGAGTCAACTGATTTCACATGAACCTTTGTAGCAACACTATTCTTTTTCAGAAATGCAGCACTGAAACCTGAAGCCCAGACCTGAGAAATGGCATCACGGTCATTAGAATTAGAAATCCCGAAGAAAATAGAATAAGGGGGGAAAAAAACTATACATCATCAGATAACAATAATAAGCAATAACATCAAAAATAGTCATCAAATACTATCTTCATAGTAAAATGGTGCGTTACATGTCAGATTCCGCAGATGTTGGCTAGATGGCAACAGGGTATTTTTCAAATAAAAGCTTAGCCAAATAATGAAAGCAAGTTCAGAATCAATGATCTAGTGACACATAAAGCCCAATACCTGAATGAATCAATCTATATAGATGACGCCTGGATCAAAAACCTGGTAAATCTAAGACAAACATTTCTATGCCGGCTGTCAACCATAAAACTTGGACGAGTTATGTGAGAACTAAGAAAATGTGGAAGGGGCGCTTCAGATGGTTTGACCACATTCCATGTTGGTCTTTGGATATCCCTAATTATAGGAATGTTGAAATATAATTTTGAAAAGAAGAAAAAGAGAAGATGGGGGATAATGTTCCAAGTTACCTTCCAACAATTAGCTTCAAATCAATGAATAGACATATTTTATGCACGAGTTATTGATCCAGTAGACAATTTCTTAACCCTTGTTAATAATTTTTACGTTATTACCTGAGGATCAGGAGCAGCAACAGGTGCAGAATCCACTATGCAACCTTTGATACTTCCCACTAAAGAAGGATCCTGCTGCTGGAGCTTCTCCAATATAACTCCATATCTGTGACAATCATAAATGGGACCACATATCAACGTACAATCTACTTACAAAAAACAGATAAGAAAGCTTGCTGTTCTCGCTGCGTCTAAATAATATTTATTCGAGTACCAGGGAGAGATACAGCGAGATAGAGATAGCAAGGAAACTCACGTTAACCATCCAGTGTTGCTGAAAGTGTGAAAAACCAACTTCTTTCCGTGCTCTTCTTCCATCCAATCAGCCAAATGGTTTACAAGCAATTCTATGTCTTGCTCAGCTTTCCCACCAACTTTGTAACTAAGAATCTCGGCAATTGGAAAAGTGAAGGTAATGGCATGAAACCCTCTTGAGGTATACCATTCAGCATATTTCTTTAGATGTTTTTGCTTCGATCCTAGCCATCCTAGTAAAACCACTACAGTCCTAGACTTTTCCGACGAACAATTAGAGGCGCCAGTAATGTCAATTGCATTTGGCTCAGGTAGATGCCATCTGTACAACACATCTGGTGAGGAAGCCGCAATATTATGCTTAAATGCAATAGAATTTGGCCCTTTGGCCAACTCTGCAGACTGATATGAATTGATTAGAAGAGGCGAGGAAGCAACAAAAGAACCTAAAGGAGTGGTAGCAAAACATGGGCTCCTTATAGCAAATGGGAAATTGACATCAGGAACGGGTACACGGACTCTAGTAACGAATGACAAATTTGCCAGCTGGGAAACCGATATGTGAGAAACCCATGAAAAGTGTGGTTCTTGAACGGAATTAGACGATGAAGAATGCGAATGTTCAGAGGTGGAACAAGCGTCTAATGATCGAAGAGACTGTAGTTTTTCAGAAAAGTCGGTAGAAAGAGAAGCAACGGTAACTGCGGCGGCAGCAACTACAGGTCGTTGAAGGATTCCAGACAAGGAACCCATGGTGGAGGTACAAGAAGAGAATCTATCATAAGAAGATATAAATATAGATATAGGAAATCCGGTGACGAACCAGATGGCCCAAAATCAAAGGAAAAAATCACTTGCAATGAATATGAAAACAAGTTTCAAAAGACGACCAAGAATATGAAACGGGTTGGCTTTTGTTTCTTCAAATATAAAAGGGAACGTGGACAATATAAAGCTCCACGCGAGAAACAGGGAAGCAAGGGTTGGAGGAATATTCCATAGGCTATAAGAATTTAGTACCAGAGAAAGTCGGGCTGTCAAACTTCCCTCCAATTTGACAGCCCGATCAACCGACCAGGAAGCTTCTTCCTTCAGGCGAAAACAACCGCGTACCTGCCAATATCCACCGTCTAATCCACGTTAAGCCCTCAAAGGGGGGAGATTTATCAATAAAATATAACTTGAACACGTGAAGGATTAGAAAAAAACAAAAGAGAAATCAAAAGTAAAGTAAAAATGTTGTCTTTGTTTTAGGGTTAACGTGGTGAGGGTGATTGATGTGCACATTGTGGGTTTCTCCGATACTCTCGGAGGCCCACTTCGCGTCAAGCAATGAAAGTATATTAATTAACCGAAGCCACGAATTTATCAAGCAACACGAGAGACACAAACGCAACGTAAGCCACTAAGAAAATTATTTTAAAAAAAAAAAACGTATGCTCCCATGAAACGAGAAATTTTGCTTACAAAATGAGTCAAAACTCAGTTAGTTACCAAGCACTCAATTTTGATTCAATTTCACCGAAAAGCCAAAAATCCAAATGCCCAATCTGTAACGTTCATCAAATCGAATTTCTTGGAATTGGGAAATAGAAAAAAGATAAAATGAATGAGTATTAGAGAAGGAAAAGATACGTATATCTGCATATATTCAATCAAAATCCTCTTCTTGGCTCGAAACAATCCGCATAAAATCAAGAGATAATGAAAAGAAACGGAACAAGGAGAACCAACCAATGACCAGAAAAGCAACGGAAAATGCAGATTGCGCAAAGCTGTTTATTCTTTCTTCTTTCTTGGACTCTAAAGAAATGGAGATGTTCTATGAAATAAGCGTTGAGAGAGAAATTGTGGAAGAGAAAGAAAAAGGGGCTGTTTGATGTTTCATTCAAGGGGTTGGTGGTGGGAATTGGTATTTACTATTTATTTTTAGGTTTTAATCGGTTTGTTTGTTGGTACGAAGAATATTAATTTAATAAATAAATGTAAAAATGGAAGGTGAGTTGTGTGGATGTGTGTGCCTACGCTTTCTTCCCTTTTTTATTCTTTTTTGGTTTTTAAATAAATAAGAGAATAATGAGAAACATATATCGATTTTTCAATCATACATACATAAATTACAAATAAAGAAGTCAATATATGCATTTTATATGCTTTTCTATATCTTTATTCAAAATTTGAAGCATGATTAAAGAAAAAAGTACTTCCAATTATTGGCTTATAAGAAACACTTATTTATAGACGATTAAAACTCAATTAGTTTGACCGGTTTAATCGTAAAAGTCTTAAATCGTTCAAATTTTCAGTATGATTTTCAACTTTTTTTGTTCAATATATTTTAATAATTTTTGTTGTTAAAAATTAATCAATTAATTAATTATTTATTTATTTTTTGGAAATTAATAAGTTTTTATAATTAATTAATTTTTATTTAATAATCTACTTTTTAATTAAACTACAATTTTTTTAATAGATAAAGACAACCTGTTTTAATCATATTTCGAATTCTTTAGTTTTATTTAATCTTTAACAAGTTTTACGATAGTCTAATTTTTGTTAAATATTTTATACTTTAAATCTCTTATCTTACTGGTTTAACTTATAGTTCGATATTTAAAACATTGCTTATTGTCTCAAAGAAAAAATAATAATAACTTTGAATTAATTTTTAAATGGTGTATGGACCAATTTTGTTAAGAAATAAGGTAAACAATATTCTGAAAGGATATCCAATCAAATAATATGAAAATTATTTTGACCACATCTGTTATGTAGTATTACAAGTGGTGGCTGTCGTTTGCCAACTTTTAAAAAGTCACGGAATGGGCAAGCAGGATAATGGAATAGCCAGTTGTAGCCTTTCGTTTCGACCTGGTTGACAGAACAAAACAAAAAATTGGTATTTTCATAATTTTGTTTCAGTTATTTTATTTTTTAAAAATAAAAAAAGTTAACTTACAATGCAGCGTGAATATATGAGAAGTTCATCATCTATATATCTAATTGATATATTTGTACTTCTGATTAATATTACAAGATTGAGTTAATATTTATATTGCAATTATAATTTATCCTTATATTTAATATATTTTAAAGTTTTTACGTTTTACCTGTTCAGTTTGGTAAGAAAATTAATATTTGGTAGAGTTAGAATTTAGGAATGAGGCTATTCGGTGTGGTCGGGCCATGCATTGTTCAGGGCTGACTCTGGCTTATTGGGCCTTGAATGGATCCATGTCGTCTGTGGGTCAGTTTGTGTGGTTTCATCTAGTCACTACCCAGTTTGATATTGCCACATGATAGTTGCTGTTAGCCGAGCGACACTCTTCTACAAGAACTCAATTTCCTGAAAAGTAACAAGAAAAGAGTTAAACCTATCACAAACTTACTTTCATCAGTTGCATTAGTGATCTAACAGAAAATTTTCGATTTTCGATTTCCCTCAGTCAATTTAACGTTGGACCATCCTGTTGCCTTGAACTTACTTTCCTTGGTCAGATTATCAGATACATTGATGCGTTTTTTACCAGCAAAACAACTGGGAATATGCAGCAAAAGAATGCATTTTCAGTTTCAAATCCATTCCTGACGAAGCAAATTTAGAGCCTATCCACAAGTTCACTACCCTATCTGTAAGACTTAGCTGGCTCACCAAATCTCTCTTGGACGACTCCTACTAAAATCCAATAACTGGATATCATGTAATTTATGAAATATTAGGCATTTATACAACCATAGATGAGGAGGAGGAACTGATTACTTGATATACACACTGGGTGAATAGATAAGAAATATTTACATCTGGCTTTGGCTTCCTACTTTCTGCACCTGTGAACAAAAACTCTGGGCTTTCAAAACCACAAAAAATGTAACCATCCAAAAAAACAATTCCAAATTAAGCCGCAGCATAGCTAGAAACTACAAGAGCAGCCACTAGTTTCCTCCATTCCCTTAGGTGGTCAGAAATTTTGTTCTGCTCCCTCAAAATTTGTACCGTATAAGCCTTACCAGAATATGTCCTAGAGCTTAAAGAGATACTTTAGATCTTCCACAGTAAGGCGAGCACCAGCTCCCCCATTATGATCTTCACCAAAAGCTGAAGCAACCATTTTTCTCTTCTCTTCCTGCATAATAATAATAATGAAAATATACAAGTAATCAAATAAAGAAGAAACATAATCGCCATTCTTCCACCAAGTTAAATAGTCATTACTGGAAGTTGAGCATCATACATCTAAAAGGCGCAACAGGCATCTACTACTCTAGAAGAGTAATAGGGAATTTTACTGAAAAGGCTTAAGCTATGCTTCGTAGCAATTCCAGAATTATCATAATCTTTTTACTATAACAATCCACCACATTATTTGGCTTTGGCATGAATATACCAAAGGAGCAAAGGATTCCCATCTAAACAGATCCAAACTAGTCTACACTAAGGATTATTCTGCACGACAAATATTTCATACAGTAGCATCTGTTTCTAGAATATTTGTTTTCAGATTCAGTTCGAGATTAAGCAAAACAAAGTTGAGATACTCCCAAAATAATGAATTACTTATTGGTTTTGCCAAGAAAACTTTGACCATTGCCTTTAAATGTAGAGGAAAATTTCATCTCTTGTGAAATTTGTTCAGCAGAAAATCGAACATTCGGAATCTTGTTTTCTTTCCGCTAATGTGTGTCAATATCCAACGTAGAGGTAAAATTCTTCCCGTAAGAAATTTGTTCACCTGAAAAATTAAACACTGGGAATCTTGTCTTCTTTCTGTTAACGTGTGTTAATATCCCATATCAACCAGGAACAAGAGCCTAACAAGGCTAGTAAGGCTTGAACAACCTTCCCCCCCTTAAGGTACCTTTCCATGTAGGCTGTTACAGGCCCACCATACTTCAGGAGAGGAGGATTGCCCAAGCCTTTTAAGGCTTATTAGGCTCTTTTGGCCATCAATGTGGGATATCATCATACTTAAGAACATCTAAGAACTTTCATATTGAAGCCAATCATAAAATTAGCTTCAATTGTCAACTCTTACAGTAGAAGGCTACATGCCATCTCTTTCCACTAATTAAGCACAATAAAGTGAAAAAAGTGACAGACTTAGTTTAAGCGGTTGTTGGTTCAGATAGCTACTTTCAGGAGATGAACTGAAATTTCTGTATTTCTGATACCTCTCACACCCAATAGCATCCTACTTCAAACTGGCTACTAATCAAAGTTCAAATTAGATGAAAAAAAAAGAAGCCAAGCATCTGTTGTGAAAGCAGTAACCAGCACAAAAGCGCAGAATGATACCTGAAGAGCTAAGATTCTATCTTCCACAGTATCTTTAATGGTCAATCGAGTTACATTAACTGCACGAGTTTGTCCAATTCTGTGTGCTCGATCAACAGCCTGATCTTCAGTAGTTGGATTCCACCAAAGGTCTAAAAGGATAACATGACATGCAGAAGCCATATTCAAACCCAGGTTTCCTGCCTTGAGAGACATCAACATCACAATAACCTGAAAAATATTTCATTATTCAGAGGTTGGAGCAATTGAATAAATAATTAACTTAATTGGCAAGTTATCAATTTTGACAAGAGAGGTTGGAGCAATTCAATAATTAACTTTATTGACATGCTATCAATTTTGAAAAGCCATGACCTGCTGCAATGAATATGGTCTGTCGAGAGTTCTTTTATGTAATAAATTTGACATGGCAGTTTTTGCATTTTTATACAGACTTCACTAATACTGGCTTACCATTTCACAATCAAACAAAATAATCAAGGAACTGGTTGCAAAAATTCCACAAGGGACAAACCTCAGGGTCACTGTTGAAATCCTTAACAGCCTTGTCTCTTGAACCCAAAGTCATTCTGCCATCAAGCCTCCTGTATTGTATACAATAGTTATTTAATGAAGTTTGAACCAAGTCCAACATGTTGGTCCACTGGGAGAAAATAATTGTTTTTATTGGTCCTTCGCTGGGCATGTTAGAGCATGTTGTTGAGGTCTCATTGCATTCAGTGAACCCATTTTGATCTGAAACTGAACACTGTACTCTGGAAAGTGTTTGAAGAATCTCAAGAACAGCTTTGATCTTTGATGAACAATACTCACTCTGGAGGACTATCGATTTCTCCTCAAGATTCGAATAACCAGAACTAATGTCAAAGTTATCAGATATGCAACTTCTAAGAGTGGCTTCAGAGAAGACAATATCTGAACCAAGTTGCTCCTTGCAATTCGAAGCTGGGCACATGTTATCATCCCCTGTCAAGTATTCTGATACACATTGATAACAGAAAACATGACCACACATGGTAACTACTGGGTCTTCAGGTGGATCCTGTAAAAGCATTCAATATATAAAATTCCATAAGATAGTCATGAACTGCTACATCTTTATACTGATTGTTTACACTAGCAAATATGGACAACTTCCCAATCCATGCACGCATATATGCACACTTCAAACATTGCATGGACAGGAAAATACATCATACAATCATGCAGTAGCAGTGTAGAGAAATTCTTGAGAAGAACCATCCAGGAACCTTATTTGAAATGCCCAAAGAAGCACAAAAACTGGAATAAAATATGCAAAAATTGAAACATTCCAGACGCAAACGATATACAGACAGGACATGTAGAACCCAGTCACTAGATGTAAATGATAGAAGCGAGGCATGGGGAAATTTTAATTGTAGAGTAATAGGCATGTTGCCAAATTTCTTAGGAGTTGAACCAAAAGTGAGCTTAAATTACTAAAATGTAGCAAATGTAGGAGGAAGTTGGAGTATGAATGTGGCGATCATTGGTGATAAGCAAAATCATGTTTAACAGGATTACCAAAAGAATCAAACCAAATCTAACAAGGCCATGCTAGGAACTTTTATCAGGATTACCAGAAGAATCAAACCAAATGTAACAAGACCATGCTAGGAACTTCTATTACTCAAGTCAAGGTAATTTGCACAACATTGTCAAGCGGTTCTACTCGATGAAAGTAATGATAGTTCTTACTAGTAGGCCAAGCACTTCCTTTTTAAAAGAAAGAAATGAATGCTACCAAACTCTCATTCTCTAAAACTATAACAGCAAAACATTTATTCAACAGAAAAAACGTCCAAAATCCCACGAGTATGATTCAACTTTCCAACCCCATACTGAGTCATACTACATTCAATTCTACATGACCCATCAAATGAAAAGAAAAAGGACAAAAACAAAGCATTAGATCATCCAGGTAGATCAATGGCACTTGAGATTCAATGACATTCAGTGAAAAGGACTATCATTCATGTAAAACCCAACAATGGAATTCAATGGCAATTACTTCCTGGTAGAAGCACAAACAAAAATCTCAACAAGTTCATCCATAATGAATCAACATATAAACCTTATGAAAAACTCACATTGCACATACGACATATTGCCATTGAAGTGGCTAACTGATTCAATAAGTTCAAAACCATATCCCTTGGGAGTTGTTTCGCCATTTCAGTAGATTCTTTTCCAAACGACTCAGAACTAACCCCTTTCACAAGAATTGGGTGGTCACAAGCCTGACGAAGGCGCAAAAGCATCAAAAGAATGTTGGCATAATTTTGGTTCACTGTGCCAGCAACAGCATATGCCTAGACATTACATATCAAAATTTTGAGACATAACATTCATCACAAAGAATATTTGGAAAAGATAATATGCAACAAGGAATCATTCTCAAAGTGAAGCTAAACTACAGTATAAATTATTGGGAAAGATTTCAAGGTCAAAACCATCTGAAAAAAGATGTCAGTCTAGCTCCATGAAAAATTGCAACTGTCCAAAAGAATCATCAAATTATGGAAAAAAAAAAAGAAAAAGATTTTCATAAGATGTGCTTCAATTCTCACTCAGATTGTGCAAAAATTCCATCTAAACATTTCTTTTTTTTTCTTTTTTCCAGAAACATTTGTGTCAATCAACCAATTGCCAGCCTAACCAAATAAGAAAATAAGAGAAAAACCATCAGGAATAGATATCTAGATAGAGAACTGTTTCTCCATTTTGGAGACTTTGTTGCCAGTTCCAGATTCACATAAGAGAAGTGTAGCATGAATATATGCAGGATTATGATCCAAACTTTTTCAGTACTAGCAACAGAGAGATATACTTGTTGAACCAGAGAAATATGGGGAAAGTGTATATCCCACTTGATCTGGGTTTCAATGGCATTGCAACTTAGCGTTTATAGATTTCTAACTTAGATGGGAAATATTGTGTGCCTTTTCATAGACATAGTATTAAAAACCAATTACTTTCAAATGGTGGGAGGTAATTATTGCTTTTGATTTATACTCTAAAACCAAATAAAGCAGCATGAGACTGGTTAGTTTTTCCTTGCAATGAGCTTTTCCCTTAAAATCAGATGAAATGGCACAATTTGCATGTCTTAACTCTTAATCAAAATACTAGCCACTGCAACTTAAAACGCTCAAGTAACCAAGGTATGAAATAAAACTTGGGTTTAACTTCCTCTAGTGACATGACATGCAAAGCTCACCTTAAATTTGGACCGTGAATCAGCTTCCAGACGTGTATAAAAAGCTCGCTCCTCAGCAGCGAAGTCTACTTTTGTCAAGCGGATTGATTTTGGTGGCAGCTTAATTATAGGCTGCCCATCAATTAATGTTCCTACATTTAAAATCACATGTATGTTTAGGAAATGGCGTTGAAGAGATTACAATCTACAAGCAGTTACTAAGTTTAAACATGAAGCTGAAAACATTGTTTTCAGCAAAATATCATGTGTTTGACAGTCAACATCTATACAGCCAGAAAGAAAGAATAAAAATTGACTTAGATATCTTACTCTCTATCTATCTCTATAAACTTACATTGGCATCAATAAAGCTGATAAAGATGAAATTCCAATCAGGAAAATTGATGTTACTTAAGAATAAAGTAGTCTCTACTTAACCAATATATGCTCCAAAATGGACGAATATAGAAATAGGAGGGAAATAATAGCCAGGAAAAGGTAGAGGTTGAAGAGCAAAAGGAAGTATGTATCATAATTTCTGATAAATCATAGAGAATCAACTAAATTGGCTTAACCTTAATAAAATTCGAAACCACTTATTTAATATATTACAGTAATACAAGCTATCAATATTATTTCAATATATGACATAGTATTATTCCCAAATATGACATTGATTAACCATAATGTCTTCCCTCAAGTTGAAGCAAATGCGTCCAGCTTGTTACAAATAAGATCTGTCCTAGGCCCATATAAAGATCAAAAAGTTAAGAAGCACTAAAGAATTCCCAGTAGGAAAATAGGAGACACAAAGTGGAGTTTAAACAGCAGTAAATTGTAGAAAAAGATGCACTATTTCAATCATGAAGAAAGAATGAAGTTTCATCAGAGCACAGAAAGAAAGCAAGAAAAAGCCGTTACCTTTTGTACGACGCAGCATAACAGCCCTGAGAACCGCTTGCAACTTCTTATATCCTTGTTGAGGATTTCTTGATATTGGAGCTTTTAAACCAAAATAAAACGCCCTATACATAGAATAAGGTTCATATCTAAGAAACCTGAAGTAGCTGAACAAATCATCAACAGCATTCTGTATAGGGGTTCCTGATAAGCACCACCTCTTTTTAGCACGAAGGCTACAACAGGCTCTAGCCACTTGCGTTCGATGGTTTTTTATTGTTTGAGCTTCATCTAGTACAACCCTAGACCAATTAACTTTAGCAAGAGGACCACAATCAACAGAAGAACAATCTGTACCCTTTTTACCCTTTTTTCGCTTCTTGCTACCATTAGCCTTTTTCCTTTTACTATTATCAGTAGAAAATTTAGAAGATAAGCCATACTTATCCCCATCTTTCTCGTCAGCCTCATTCTCATCAACCAAAGGTTGTTTTGGAACTTCAACATTTATGAGAGTATATGTCGTCAAAACAACATCATACTTTGCCAATTCTGCAGGATCTTTGGTCCTACTTCCCCCATGATAGATCAGAAAAGAAAGTTTAGCTTCAGGCGCAACTTTCTCATCCAGCTCTCTGGCCCATTGTCGGAGAACACTAGCTGGACACACGACTAAGGTACCAGCTTGTCTTCGACCTCTGAATGCCTGCAAAGAGCTACCTACTTCTGGAATTGACTTAACATCATCAGAATCTAAAATCTCCTTCACATTACCCATAATGGGATTGCCTTTGTTGTCATCATCATCATCATCCAAAGTTAATGCTTCAGTTTTTCCCTGGCTTTCCGACTTTGATCTTGACTCCAAAGACTTTTGCAATTGAATAAGGGCAATTATGGAGATAGTTTTACCAAGGCCCTGGTGTACAAAACCAAAAATTGAGAATGGATCATATAAACCAGGACCTAAGATATTGAAACTAACTCAAAAAATAAAGATATAAGCTCTTTTAAGTAACCTGGTCATCAGCTAGAATTCCTCCTGCACAATGCAAACTTTTTGTTTCTTTCTGAAGCATCCATGCCAATGCAATCTTCTGTAGTTAAAAATTATTGTAAATCAACAGCCATACAGACCCATATATAGTCATACGAAGATTTAAGAGGTATGACCTGGTGCCTAAGCAGAGACACAGATAATAAACCGTCAGGTAGATCAAGTTCCACTTTCGGTTGATTAATCTCCTGCAAAATTCACTCTTCATGAATAAAGCAATAAGAACTTAAAAACTTCAAGATTCACCATAAAGTCAAACTGTATGGTAACATAATTCTAATATGTGTAGAAAATTCATGCATCACGGTTGTCATAATTTCCAACAGACATTATGCCATAAAATAGTAGCAAAAGGATCAAGAAGCCCAACACTTGTGAATGAGACTGATGTAGGACAAGCATCTAAATTGAAAATATAGGTTGCTCGAGCTTTGAATTTAGAGCTGGAGTTAAGAAAAAAGGAAAGAAAATAAAGGATTGTGGTCTAAGAATCACTCTTCACACTTTGAGATCTGAAGATCTCATAATTCATTAAAAATGCAAATAGATATTTACACAGTATTAACTAATTGAAACTAAACTCTAGCTAGATAGATATTAACTAGAACTAATCAACTAAATACAAGAAAAAAAATTCTAAATAAAGTAGAATTGTATGGCAAGTATAAGCCGCCCTAATCTTCATCAGAGACTTTACTGGAGCTTAACATAGAAAATGGAAACTCATGCATGTCCATAAGAGCACAAGACAAAATTTACTGTTAATAAGTAACCATAAGCTACTTTAGCATCCAATACAGAAGTAGAAAATTTTCTTTTCAAATTGCTGTGACAAGAACAATTTCAAAGTTCAAAGCTCCCTTTTTCTCTAAGATATTGCAGCACTTGAGTTCGTTTTCAACTGGTTTTCAGCATGGTTTTTGGTAGTTTCAAGCCTGCTTGACAAAAGTTATTATAAAAAATGGAAAAGGTTTTATCATAATATACTCGGAAGAAAGCAAAAGGATTTTGTTATAACAAATTAAACGACTAAAACTTTCAAAATAGAAAGACTTGTCCCAATTGTACGCAAAAACAGCTTAACTTTTTGTGATTTTCCCCAAACTATTCCACCTCATCTCAAATACAGAAACTGTCCTCATCTTTATGTGACTCAGGCACAACGAGAGACTTCATCAAAGCAACTTTTCCTAGAAGAAATCAACATTATGTCGAATGTTTCTCCAACCTCCTCCAACAATTTTTTACCTTGTGTCAGTTTCTTCTTCTACTACTACTTCAATCATTAAGATCATTTTAATACAAGTGCCACTTTTAATTTCCATTGCATCAAGAAATTGTTTACTATGACTACGAATAATAAAATGATGTGCGTTAATTTTGCATGGTTAAAATACCCCTTATACTCCTTTTTCTTAAGTTCCATTATTATTTCACTACTATAACAGTCAGCTTTTAATGGAAACAAAGCCAAAAGATAATTCTTCTGAAATGATAATTCTAACCATTAATACTAGTTCTTTCAATTGTGTTTTTTTAAATGAACGAGTAATGCCTTATTCTCCTTTTTCTTGTTACTACCATTTCTATGTCCTTACAACAAGAATCTTTCTGTCAATGAAATCAAAATCAAAATCAAAAGGCAACATAGATTTAAACTTCCTTTTGATATAATCATATCAAACTTCCATCACCATTGTGTTTGTCCCAGCTCATTTAAAGTTTACAAGCCTGTCATCAATATGCAGCAGATGCTTGCAACCCATATGAAAACAACCATCATATAATGATAAACAGAACTTATTTTTTGACCTTTGTAACCTAGGAGATGTAACAACTCATATATGTAATTGAAATGATTAGAACAAAAAATAGCAATTAATTCTAAGAAGTACCTCCAATGCTGCTTGGAAAATCAGCCTCTCATCAGCTCCATCAACCCTTTCTTCACCAACCATGGATCGGTATACAGGGTCACCTGAACCAGTAAGTTGTGTAGAGGCGACAGATTTTCCATGTGCCAAAGATGATGGCAGCATCCTACTTCCACTGTTTTCATATAATACAACGTCTTCATTACTGCCCCTGCTATACTGGTCCCTCACATAGCCCATTCCATTACTTGAACTTGGCCCTGCTGGATGGTATATATTTCCATAGATATCCTGGGTACCACTTGCACTTAAGTTATTTGATCTGGTACTTGATGAAGATGGCTGTACTGATGGTGGAAGGGTCCTCTTCAAAGCCTGTTGGGATGAAATTTTCTCATAATCGTTAACAGAACCATTACCAATTCGAGAATTAACACGATGCAGTCCAAGATCCCCATTCCCTACGAAATACTGAGAATCATGTATGCGGCCCACAAATGAATTGGATGACCTAATGTCATCTGCAAAATCAGATTGGCTCTGTAGCCTTGTTGATGAATTCCCATTTGCAGTTGACGAATTCCCATTGCTCGGATAAAATCTTGAAGGAAAATCAGCCTTTGGATTTTCTGCACCATAACCTGATAGAAAGTTCAATACTCAGATATCTGGCACCATATTCAACTTCTTCTCCTAACAAACATATAACTGCATTTTACAATTCAAACTTCAAAATATCGTTACTTGGACAAAAATTAGTCAAAACAGGAAAGAAAACAAAATTTGAAAAGCATGGGGAAAAAACAAAACTTGTGAAATGCACGTAGGACAATAACCTCTATTCCTTGAACTGGAGGCCTGGGAATCCGCCCAAGTTGGAAGAAGCCGAGAGAAAGAGGAGCCTGCAGTATGTGTATTGACTTCTCCAACTTCATCAAAGTCAATATCACTGTCAGAGGAACTAATATTTATAGGATTAACTTGAGCCATTGAAATTCAATGGCAGTTATCTTTATCTCTGAACTAACAATATATGCTAATCTTTTCTTCTGTTAAATATCCATTACTAAAAAAAGAAAGCCCCCAAAAGAGTCAGAGCTCCAACCTGCAAGAACCAAAGTGAGGTGTATGTTTCAATGTAAACAGGAATAACTTGAAAATTGAAACAGAATTACCAAAAACCGAAGGGATTTCATATCTCCAGAATCAGAACACAAAATAAAGGAAGATCACACAAGATAATCTACAAAGAAAGAAAGTGCATGCATTTGCCCACAATTTCATATATTAAAAAAATTAAAGAAAAAGTTGTCACTTCAATTACATACAGAGAAGGAGAGAAAAAAGAACCCTAGACTGTAGATAGCGAAATTAAAAGAGGCATCGAAATTGAAACTTTGGGATATTTAATAATTAAGCAAATACACAAGAAGCAAAGAGAGCAGGATTGTTACTTGAGGTTGAAAGAGCAAGGCAGTAGTGAGTCGGATTCTCCACCCAAAGAGACGACCGTGTTTGTCTGTACCGAGTCAAAGGTGTTTGGTTCGGGTCACGGGTTTCGGATCGTCTTAATTACAGATTTGAGATTTGTTCTATAAAAACTAAAAAGGAAATTTTAAAGTCACGAAGAAGAAGTTGAATAAATGAATAATAATTAACAATCAACGCAACTTTAAGACTTTTGTTTAGGATTAGATTAAAAAAATTCTCAAACTCAAATTGTAAAAATTTAAAAAGTGACAATGAAATATTCTCAATCTCAACTTGTAAAATTTTAAAAAATAACAATTAAATATTTAAATATTTAATTTTTTAAATTCTAATCCGAGAGTTTTTTTGTTCTAAAAAGTTTTCAACTAGAAGAATGGCCTATGTACTTACATCAATATAAAATAATATAACATATGATTGTTAAAATTCGAAGATAAACAAACTAACATATCATAAAAAATAGAGTTTATCGTAAATATC
The DNA here is from genome assembly GCA_027575705.1 of Erythroxylum echinodendron. Classification (NCBI taxonomy): domain Eukaryota; kingdom Viridiplantae; phylum Streptophyta; class Magnoliopsida; order Malpighiales; family Erythroxylaceae; genus Erythroxylum; species Erythroxylum echinodendron. Next base: position 6,677,955 of record JANZXR010000170.1, on the reverse strand, counting down.
TTTATTACCTAATCAACTAGGGGCACATATAAGGTCTTCTATAGTATTAAAATTAAGTCAAGCATAATGAAAACTAATTATTTGAAAGTTATCACTAAAACTAGTATCTAAAGCAACAATAGAAGTATAATTATTAAAAGATCTCATGCAATTACTTGTATAATGGGAAAAGCATTCCTATGTGTCTTCTACCATGATAATACACTAAATTGCACCTTTTCAACTAAGGTCACAATATCTGCCTCCAAATAGTTGCTCGACTTTATCCTATTGTAAAAATTCATAAATTCTTTTTTCTTGATGAATTGTTTAAATTCAATACTCACACCAATTATATCGACAATAGATGAAGAAGAAACTGAAGCTAAAGTTGATACTAAACTACTATGATCCTGATTTTCATACAATCTTAGTCGATAATCATTAAACAAATCATACCAAAATTGTTTAATGATATCAACATGTGCTTAAACTCAATCAACATACAACTTTTGATAATTAAAATATAGCCACTCCATCTTGTATCTCAAATCTAACACAAAAATGACCAGCACAATTTGTCCCTATCATATACTAATAAGAATTGAGTTTCTCCATCATCTAATCAGTCATGACTCTAATCTCCTCATGGAAAGATACATCATTTATGTAAGAGTTCCAATTCAAGATTGATATTTTATAAGCACCTAAGGAATGGTCTAACTATTAGATTTATATTTTATTTCTTGTGGCTTAACTGAGTTTGTGCTTATTGCATAAGTTTGTTGTTAATACTAAAGCAGAGATAAACTATTATGATAATGTTCTTTTTTACTACATCCTAATTAATGATGGAAATCAATAATCGTTATTTGTATTTTCAACGTGCTAGTTGATAGGTTTAGATTATAATATGTTTTCTAGGTGTTTGAGTATGTTTTAAAGTGTTTTCTTATATGATAATCGCATTTTTAAGACTTAGAATTGTGTTTTTGTTAGTGTTTTAATTGTTTGATTGGTTTAGAGAAAGAATTTGATCTTAATTTTATGTTTCAAGGGGTGTTAGATGCATTTTTTAGTGAGTGGAAAAGGGAAAAGTGAAGAAAAGATAAAGAACTAGAAGAATGAAGCAACCATGATCATGCAAATGCCACTATCGTGCTTGGTAGTAGGATGAACTCCTACCATGATCATGGCACAACCCACAATCATGACAAAGGGCATGAACAAGGCAAATGTCACGATCATGGTAGCTCCCACGATCGTGGTATGGTGGTTTCCAACTCACGAGTTTTTTTTGTACTTTTGACATTTCAAGGCTATTTTTTGAACCAAATTAAGTAGGAAAATCCTAAAAACATTCACATAAGCCTTAAGAAGTATTTAAGGAAAAGAAAAACACCAAAAACCAGGTAGCAAACTAGATTAAAAAAAGATCAAAAAGGAGACATCAAGAGAAGCTCTAAAAATTCGACCTTGTTTGGTTCCATTTTTTTTATTTTTCGTTGTGGTTTTCATAAAAAAATAAACCATTCATTAAAACATGTTTGGACGAGTGTTGTTGTCGTTTCTAATTTCTAAAAATAAAAAAACTGCAATAGGTTTACAAAAAGACGTTTTTGTAAGATTTTTAAATAGGTTTTTCTTTTATTCCAAAACTGTTTCTGCGCAGACTCTTCTTCATCTTCAAGCTCTGCTACGATTTTTCTTTTTCTAGTCCAGGTTTATATTTGCTTTTGTTACTTGTTACTATATTATTATGTTTCTATGATTTTTTTCATTTTCGTATATCTCCAACGCTGCGTTACCTATGCTTGCTTTCATATCTCTTTTATTCTATTTTTGTGAGTATTAAACGTGAAAGCCCCACCCAAAAACACTAGTTTCGTGGAATCTCAAACCAGAGTACCTTGTGCTTTCATAGTTTTCATGTCTTCAGCGCGTTGAAACTTGAAACTACCCGATATTAGGGACGATCTAGTACTTGTTTTCATGTCTTCCATCTTCTTCTTCCTTATTTCTCTCTATAACAATCCTAGAAGCACACTTTTGGGTTTGACAGATAAATATGTAGTTGAATGCTGGAAACTCGAGGGTAGATGAGCTGGTTTTTGGGAAGAGAAGTAGCAAATAGATGATAGTGACGTGAGTATAAAATAGAGAGAGGATATTGATGAGTGACGTGAGTATAGCTGGTTTTGGGGAAGGGAAGAAGCACATAGATGATAGTGACGTGAGTATAGCTAGTTTTTGGGATAAGAAGAAGCACATAGATGATAATGACGTGAGTATATAATAGAGAGAAGATAATAGTGAGTGACGTGAGTATAGCTGGTTTTGGGGAAGAGAAGAAGCGCATAGATGACTGTTGTACTCTAATTCCTATAGCTGATATAGTTATTGAAGGTTGAAGATGAAGAGAGGAATTGTCCAATCAGACTTATGTGTATATAGTAATGACATATCTCGAGTGAATAGTGAGTGACGTGAGGATATAGAAATGACATGTTTCAAGTGAATATTGAATATCGACTCACTGGTCTAGATTAACATAATTTCTGCGTTTATTGTTATTATACTGAGTACTAGGCTTTGAAGTTGGAGATTAGTTAGTAAGATGGAAAAATAAGTTATGTAGTCTGCCCTCATCGTAAATAATTTTTTAAAATAAAAGAAAGTGTTAGAAAATATTAAATTATAATAATATTAACTCAAGTTGATTTCTAATAATTTTATTCAATTCTTTATATAAATAATAAGATAATTCTTATTATTTGATTTAAAAATAATAAAATTGTTAAAAAATTATGACTATGTACTTTTTATTAGTTATATCAAGAAACTTCAAATTTTATTAATAAAATTTATAATAAAACTTGGTGACGTGAAAGAAGAAAAGAAGAGAACTTATGGAGTAGAGAGAGGATTGAATAGTAGAGAGGGCAAAATATTAATTTGTCTAATTAGTAAATAGTGAGTAAATAGTGAGGGAAAAACAAAGAGTGAGGAAAGAAGAGTGAATAGTAGGGTGATTTAATATATTAATTTGTCAATCTCTTATTAGAAATTGATTATATTTTTTTTTGTATAGATTCGTTGAGTTGTCTTATGTTTGGTTTGAACCATGTTTACATTTAATACTTTTCGTTGAGTTGTCTTATGATTATTTTGAACCATATTTACATTTAATACTTTGTAAAAATTGTTATGATTCATGTCACTTATATGTGGTTACATTTAGTGATGGAAAGTTTGAACAATATGAACGATTCCAATGATTGTGTAGAAATAAATGAAAAAGATGGGGTATGGAATTATACTATAGAGATGTATTTAATCTCCTTGATGGTTGATGAAGTGAAGAAGGGAAATCGAACGACTACTACCTTTTCCAAATCTGGTTGGAAGAATATTAAGGCGGGGCTTCAAATAAAATTCAATAAGGAATATACGAATAGTCAATTGAAGAATAAGTATAATGGATTAAGGGTTAGATTGAAGAATTTCAAGAACATATTGAAAGAAACAGGAATTAGCTACAACTCCCTTATTGGTGAAGTTAATGCTACAAATGAATGTTGGAAAAATCTATTTAAGGTAACATATGTCTTTTTTATTAATATATCATATTATATAAGCATTATAAACATTGTTCCATAGGTCCATAAAATGACTCATAGATTTAGATTCAAGAAAAAAGGATGTAAGGAATTTTCATACTTGTGTCATATGTTTGGAGATATCACTGCAACTAGTGTGCATGCACATCCATCAACTAAATCTCCATCGAATAGTACAGAAAAGGAACATTAAAATGATGTTGATGAAGATTACTCGTATAATGAGAAAAAAGATCAAGATATAAGTTCTATATCTCAGAGAAAGAAATCTCCTAAGAATAAGAAGGCAAAGAAGACACATTCTAACATTATAGAAGAGGTCTTAGTTGTACTTGGTGAACAATCAAAAATGAAGAATGATCTACTTGCCAAAAAAATTGAGTGAAACATCATCCACCGCAGAGAGTAGATCTCAAGAGTGTAACATAATGGTGGAATGTATGAAGTTCTTAGATGAATTGGGTATTGAAGATGTGCAATATGGAAAAACTATAAATGCTTTACATGATTCTCCATTTTATAGGGATATTTTTATGAAGATGACAGATACAAGGAAGTTGCTGTAACACCCCATTACCATAGGGTATGCACCGGGACGCCCGTAGGTCATTCCGATACATATCCTATAATAAGGGAGCGCTACGTGCGATCTCTATAATACTCCACATGGCATCATATCAATTTGAATAATTAAAGCAGTAATTGTAAATCACAAGATTTTTAAAAACAAGGTCTTCCTCTTTTCATTACTCAAAATCAACAGTTTTATACATCAAATGTACAGTTTGTACATACAAAAACCTAATACAGATACTATGAAAGAGGAAGAAATACAACAACTCCTAACTAGGTCATCCCAAAAA
>JANZXR010000170.1:6618196-6629982 GCA_027575705.1 Erythroxylum echinodendron | reverse complement strand
TGTTGCTTCTTTTGTGGTGCTTTACCTGCAACTTCCTTATCTTTCTTTCTTTTCTTGATATTGCCCTTAGAATTGGACGCCAAATGAGCACTTTTAACCTTCTCTTGCTTTAATCTCTCTTCTTCTTACACATAATGTGAAATGAGCTCATTAAGAGTCCATTTCTCCTTTTGACAGTTATAACTGACCTTAAATTGACTGAATGTGTGGGAAGAGAGATCAAAACCAGGTATACAAGCAAATCTTCCGACAGCTCTAACTTTAGTGCCTTTAGTTTGGAAGCAAAATGAGACATTTCTATAATGTTCTCTCTGATGCTCCCATTCCCTTTATACCTCATCACGTTTTGTTAAAACAACATTTGTTTTCGGCTTTTCGTTTTTAGCAAAACGCTGCTTAAGTTCCTCAAGGAACATTTTGGCATCCTTTTCTTTAGACATTGTGTCCCTGAATGTTTCTGAAATTGCATGTTTCATGATCATAAGACTCGTGCGATTTTAGCATTCCCATGTTTCCCAATCCCTCTTTTCATCAAAGGAACTTACATCTGTAATGGTAGGGGGTCACTCAATTCGAAGAGCAAGACCTAGATCAATGCAGCTAAGAATGATCATAACGTTCTCCTTCTAAATCTTGAAGTTTGTGCCATTCAGCACAAGAATGGAGTTGATTTTGGTAGATATAGAAGCAATAGATGTATTAACTGAATCGAGAACAAAACAAACAAGATAAGCTCACAATTAAAATTTGAATGCTTTATAATTAATAAATTCAAATAATGGCAATCCCATCACAAGATACCTAACACAACATTAAGATTTAGTCTTTAGACATAAATATCAATTTGTAAGTAATACTCTTGTTGTAGAGATCAAATATTGACAATAAATTCATGTCAAATATAAGCCTTTCTTTGGACAGACTTATTATTACATGAAAAACCGAATAATTATCACATATTTATTCGCATAAAATTTATCCATACACAACCATCTTGACATTTTAAAATTAATTAATCTACATAATAGAGGTTACTTTGGCAATATATTGTTTCAGTCAATTAATTCAAAATATCAATAATAAAAAAAGGCCAAAAGTTGAATCCATTAATTTAACTATAATTCATTTTAATTAACAAATATGCAAAGCCTTTACAACAAAGCACAAATTAAGACTCTGCAAAAAGCTTTTAAGACAAAACCATATAAAATAAAAAGCTTTGACTTTTTAACCTCTTTTTTTTTTGCAAACTTTATAAAGAAAAAGACAAGGAAATACTAAAACCAAAGACACTCCAATGCTTTACTCATTCTTCTTCAAACGTTGTCCTTTCCTTTTCTTTCTTCTTATTATTATTAAACATCAAAAGCCTTTAACGAAGCACCGAAATTGAAAAAATGCAGACCATTATACTAGCATTACTCCATAGTCCATAAACGCATATAAACTAAGGCAAAAGCAGGAGAACAAAATTCTTTTCTGAAATCGAAATCAAGAATTAGCAGCGGCTAGATTCAGTCCAAACAACACAACAAAACCCACATAAATTTGAAGCAAGAAACCAACGAATCCTGACCGAAAACAAATAATCTATATTTCTTAATAATCTAATATGACAATTGCTCTGGTACCACTTGTAAGATACAATCAAATCACAACACAAGACCAAGATTTATCATGTCAGATTATCAAGAGTAACTGGATAGTGGAAGCATACTTGAATCCATCGGATTAATCACGTACAGGATGTTGCAGTTTGTGTTGATCTTCCAAGAGACGTCTTTTGGTTGTCTATCTTTTCTCTTGATGGGATTAAAGAAAAGAAACCCTTAAGCCTCTCTAGGGGACCATAACCACGTATTCATATACTTAGTGTCAATTAACAATTTATCCATTATAAATTAAAAATATAACACTAGGGTTTTTACACATATCTTGAGTTATACTTTAATTAGAAGATTTGAACCCAATAACTCAAACTTTATTAGATCTCTTTATTTAAGTCATACCTTATAGCCCATGACATTTAATTATACATATATGTAAGTCCACCCAAAAAAAAATCCAACACAAAATGCACACTGATAAGGATGTCAAAAAGGTCCTTCAAAATGGAGGCTACAGTTTGATCCTTGTGTTTATTGCATGTGATTGTTTTTCCATCTGCATTTTGGGTTAAGGGTTTGCATGTGCATATAGCAGAAGGTGGTGAGAAAAAGTCTATGATAGATGAAGTCAGACTTGTTTAATTGAATTTGTTCTTATTTTGAGACTATGAAGATATTCCATTAACTGATGGACTTTTTTGGCCCCTTTTTCCCTCTCATTCTATTAGGAGAAGAAGCCATATGCGCAGAAAGCCGCTGAGCTCAAGGCTGAGTACAACAATGCCTGGAAAAAGTGAGAACAAAGATACGAGGAATTAATCCTGAATATAATTTTGATTTTGTTTATCAGTTATCTGACTGTTGTTCCTAGGAATTGAATTGCTTGGATGATGAATGTGTTTTTGTGATTGAGCAAGTTGATGCGCGTTTGGCCTCGAAGAAGGAAGGTGCCCATGAGCAGGAAAAGCTTGCGCAGGTTAATTGGAGCATCTTATTTGGTAATAAGAAATGAGTGGCAATCAATGTTAACTTTATATTCGCTTCTTCTGCCGTTATTTTTCTCGCATATGATAAGTTGTCCTTGGTCAATTGCTTCTGCAGCACTGGTATGTTTGTGTTATTGACTAAATGATGATTTGTGAGTTTGGCTGAGAAGTATGTGCCTCTAGCTATTGAACAAGTTAAAAAGAGTAAAAAGCATTGAACTGGTGATATGGCTTACTTGCCATAAGATTTCTTTGGGCAACTCAGTCAGTCAGGATCTCGCTGACCTATATTCACTTAATTCTTTGTCCTACAAGGTGGCATTGGTTTGCCACATAAGCAAAGATTGTGTGCGTAAGCAACTGCAGGGAAGATGTTGTAAGGTCTTCCTTGTGGTATCTCTCCACATAATCTGTTGGCCCTGAAGTTGGCATGTTTCAGATCTTTGATACCCAACAAACTAGTTGGGATTTTTCCAGTGAGACCGTTGATGGACAAGTCAATCCATTGCAGTTCCGACAAGAGTCCCAGACTATCTGGGATGCGTCCTGTTATTTGGTTCCTCGAAATGTCAAACCTCTTTAGCTGTTTGAGGCTTGAGATTGAGCTGGGAATATGCCCTGTTATCTTGTTGCTTCCTATGTTGAGCACGTTTAAGCTAAACCCTTCAATGAATTCTGGAATTGCACCCGAAATTTGATTTTGTGAAACATCTAATTCCTCCAAATGGCTGCTCCTATTGTTTAGAATCCTGGAAATAAGTCCCGTGATCTGGTTTTTTTGAAGATCAAGAACAACAATCCAATCTGGCAATCTGATTTCTTCAATATCAAACCTCAATTGGTTGTTGGAGAGCTTCAGCGTCTTCAAGTTAGACATGTTGCCGAGGAAACCAGACAAGCCACCTGTGAGAAAGTTGTCTGACAGGTCTAGAGTGTCCAAAGAATCTGGTCTAGCAAATCTGGGAAGGATTCCGCGAATTCCGCAACCTGCTAGATTAACTTCTGAAAATGCTTTGTCTTTGATCCAACTGGGAACTGTCCCTAATGTGAGATTGTTGTAGGACAGGTCTACTGAAATCAAAGATGAAAAGGCTCTACCTTGAAGAACTGGCAAGGGATGAAAGAACCTATTTCTTGACAAATCAAGGTGCCAAAGTTTTGGCAACGTTGAAAGGGACAGGGGAATTGGACCTGTAAGGTTATTTGAACCAAGAGAAAGATATTCAAGAGACTTGAGTGCACTGATTTGATCTGGAAGGTTTCCCATCAGTTGGTTATTGTCCAAGTACAAATTTTGAAGTTGAGCCAACTTAAACATGGAACTGGGTATTTCTCCTGATAGTCGATTATGGGACAGTTGAAGGAAGTTGAGGTTTGGAGAAGATCCAAACATATCAGGAATTAACCCACTTAAAGAATTGAAGCTAAGATCAAGATTTAGCAAGCTGCGGAAATTTTTGAAACTGTTTGGAATTGGACCCGTTAAGGAGTTTCTACTTAAGCCAAGAATTTGGAGATTTGTAAGGTTGCCAAGGCTTGGAGGAATGTTCCCTGAGAGATGGTTGCCAGCCAGAGAGAGGATGACGAGATTGGAGAGATGAGCTAAACCAGAAGGAACGTTCCCTTGAAGAGAATTGTCTTCCAACGCTAACGCCTTGAGATGGGCCAATTTTGAGAAGCTCTCAGGAATAGGACCCGTAATATGCTTCATTCCAGTAATTTGCAGAGTCTCCAAGTAACACAAGCTACCAAGAGAAGGTGACAACTTACCAATCATGTAATAGCTACCGTCTCTTACATCTCCTTGGAACACTAATTGAGTAACCCTCCCGGTATCTGGATTGCATTGAACTCCTTCCCATTCTCCTGTACAGCAATCTCTTCCAACCCATGTATACAGACTATCAGTAGCGTCCTTCTTGATGCTGGCTTTAAACGCAAGCAGCGCTTCCCTATCGGCGTCTGAGCAAATTGCGGAAGCAGACATGTCAATAATGGAATAAAGCAGCAAAAGCTTGAAAACCCACCTCAAAGACTGCATTTTTGGCAACTGGGTATTCGATCAGATGAAGTCTACTATGATCTTTTCCTAAGAAGTTGGGATCTGACAAGAACAATCTTTTTCCAGCATGACTAAAGAGTAACACACAACAGAACAGCTAGTAGTTTCTGGTGGTTTGATTCTATTCTATTCCACTCCTTCGGGTAGACAAGAATGAGTAATGATGATGATGAAAGAAAGCCATCGAACTTATCTGGCTTCTTTCATTAATTTTCTTTTTTTTTGCAAGAAAATGAACCACGTTTCTGTTATTTATATAGCAAAACTAAAAAGGTTCTAGCAAACAAGCTCATAATGGGGTGTTTTGATTTCCGATTGAAGAGATTCCCGTGCAAATTTGTGACCGTTTGATGGCTCACGACAATCCTAATTTGTAAATTTGAACGTTAGAGCGCACTTTGATTCAAAAACTTACACTAGTCCTTTTATTCAGGTTAAAATGATGAGAGGCACATGCTTCGCTGGACTCTACAAATTCCTCGGTGCTCTCTTCCATAGTACCATGATCATGACCTGCTTCTGAGTAATTTGTCTGTACAGAGCTCAGATTTTCTGTAATATTTTAATCCTACTTTCTGTCCTAAAATAATTTCATTTTATGTATAAACAGATTTAAAACAACGTTGTTTTAGGATAAAAATAAGGGTAGAATAAGTTAAGTAATACAGAACAGAATATCTGATGCCCTGTTAGGGCTGCTTTATCATTTTTACATTAGCCGTGACTTTTATCCCTATCGGTGCATTACAACGTAACGACACTGACCTCAAAAATGGATATTGCAAATTTGACCGTTTTATTTGTTTTGTTTTGGAACTTTTATTTCTCCTTGGGATCGGAGACAAAAGTAATTATGAAGAGAGTTAACTAAAAGAAGAAAGGAATGGTTCATATTGCTTTTTACCATATACATTCCAAAGATTGAGTCAATCATTTACTTTTTCCCCCCAATCTTATTGGCATGAAGACATGAATTGGGATGGCACTAGGTGGTCCATGACTCCATTCCCGTTAGATTTTGTATTACTCGTAAGGTTTATATGGGAAGGTAAAAGTTTAATGTGTTGAATGAGTGAAATTTCAAACAAACGTCATCATTAATTTGAGGGTGAGAATGCTCCATGATTTCAAATTTTCAACATGTTGGTTCGTCTATTGACTTTACAGCTTCGTATGGACCGACCCTAAACTCAAAGAGTTCAGCAACTTTAGCAGCCAGTTGAGATTAAGTTGGATGACATTAGTGCGTTATTATTGACTATATAATCACTCTTAACCGAACAAAAGAAACATTAATCCAGGATAATATACCACATTGTTCAGGTTAATCCGTCAATCATGTTCCTACCCTGTGCAATTGCATGCTATCCACATATTTAACTCTCTCTTGTTTATTTATTGTTAATTGTGTGGACGTGGTGTAATGACACAAAGTAGGAATTCAGATTATGGAACAGATGATTTCATCCCTAGTTTAGGTCCATGAAGATTTAAACTAAACTTTTTACATTAAGAAAGTTTTCATTCTTTTAAAAATATTTTAAAAATCGAGTCAGAAGTTAAACTAATAAATCAATAGATTTAAAGCTTAAAAGGTTCAACTAATATTAGATTTTTAGATTAAAGATTGGATAAAATTAAAAAAATTAAAACAAGATTGAAAAAGGTTGTAAGAATCTGAAGTTTAATTAAAAAGATTGTTAAATTTACTTTTGTTTATAAACTTTTTTTAATTTATAAAAATTAACTAATTAATTAATAAATTTTTACTCAGAAAAATCGTACTTGTTAAGTGTTTTTTAACTTTAGCGGGTGTTCGTGACGGAAACAGATTTTCTAATTTTATTAACCAATTCTTACTGTATTTTATTAAATCTGATCCACACATTTATGTAGAGGCTATATAAAAATTATCTGATTAATTAATAAATTAATAAACTTTGAATCAGAAAATCGCACTTGTTAAGTGTTTTTTAGCTTTAGTGAATATTATGACGAAAACAAATCTTCTATTTTCATAAACCAATTCTTACTGTATTTTATTAAATCATCCACATATTTACGTAGAGCTTATATAAAAATTAACTGATTAATTAATAAATTACTAAATATTTACTTAGAAAAATCAAACTTATTAAGTGTTTTTTAACAAATATTTGTGACGGAAACAGATCCTCTATTTTCATAAATTAATTCCTACTGTATTTTATTAAATCTCATTCTTATTTAAGTAAAAGTCTCGTATAAATATATGTGGTTAAAATTGGCAAAACACCGTAATAAGCGCACAGCATTTCATTTGATTCGTGACTAGTAGCATGGCATGCAAGCGGACCGTTAAGTAAGAAGAGAGTGACAGGCTTAGGGTTGGGGGCCATTTCACAAATGACAAACGTAATTAACTCTGATTAGAGAGGGGTGTACGAAAATTATGGTCAACGTACACAAATTAATTGGTTGGTGGACCCCGTACAACACGGTTTTGTTGACTAAACGTTGAAAGAATTATGTCATGGTTAAACTGACGGCTTGGATTGATTGGCGGTCGGTCCTTTCCGGGGACGGTGGGAGGAATGAACTGGATTGAACAGTGAAGTCTATAGCTCGTGGTGGGCTGTCTCGCCCAAAGCCGAAAGTAGCTCTCATTCTGTACCACTGAATGAACAATCCCCCACTCTCCTTGCCCTTTCATATCTATTCATACATAAATAGCAATTACTATCTTTTTGGATAAGAATATCAAATAAATATACTCATATATTAGATTCAGATAACTTGATTTTGTTATTTTATTCATATTATCTGATTCTTAAAAGTGATTATACCTTAATCATGTAAATATGTAGATATATACCAAAGAGCAGTCGTATTGAATTGACATGGAAACCACTTTTTTGTGTGTGTATGGCCAAAAGTCACATCCAAACCTTAAAGTAGCTGGTTGCTATTAATTGATAATAGTAATATGTATAATGCGATTGATTGAGGCCAGTAGGAGAACAAATGATTATGACAATGAAAAAAGAGCTGATTCATGATTGATATCAACAGCCAATTGTCAAAGGAAATGAAACGGACAACCAAATCACAGCGTGGACGCAATAAAATAGAACGAAAACACCAGGAAGATGCAGACGTTGTGGCCCTCAGCACCAATTTGGTTATCAAGCCAACCCAAACGAAATGACACTTTTTTTATATAGTTTAATCAGATCATATCAATTTTATGACCTTCGTTACAATGAAAATATAATTTTAAGATTTTTAGTAATTTACATATATTTGATTTACACATTATTATTATATACATTAGATATTCTTTGAGAATTAGTCAAAGCTCTTCATAAGGAATATTTATTCAATCCAGAGTCAATCTCCAATAACCCTTGCCAATTATTCCTTCCATTCTTGTTGTTCTTATTCCCGCTTTAATTCCTTGTATGATGGTCAAATCATATGAGGACGATTTTTCTCCTTTATAATGAGATTCTAATGAACATAATATGGTTATTTCTAGCTCTTGTATGCAACCTATAGGAATTATTTCTCAAGAAACTATTATCTCCAATCCTTCAAATGAAGTACTCAAGTAGGATATTGACAATGTTATCGCTCAAAACAAAGTTCTTCGTCATATTGAATATAATCTTGATAGGCTTAGTCAACAAACTCAAGCTACTCAATATCTGAGTGGATACATTTTCCTCACATATCCAAATATTATACAAACCTTTAAAGAATCATATGGCTCAACTTGATGATAATCTTAGAAGGTGCATTGACATTTCGTATTTTGGACATGATTTTATCAATAAAAAGCAAGAACTTCAAAAGGTGAAAGAAGTACAGACAAAATAGGATTATTTAACCTGATATTGAAATTATAGACAATTGTAAGAATGGCAATTCTATTATTAAAGGTTATCAACAGGGTACCAATTAAGACATTTTGACAAATAATATAGACATTGTCAAAAAAAGATATTATAGCTTTAGCATGAATATCTTTTTTATGATAAAGAATGAAAATAAGCCAAATAGTTATAACAACATATCAAATTCTCTATCCAATTACTCTGTTTTATTAAATCTTATTCATATATTTATGTGAGATTTATATAAATATGTAGATAAAATTTAATAAAATATAATAAAAATATCGTAACTAAAACAAGAGATATGATATTTACATGGCATAATGGTTGTAACATACTATCATCCCATAAAGTTATGAAGAAAATTCTAAATCCTGCATACGAGAAAAGCGACGCCGATTTATCATACTGTTCGCTGTCTCCAACGTGTCAGATAATAGTCAAAGTCGAACAACTAACTTACAATCAATCAATCACCATGTTCAATATTCCAGATTTAATGCGCGAGAGATGCCAACAAAAATGCAACGATTACCCTGATGGGATTAGGATTGAATCCATAAATATACTCCTATTTCAGTTTCCCACTAATATACATGGTAAACATACACGTTTACGGCTGCTGATTATTCTAAGGTAACAGAACCAGACTTTAAATATACGTGATAAACATACACGCTTAGAGGCACTAATTATTGATAATGAATTTTGTTAACATAATTTCATATAAACCTAATATTTTAAAATTATAAGAATATTTTAAAATAAATAAAATTACATGAAAATTTTGTATCATTTTCACCCTTCTATGGTATAAAATGGCTTTTACATATATATATTTTATTCTTTAAAAAATCAATCAATGTGATTTCACCTCACAATACGCATTACATCCCATTAATTATTCATCATACCAAATTAGTTCAAATATAAACAAATCAACCTAAGCATCACTTGACTAAAAGAAGGAGCCTACGTGCATAGATTAAGAATTTATAACAAGAGTTTAAACTTTGACAAAGTGATTACATTTTAGAAAAAAAACCATGAATGAATTTTTAATCATAACTAGGTTAGTAACATTATAAGAAAATAGTGAGTTAGCGATGGAAAATATCGACGGAAGAGATAAATATTCCGTTGGTATTAAACATTACTGACGAAATTTACCGACAGACAAACTTGCCGACTATCACACTTTTTTCGTCCGTAAGTTACCGACGGGCTATAATTTTTCAATGCTAAATTTACCGACAGTAAGTTCCTAAATTGTATATAAATTTAGCATCGAAATATTTTAATTCCATCGGTAACGTTATCGACGGTATGGTGGTTTTCGTCGGTGTTTTATTGGTCTTTACTGACGAAAATTATGGATTTTTTTGTTGGTAAATTATTTGATTTAATTTTTTTAAATATATATTTTCATTATATTTAAATTATAACCGTCGGAAAATTTTAATAATTAAATAGTTGTAATATATATTTAATTTGATAGAAATAATTAAATAGAGATTTTGATTAATGATTAAAAATTAAAATTTCTTAATTGATAATAAAAACGTTATATTGTAAATAATAATATCTGTAATACAAACTAAATGACCAATACTACACTACTGATCTGGAGCTGGTAGATCGTCTGGTTGGTGCGGTGACCTGCTACCCTTACCCTTCAATTCATTCATCTCTTGGCAGAGCTGAGCGTACAAGTCCAACGACTGTTGTTGCGCTGCTATCGTCTGTTGCATCTGCTGCATCTATTCCAACAATGTCTACACTGTGATCTCAAGCGCCTCCATTTTATTGTTGTTGGACCGCCTAGCAGATATTGCTGTACTAAACATGGAGGATTGCGAATAACAAGTATTCGCAAATGATCCTAGTCTGAATATCCTCCCACGATGATCCCTACCACCAACTGCTTCCAAGAAAGTGTCACCCTCATCAACATTTTCGGATTGCTGAGACTGTCGTTCAATAGTTTGCTGTATTTTGTCCTATCAGAAAGCAGTGTTTATATATTAGTAAGTGATAATTATGAAGCATATTATTAATATTAAATCATAAATTTCACTTAAATTTACTTCTCTACAACATTCATTGACAAATGTCATCCCGTCATGCTTCTTAGTATGAGTGTGCAGAAATAGTTGACGGGGTGAAAGTGTCACGCCCAAAGACTTTTCTTGCATAGGAATAAAATGTTAATTATAACTAAAATAGATTTTATAAAACAAATTCAATTAAAATACAGCAAAGAAAAGAGATGATAATATAATTGTTAATTGTAGATACTTACAAGTCTTTGTGCATGCTCTTAGTGGGTAATAGATCCTCCTGTATGTACGGGAAGACTCTCTCCCTCGGGTCCTCCACGTCTGTTGAACGAATTATGCTGTGAAATTAACATCGCCATAGGTGATGTCTAATACGTCAGCCAACGACTCCAAATGTCTTCAGAAATAAAAGGCAGTCGTACAGCTGCCCTGCATATCGCACCAATAAAATTGCGATATTGTGTACGCGCTCTGGATTGCTATACTCGATATACGATCTCGTCCAATTGAGAATCCTAAAAAAATCTTTCTGTAATAAAAGGAAATATATTTGATAAATACTGTTGATGCAATAATAGTTATCAAATTAATGTAAAAAATTAATATTAAAAAAGGAAATAATTAATTCTATCGTACCTCAAACTCATGATAGTAAAATTCTTTTGTGGCCTGAGAGATATTCTTCCAACAATAGCCCTCAGGATCAATCTTCTTTTTAAATTTTGATGTCATATTCCTCAAATAGGGTTCAGATGGAACAAACCTATAATATAAAAAAAATAAATTTATACCATTTTTAAAATTGTAACCTATAACTTAATTATAACATATAATTGTAAATGTATTTTCACTTATATATTATTGACTACTGTGATGTATTTTCTTCTATCGCGTCTCTCAACTCTAGGCTGGCGGTCGTCTCCTTTATTCGCATTATTTACCCCTGATACCTCTGTCGATATAGGGAGACTAAATGATGAAGGATTAGTAGATGATGTAGCCTCATCTGTCAGTGTAGTAGGTGGAGGGGGTGGAGGTGAATCATTAGTAGGTACTGCAGCACGAGATCCTTCACCTCTACAGTATAAGCCTCCGAATTGTGGTCTATATGGAAGTCTGTCAGTATCTTGTCTTCTCTTTGGTGCCATATTTCAACCTGAAATCAAATTTTGATTGAAGTTTATAGAAATAATACA
>JANZXR010000170.1:6600441-6618096 GCA_027575705.1 Erythroxylum echinodendron | reverse complement strand
CCCCCCCCCCCCCCCCCCCCCCCCCCCCCCCCCCCCCCCCCCCCCCCCCCCCCCCCCGGGCGCGAGTTAAAGGCACCGGATTACGGACAGAATGTACATTCTGTCGGTAATCTAGGTTTTCCTTCGTCGTCTTCAGGACTCAACTTGCCGACAGTTACCGATGAAACAAAAATTTCGTCGCTAAAAGAGCGGTAATTCCTAGCGGTGGAAACTTAAATACCGACGGAACACTAATTCCGTCGGTCATCAAGGGTTTATATCGTCGTCTTTAACAAAACGACCAGGCAAGTTGTCGACAGATAAGAATTTCTGTCGTAAAATTTGAGGAACCGCGTGCAGAATCACCGACGGAATACATATTCCGTCGGTGATTCAAGTTTAACCAAATGGATATGATTTACCGTCGGACTATGTATTCCGACGGTATTTAAGTTTCCCAGTTATCTCTTTACGACAGTTTCCTGTTGCGACGGAACATAAATTCCATCGGTAAATAAAGTTACCTAAACAATTTTGCCGACGGTATATTTACTGTCGGTAATTGGGTGAAGCTAATTAATTGCGGGAGTAATTCCAGCATTTATTGCCGAAGGAAGTCCCCATTTCGTTGGTATAGGTACTGACGGAATTATTTCTGTCGGTATATATCCGAAACAATTAAATTGCAGGAACGGTTCCTGCAATTTTTGCCGACACCATAGGCTTTGTCGTCGCTATATGCCTCGGAGATTCTGCGCGAAATTCTTTCCCTCCAGTGTTGACGACGGATTTGTGGTTCCGTCGCTATATACGAAAACAACGTAATATTTACTGACGGAATTTGTTTTTCCATCCGTAAATAACATCAGTTTTGTTTCCGTCGGTAATATTCCGCCTCTATTCAGTGATTTTCTTGCAGTGTAATGTTATCTACTTTTTAAAATTTTCTACTTGCATTGCTTTTATTCAATTATAATTGTATTAAAATTATTTTATTTGTTTCGTTCCATGCAAAGAAAAAAGTTTCTTGTTTTAATAATTTAATTTATTTTTCTAAAAATTGATTTAAATGAAAATTTGGACAATAATTCTCATAAAATTATCCCAGTAAAAATCTAGTTGAAACATGGAGTTTAAGGAAATCCAGAAGTACGCAATCTTACCTTTAGTTAAGAGAGAGGTTATTTTTGGTAGATCCATCGAAAATTTTTGTTGAAAATGGTTAAAAATACATAAACAAATAACTTCAAAAATAAAAATAAAAATAAGTTTAAGTATAAATATAAATATAAATATAACAAAATAAAAAATAATTGAATAGATAAATAAAAAATAAAAAGAAAATAAATAAATAGAAGAGAAAGAAAATAAATAAGTATATTAACAAACAAGTAATTGAAAAATAAAAGAAAAAGAAAATAAGAAATAAGAAATAAAATAACTAAATAAGCAAGTTTGAAAAAAGTATTAACACCAATAAAAGTAACAAGAATCGAAAGTAAAGGATTCAATGGCATATGAAAAGAGAAGGAACTTTGAATATAAGATCTTATATCCATGTTTTAGTTCGTCAAAATTTCTTATTGAAGACTAAGTCCTTGTTAAGTTTTAGTATGGTGATACCGTTCTTGATCACCTCTTCTAATTCTTCTTGGGTTCTTCCTCTCCTTCTCTTATAGTCTATAAGTACAATTCTATCGTATCTTTTTATTAGTGTCAAGATGTCTCTTTTTAATATATTCAAACCACCTAAGTCTTGTATCCTTTAATTTACTATCAATGTTAACCATTTCTAACTTGTCGTTGCTACTACATTCTTGACCGTATCTTTTCCTGTAAGATTTTACATCCAACGGAACATTCTTATCTTTGCCATTATTAACTTATGACTATGCACGTAATTAACGAACCAACATTTCGCCTCATAGAGCATGGTTGACCTAATTGTTAAACAGTAAAATTTACCTTTTAACTTGAGTAGTATTTTCTCTTGTCACATAAAACTGTTGAGATGTCCTTCTATTTAAGTCACTCTAATTTAATACAATGTACTATGTTGTCCTCTATCTTGCCACTGCTTTGAATGATAGATCTAAGATACTTAAAAAAAAAATTTTTGGTATAACTTCTGTTCTAGTTTTGATTTCCTCATTGGATGCGTTCCTACGATTTGAAAAATTATACTCTAAGTACTCAATCCTAGTCCTATTTAATTTAAAGTCCTTTGATTCTTTTGGTAAATCATTACTAAGTTTATCTTAACTTAAAATTTCCAAGTTAGAGAAGTTATTTTTCTTTCAAATCCTCTAAGATTTGGTTACAAAATGATAAAGTTTTAATTTTATGTTAAGGACAAAGTGAGAGAAAGATTTTGATAAACATAAAATTTTAAACACCTAAATTAAAGTTAAAAAATATTAAAATCAAGAGTAAATTATATTTAAAATCATAAATTTTGTTTGATCATGATAATTAAAAATAACAATAAAATACACAAACTTTTAATTTATTATAAAATTCCTATTTTTAATTTTATAATTAATGATCCTTTGATAAGTTAACATTTACATGAAAAATAATATTACATATTAAAATTTTTAAAAGTTTTTAAATCTAAAAAATTTGTAAATTATCTAAAAACTTTGAAAAGAATAATTAGTTGAGTGAAAGTACTTGAAATAATTTCTTCTAATAGTTTATTTGAAAATTTTGTATATTATTTTATAAATAGTCGATAATTATTTATTAAAGAAATTTATGAATTTTAAAAGAAAAAGTTGAACATGTATAATTTTTGGTTATTGTTGTCCTAAAATTCTTATTTTAAAGTGCCAATTGGACCTTATCAGGTAATCGTCTAAGTGGAACAATGAGAGTGGATCCTACAGTCAAATGATGCAAGTTACAATGTTCAATCTTCAACCTCTTAATGTGTGACACATCCATAAATATATATTCCTAGTATTATTTCCAACAATATACGTAAAAAAAATAATGTACGAGCCTCTATTATTCTTTTTAGGGTAAAATAATAAGACTTTGCTCTAATAATAATTCTTGTGTAAACAGAAGCAATATAGAAAGAAAATAAATAAAAATATAAAATTTTATGTAATTCGATTAATTATGTAACTTATGTTTACTGATAAGAAAATATAGTTCTTTTATTACTATGAAAAAGATGATATAAGAGAATAGACAATAACAACCTTCTCAATCTTCCAAAGATTCTATCTTACAAAAGCCCTTATCAAGGTATTTATATCTTAGGATTACAAATAAGAAGATTAAGTACAATAAAACTTTATTTTCACATAAGTCTAAGCTTATCAAAACTCAATTTTCACATATGTCTAATGACACTGAAACTCCTTGTCAAGCGTCCTAAAAAATCATGTCACGAGTTCGGTGCTTGTTTTACACTTAACATCGGTATTGGTTTGCTTCTGACTTAGAAATATCTCTGACCAGTACAAGTTTGACATTGGTTTTATATCCTTATCTAATTTCCTATTTTGGATGCTTTTATTAGGAAGAAATACAGATGTAAATAGTAATAGTATAGGGAGCCACAATCAAACAATTGCGGCATTCTTGTTTCTTAGCTAAGCTTTAGGATTTCTATTTAATGTTTTGCTATTATTTAGGAAGTAATGTTATTATTTCTTACTTAAAAATGAACATTTTCTTGGTAGTTTTATTAAATAAGGATTCTTGCTCCTAAATAAGGATTTTTGCCTTTTGTAGTTGAGATTCTTATCTATTTAAAGGGGAGGATCATATTCAATAGAAATCATTGATTTTTTCAGTCAAGAAATGTGTCAAAGAGAGTTGGTTATCTTTTACAAATCATTATTAAAAGCTTTTAGAATAGGTCCCTCAAAGAATGAGAGAAGCAAAGCAAATTGAGAAGACTTTCTTACTAACCGACCTGTAACTAGATCCTATTTGCAGGACATTAACAATTTTGTATCAAAGCGAGACATTATGGGTGACTTATAATACTTGATGACTAAGGTTCATGATCTAGAGTATAATATTAAGAAAAAATAACAAGGAGGTGTGTGCGAGATTAAGGATAACATCCAAGAATTTAGGTATTTGATGGAGCTACACTTTTCTGGCTGAAAGAA
Organism: Erythroxylum echinodendron; assembly: GCA_027575705.1. Taxonomy (NCBI): domain Eukaryota; kingdom Viridiplantae; phylum Streptophyta; class Magnoliopsida; order Malpighiales; family Erythroxylaceae; genus Erythroxylum; species Erythroxylum echinodendron. The sequence continues at coordinate 6,613,984 of JANZXR010000170.1, read as the reverse complement.
GAGATAAAAATGGACTACAACCACAGGCAGCCGCCAACTAGCATTAATGATATAATTTGGCAAGCATAGGTCATTACAGTCATCCCCAAATACAATGGGTTGGAATTCCCTTCCTATAATGAAGGTTGGGATCCTTTGGAATGGATATACAGATGTAAACCGTTTTTCATTTAACAACAATAAAGGCACAACTCTAGTAGTATGTATTGGAATAGGAGGAACCTGGGATTAATTAGGCTTAATTCAAATCCTATTATCTTCTTAGGTTTAGGCCCCTACTAACAAGCATTCCATTCAGAGAACTAATCAACCTTAAATAAACTGGAACCATGAAAGAGTATCAACACCAATTTCAAACCCTTATTGTAAGAGTAACTTTGATACATACAAACTAATAAGTTGATGATATATTCACAACAAGCTTAGTGGAAACTTTGAGGGTGGATGCAAAGATGCAAAATCCACCTAGTTTAGTTATTATTATGAATTTACCTTAAGTCTTTAAAAGGAAAATACAATTAAATTGCTAAAGTATCAGTATAAAGCCATCTCAAACAATATAGGCAGCTCAGAAATCACTTGGAACTACTTTATATTAAGCAACCAGCTGAGCACAAAAGGCATAAATAGGCATTAATTCAAATATGATATCCAGTGTAGGAAGGAATGTTACTACACCTCTTACAAGGAACTTACCAAGGTTGAGATGTCTGAACAAAGAGTAAAGGGACAATATTTAAATTATGATAATCTTAGCGGATGAACTAAAGGGTGACAAAGTTGAACCTACTTAAGTAGAATCCAATATTTCTCTCCATGCAATTACAAGAATAAATATCTTTAGAACTATGCAATTACAAGAATTGGTAACTGGGAAACCAATACTGATCCTTGTTGACTTTAGAAGCATATATAGTTTTATAATCAACTAAGCTACTCTCAAATTGAAATTGTAAACGAAAATCAAATTGGGATAACAAGTATTTGTAGTTAATGTAAAAAAGTACATGACTCATATATCTATAGTGTAGCCTAAATACAGGTTAACTTTAAATCTTTCTTTGTTGGTTTGTTTATGCTATCATTTAATGGATTTGAAGTGGTTCTTGGGATAAAATGTATTAGGACTTTCATCCTAATCATATAAGACTTCAACTCTCTAATGATGACCTTCCACTTAAATAAGAAGCAAGTTACTTGGCAAGGAATATTGGTGAAGGTGAAATACCTACAGGTTCATATACTACAAGATGAAATAACACACATAGTAATTATGGAAAGGCTCCTAGTTGATTTTTCATTTGTATTCTAAAAACCCAAAGGACTTCCTCCCTCTGGAGCTTATGGTCATATATTACTTTGAGGATAGGATTCAAACTAGTAGAAGATATGGCCACCTAAACATATAACAATCTGAGACCAAAAGACAATATACTGAAATGTTGGAACAAATGATCATTCTACCTAGTTGTTCCACTTTTTCTTCCCTAATTCTATTAATGTAAAATTATGATGGAACCTAGAGATTTTGTGTAGACTATAAGGAGCTTAATAACTAGACTGTAAAGGATAATTTTTAATTATGAACAATTTATTGGATGAACTTCATAGTACACAAGATTTCAAAAAATTATATATGAGGTCAGGATACTTTTAAGTTATAATGGCTTTTGAAGAAATTAAGAAGACTGCCTTCTAAACTTGTACTAACCAATTTAAGTTTTTAATCATACTATTTGATCTTATAAATGCGCTTTCCATATTTCAGTCTTTAATGAATGAGTTAGCTCAATCCCATCAATGCAAATTCATTTTATTATTCTTTGATGACAATTTGAATTATAGTTAAACTTGGGTAGAACATATGCATCATTTGAAGACTGTCTTTGAGTTACTATACTAGTATAAGCTCTTCATCAAATAGTCTAAGTGCTTTTTTAGAGGGAATTAGCTCATATACTTGGGCCATGTCATTAACAATAAGGGAATATCAAATAGAAAATTAAAAATTTTAAGTAATCAAAGAATGACCCATGTCAAAATCTGCCAAGGATTTATGTGGCTTCCTTAACTTGACTGGGTATTACAAAAGTTTTGTACATAATTATCTTATGATGGCTACTCCATTAACCAATATAATGAGGAAGAATGCCTTTAATTGGGACAATGCAATTGAAATGTCTTTTAATAACTTAGAGAATGCGCTCTCTGTTACTTCAATATTACAATTATTGAACTTTGATCTTGAGTTTATAGTTGAACGTGATGCATCTGGACTGGGGATTGACACCATTCTACAATAAAAAGGACGCTTAATTGCTTTCTTTAACTAAAAACTAACTGATCAACATTTGAAATTGCCAGCCTATGGATGAAAAATTAGAATAGTTAGAGCAATCCAACACTAGAGACTACACTTATAGGGAAGATCATTTATTATCAAAATTGATCACTATAGCCTAAAATACATGTTGGAATAGTAGCTTGTCACTTCTCCCCAACAACATTGGGTTAGTAAACCATATAGTTTGATTTTTTATTGGATTACAAGGCTAGATCTCTAAATCGTGTAGTAAATGCTTTGTCTAGGCAAAAAGAGGACACTATACTCCATTGTGGTATTTCAAATACATGATTCAACTTATTGATAATGTTAAGCAAGAGGTGATATAATCAGTATAGTTACAGACACTTATTCAGAAAATTAAGTTAAAAACATTAGACTTAAATTAGGCTTTCATAAATGGGTTAGTGAGGCATAAGGGTTGGATATATCTTTTAATTGATTCCTTTTTTATTCCCTCTGTCATATCTAGTATTCACAACTCCACACATAAAGTATTCAAAAGACACTTTACCACATCTAAACTGATTTCCATTAGCAAGGATGAAAGCCTTTATTAGGGAATTTATCCAAAACTACAACATTTATTAATAAAACAAATGGGACAATGTACATCCGACTAGTCTCTTATGGTGCCTTCCGATTCTAACACATATATGGGATGATATTTTTATGGATTTTGCAGATGTGCTACCCAAGGTTAGAAAATAAATCATTCCTTTATGTAGTGATGTATCAATTATATAAATATCCTCATTTCATCTATATTTCTCATTCATAAAACAATACTTATTTTACCCATGTCTTCTTCACTCAATTTTTTATTTGCTAGGGATTACCAGAAACTATTATTAGTGACAGGGACCTAATTTTTACTAGTACCTTTTGGTTTTGATTAATTGGTATCACATGAGCTTTTCCTTTACTTATTATCAATAATCGGATGGTCAAATTAAGGTGGTGAAGCATAATCAAGATTTATCTTCATTGCTTTATTAGGAATGAACCAAGAAAATGGGTTAATTAGCTTCCTTAGGCTGAATATTGTTACAACACTATCTATCATTCTTCTTTAGGTGTGATGGCCTTCCGGGTTATTTATGGTCATAATCCTTCTTGTTTGTTCTCCTAAAAGCCTAGGTTTACTTATTTGGAAGAGATTGATCATTCTTTGTAAGAGAGAGATGCTCTTTTGTTTGAAATACATCTTGGTCTATAGCAAACTCAACTCTAAAAGAAATAAGCCTAGCAATTTGTTTGGTTGAAAATATAGCATTATCGATAAAAATATTTGGGGAAGGGGGTTATTTACAAGCTATCCTATGCTATTTAGCTCAATCAAGGTTTTACATTTGATTGTTGAGGTCACCTATAAGTTGAAACTTCGAAAGCATAGTAAGATTCTTGATGCTTCCCGTATTTAATTACTTAAGGAGTTTAACTGTGTTCCTCCTATTAGTGCTCCTTCCTTGCCACCTTTTAAGGATGACTAAATTATTCCAGACCTTATTCCATTATTCTTTCCAAATTTAATTGAAGTGTTGTTGAAGTTTTAATCGAATGGGCTAGCTTACCATTGAATGAAGCTAAATGGGTTCATTTGACTGAGTTTTGAAAATCTTATCCTGAATTCATGCTTGAGAGAGCCATAGTCAAATCATTTTAGCATTCATATTTCTTAACTAAACTTTAGGATTTCTGTTTAAAGTTTTTCTATTATTTAGGAAGTAACATTATTATTTCTTATTTAAAAATGATTATTTTCTTGGTAATTTTCCTAAATAAGCATTCTTACTTTTATATAAGAAAATTTTTTCCTTTTGTAGTTAGGATCGTTATCTATTTAAAGAGAATGATCATATTCAATAGAAATATTCTACATTTTTAATCAAGGAATGTATAGATGAGAGTTGGTGATATCTTATAAATCACCATTAAAAGCTTTCAAAATAGGCTCCTCGAAGGAGGAGAGAACCAAGGAAAATTATGAAGACTTTCCTGTTAACCGACATATGACAAAATCCTATTTGTGGCCCTTAAAACACCCGTTAGTTTCTAAAATTTTACTATTTTCTAAGAATTTATGGCATATATCATAATTCTTCACCTTAAATTGAATTCTCCAATGTCTAACTAAGAATGACTCCTTGTCATAACTACCCTTTAATCTATATAAACATTCATTAAGTCCAAGTTACGGTTAAACTTTTCTATGGGCAACAACTTCATCAACATGTTAAATGCATCTTTCCAAGTGTGAACCCTTTTAAATAAAAATTGACTAGATGTAATCAATTTCACAATTTTGTGAAACCTTATATCTGTTAGCGTAGCCCGCATCCATCTATCTTTCTCCTAACTTTCCCTAGTCCCTTAAAATATAGTTGCATGCTTATCATTGATGGTAAGATTATACATGAAAAAGTCTCTCCAATGATATCTCTTTGGCTACTTGATGATCCACTTTGCTTTATCTTTGGCTATAAAAAATTTCTCCCTAATATTGTATTATCTCTTAAATTATAAATTTCAACTCCCTAAACACCTGTTTTAGGCTATTTTACTATCACTTATACCATCTTTAAACCAATAGTTAGTGATGGTAAAAAAGGTCCAACCTAGCTCGACTCGATTTGGCTCGACTCGATTTGGGTTGGTAGGGATTTCTGGTTTAGTTCAGCTTGAGTTGATCAAGCTTTTCGATCTAATCTGAAGCCTAAATTTTTTACTTAAAATGGTTTCATTTTTAATTTTTAAAAATTAAAAATAAATTTAATCAAGCCTGATCAAGCTTCGTAAGGCTTAAATACAAATTTTTTAGTCTAAATCTGACTCAAATATAGAATTTTGGGTTGGGCTTTAGCTTGGATGGGCCCAAACTAAACCCGATTCATTGCTATCTTTACTAGTAGTGCTCAGTATTGACCATGAGACATTCTTTCCATATATTTGTCTCAACATATGTCAATCCCTAAACACTATATCTCTAAGAGTGCATGAAACTTACAAAACTCTATCTTCTTATGTTTATTATCCTTTAATAAGCTCCCTTTATAAAATTTCATCGTCTCTTTCTGACTAAGATGACACTCATATCTACCATGTCACTATACTATCATCCTTTAGCCTTAAAGATTAACAAATAACCACCAATCTCATTACTGTCTTTTCTATTAAGATATAAATGTCTTAAAATAGTCAACATATCTTTTACCACTTTAACTGCCCATTATCACTAAAAAACTTATACCTTAACTATCAAAAGTACCTATGAAAATCAGATTCTTTTAAAACTTTTAAACATACCATGCATCCAATGTTCTAACAATTATATCATATATTTTAATTTGTACTAAACCACAAAATGCTCTTCATCATCATCCAATTTGATACTATCGTTTCATTCTTTAAAAAACATAACTAGTCCTTATTGAAAGTCATGTGATAAGAAGCACCAATGTCTATCACTTACCAATTTACAGAATCAAATTTACTTTTCGATAAGACATCATTGCCTCTTCTATTCTCTTCTTCATAACTCTTTTAGGCTATAACAATACTTACCTTTTCATATGTTTTTTCTTATTCCCATTCTTTTGCTGTAGACAATCCTTTTAAAGTGCCCTTTTTCTTTACAATTAAAACATCTAACAACTTTAACCTTCAATTTGGATTGTGACTACCTATTTTCAATGTCATTTTCCTTGTTTCGTCCGTTATTAACAATCAAACCCACATCTGCTCCACCTTAATATATGTCAGAGATCTTTTTTTTCCCAATTCTGTAGACTACTAAAGAGCATCCTTCATATCATTAAAATAAATAATCTCTCTACTATACAACATGAGATCAACAAAATTTTCATATGAATTAGGAAAGGAAAACAAGGATTATGACTTGATCCTCATCCTTAATTTTAACTTTAACAACTTATAAATCTAAGACGATCTGATCAAAATTATCAATGTGATTTTTTGCCTATATACTTTCTGTCATCCTTAATGTATACAAATGTTCCATTTGATATAAATGATTCGTAAGTGATTTCTTTTGATACTTACACTCAAGTTGCTTCTGTAAAGAAGAAAAGATCATTTCATCAACCAATACTCACAAGATCTCATCACCCAAATTCAATAGTATTGTGTTGTGCACTTTTGATAAAATGTCTTCCTTCTCCAACGCCCGAAATTCTTTTGTAGTTTTTCTTCTTCTTCCAACGATACTGCATATACTTGTTAAATAAGAGCTGCATCTTCACCTTTCAAAGAGTGAAATTATTGAATTTCTTAATATCAAACCTGTGAAGAGAAATCTTGATAGCAAAATCTATACTCTAGTACTAATTATTGAGATACCAATTGTTCTGATATCAATTGTCAAACAAATAGAAGCAATGTAGGAAGAAAATAAATGAATCATAAACAAAAGTATTTATATATGAGTATTTTTAAAATAAATAAAATAACATGAAAATTGAGTGTTCTTTTTATAATTTTCACATATATCTTCTTTTTAAAATTCAATCAATGTAATTTCACGTCACAACATGATTTACATGCATCACATCCCTTTAATTGTTCATAATAGCAAATTCGTTCAAAAAGGAGCTTACATGTATATATTAAGACTTTATAACAAGACTTTAAACTTTGATAAACTGATTATAATTTTTTAAAAAAATCTAAATACCATCATCATTGAGTTAAAATTTATAGGTTTAACAATTACATTTACTTAAAAAAGAAACTAAAATTGATGTTCATTGCTTAATTATTTAATCATAACTAGGTTAATACCTTTTCGATATTTTTTAATTTTCTAGTTGGCATTACTTTTGTTCAATTATAACTCTGTTAAAACAATTTATTCATTTACTCCACAGAACAAGAAACACCTTGTTTGAATAATCCATTTTATTTTTCTAAAAGACAATGGGTTTAAATGAAAATTTGGAGGTACTATTACTAAATCAATACCAAGTATACCTTACTTTAAAATTCTAAAGCTAAAGAAGTTATTTTTCTTTCAATGATGGTCAATATTACAAAATGATAAAGTTTTGAGTTTTAGAACAAAGTCATATAAAAATTTGTATATTTTACTTTTATGTAATATAATTACTTCATATCTAATAATTCTTTTTCTCAAGAATTCTTTTTAAGAATTTAATCATAGCTTTTGCTTTATATGTGAATAAATTATGACTTATAATAAAATATTAATTTAATTATTGAGTTAATTATAAAAAATCTCAAAATTTACTCAATTTTGTAATACTACTCTGAATCTTAAAAAATAACTCAAAAACTAGTCCAACTTTCAATTTTTAATAAAAATAACCTGATGATAAGCTGTCCATTAATGTAGATGGCGTGATTTTTGCCACATAACTACCGCATATTTTATTTATGTTACTTTGACTTTTATTATTTAATAATTAAATTATTAAAAACTTTAAAATAATAATACATTGATACTTTAATTTATTAAATAATAAATTTTATAAGTATCACTATACAATATATAATAATCACATAGTAAAAAGACCAATCTAATGCTTGGATCTTGTATTATTATTCTGCACTTTATGATTGGGCCAACATGTCTGCCAAAAGACACTTCGATAACTGTTCAAGCAATTGGAGTCGACCTAGGGAACTGGGGTGATAAGACACGTTACTCTAAAGCTTTGTATTGGATAAACGTCAAAAGGCAGGAAAATGACAAGCTTGAAAATAAATGTTTTTGAGGATTCGATTTCAACATTTTTAATTGTTTAGTTAACCTAATCCGCTGACTTTGATAGCCTATTATGGACTTTTATGTTCAGTAGTATAAACAATCCTTGTATACGTCTATGCAATAAACGAACTCATGTAATATTTTCTTAAAACAGTCAATGTTTAACTTTAGCTACATAATACCAAGAATGCAAAGTCTATTAAGGTAGGAAACAAGTTTTGGTCCAATACTAAATGTACCCTATTGAGCCCAAAAAAAAAAAAAAGTACCCTCGTCAGTGCATTTGCTTTGAAAAGTTAACTAAAACAAAGCTCACCTTAAATAGTACTTTGGGATTATATAATCCCAAAGTATAAACAAATATATGTTAAACACCTTATCCCTTAAAAATGAAAAGTGCGTGGGGCATATGCCTCGTGAGCGAATATGACTATAATAAAACATAAGCGAGTTGGCTTAACTAGGCCTCGAGTGAGTGAATGGGACGATATGAATTGGTCTTGCTAGTTAATTTTGTTTCTTGCAAATTCCAGGCACTGCAAGCCCACAATTTTTTAGTACAAGAAAATTACTGAAAAGGACGTGTGGGAGATTAAACAGTTTTTATCTTTTTTTGGCTTTTAGCATTGAATAAGAATAAAAAGGAGAAGAGGAGTTTGTAAATGAAGAAAGGAGTCAGGCAGTATATGATGCCTCTCTTATAAAAACTCACGTTTGTTCTCCTAGTAGAGGGAATGGAACATTTTATGGTGTCTCCTCTTATTTGTGTACTCATATTAGGCCATAGCAAGTGCTCAACATTTTTATTAGCCACCAACTAGATAAGAGACTCATTTTTTCAAAATTCAAGCATACACAAAAACAAAATAAGGTAAGATAGGTCTAGAGAGACTACTTTAATCAATGAAGAACTTATTCTTGTTTAGGTTTAATGGTGAAGCAAATATGATAAAAATTTTGGAGCTTGGACCATGGAACTTCAATGGGAAGCCACTTCTCCTTCAAAGATGGAGGCTAGGTATGGTCCTTGAGAAGCATGAAATAAAGCAAACTCCTATTTGTTTACAATAGGATTGATTTATTTGACAACCTCTATAGGAAGACCAGTATGCTTAGATAAAAAAATAGTATTGCATTTAAAAGGATTAGATATGTTAAGAGTTTGTATTAAAGTAAATATAGATGAATAACTACTTGAAACTTCAAGGTCATGATATTGAATGAAAAGATGGGCCTTATGAAGACTAAAATATAACTCATCTATTAATGTAGACCAATTAAACCTTGCCACAAAATGTCTGGAAACTAATAGGTAAACTATTTGTTACACAAGAGTAAATCAATGTTATGGGTGTTATCATTTAATTGAATAAGCCGAGGAATCAACTGAACCCCAAAAAGAATCCACCATTACCACCATTGAATCCTCTAAAGCTATAGCCACCACTACCATTGGATTCACATAACTAGAAGGTCCCTACATTAAATTCCTATCTCTCTAAAGCAAATTCATAATCATAAACCCAAAGAGACCAATAAGGAGATTGATAAACCATTTACACCCTTAACTATTGCACTAGTAGTAGTTCCAAAATCCAAGATGAAGGTATTGTTACTATCACTAAAAAGAAATCAGGAAGCCTAAGAAGAAAGAGCATGTCACCAGTTACAATCCCTTTTAATGTCCATAGTTACTTGGAATGTAAGGGGATTGAACTATTCAAATAAATAATAAGTTTTTTATAACTACCTTATCATTAAGACAAATTTTTTTTTATTCTTCTAGAAACAAAAAAAAAATCATGTCATTACAAGTAGCACCTTTGTCTTTTGAACAAGGATTTGCACTCTATCGCTAACCACCACGCACACTTCAATAGTAGAGTGTTGGTAGTTTTTGATCCAAAAACCATTTCAAGACCGATTCCAGTCAAATATTATATAAATATATACGTCTTCATATAATCTTGATCAAATCTAATTCTAAGTAGACATTACCTTTATCTATGCTTTTAATCTTACTTCAAAAAGGAAAAACCTCTAGAATAATATTACTAACTTACTACCTTTAATCTTTAAATTTTGGCTTATCCTTGAAGATATTAATAACACTCTCTACTCTAATGAAGTAGATGTTAGATGTTTAATGGAACATAATACAAATGACTTACGAGGTTTCTTGTATAAAGTAAGCCTTAAGGATCTCATATAAGATGTTCTCCAATATACTTAAGCAATAAACAAGGTGGAAATTTACGCCTAAGAAAAAAATTAGACAAGGCTTTATTTAACTTCCTTCACTCATATTAGAAGCAATTTTCGTACCTATTTATTCTCAGCTCATACCTCAATTGAAAGCCACCTTTAACATTCTCTTTAAAACAACGAAAGCCTTATTAGATTTAACAACTTCCATGTGAAACACCTTAATTATGAAGAAGTAGTTACTAAAGGCATTAACACCAACGTGATCAGTTACGAATCTTAAAAATATACGAGGATATTGCTAGAAATCAAAGAAGAGTCAAGCTTTCTTAATAAGAAAGTTAATAATAATAACAACAAGCACTTTTTGGACACTAATAGCTGCCATTAGGAAATTCAAACCAAAATTATCCTAAATCTAGGAGATGAGAGACTTATGCAATAAGAAAATCTTATATTGACAAATAATGTAGAAGCTCTTAATAATCACAACTCTCTCTTAAGACAAAGATAAAAAATATAATAGTTGAAGGAAGGAGATAGAAACAATTTTTTTTTTCCTAATTCAATCTTCGACAAGAATAACACTAATAAGATAAGCTCCCTTACTGATAACTTAGGAGCAGTGTATGAGGATTAGGAGATTCTGAAAGCTTTGTCCTAGGTTGCTCCAAAGAAAATTATTTCACTAATAAGAAAATAACTCCTTTATCCCTCACTTCATCACAAATTAAGAAGTAGATTTCGTTACTAATAATTTTATGAAAGAAATACTGAAAGGACCTTATTTAATATCGATGCTAACAAAGCACCTAAACTTGATGACTTGAATGCTTTGTTCTTTCAAAATTCATAAAGCTTAGTTGGTCTCAAAATCAATTACAGAATTCTTGTCATTAGGTAAGCTCCTAAAAGAACTTAATAAGACATGTATATGTCTTATATCAAAGATTCATAACCTTACAACTACGCAATACTTTAATCCCATATCATATTGTAATATGGTATAAAGTATTATTTCTAAAATGCTTGTTGCAAAAATCAAAGTGATCTTGAATCTATAATCAAGTTCAACCAATGACTCTTCATCTAAGGTATAAGCATAAGGGATGATATCCTGTTGGCTCAAGAGATATTCAATAACTACCATAGGAAGATTGATATTAAAAGATGCTTAGTGAAAGAAATTTTTTTTTAAGGATTTTGATTCAATATAATAGGTCTTTCTATTTAAGAGTCTGATAGCCTTTGAATTCCTTATTATATTTATTAAATGGTTGGAACAATATGTAACTTCAACCTTTTTTAGTGTGTTATTCAATGGTGAAATCACAAAAATATTCAGTGAAGTCTAAGGTCTAAGATGAGAAGACCATTTATCTTTTTATCTATTCTCTATATGCACTAAAGTTCTTATCAAGCTGAAAATAAAGAATATTAAAAAGGAAAAGAACTTTCAATTTTTTCATCACGTGTAAAATTCTCTAACTTTTTAAACTCACCTTTACATATGAGCTTTTAATGTTATGTAAGGCTAATATAGACTTAGTCAAAGTCCCTCTCAATTCTTTATAGACTTTTTAAAGATTGTTAGGTCTCTCCATTAACATCAATAAAAAGAAATTTCTTTGTCTTAACTAGCATTCCTAATTTTACAGATGATGTCACTATGTTTTCAGGCTTCAAACACCTATAACCTCCCTTTAAATATGTTGATATTCCTATAGTTACCTCAAGAATCACATCCAAGGGTTGTCAATTACTCTCTGATGCAATTCATAAAAGAATAGGGAGTTGGTGTGATAAATTATGATCATTTGCTAGGAGACTCTAACTCATCATATATTTCCTCAACAATTTACAAGTCTACTAGTATTTTCACCTTTCTCTTCTTATGATCATGATAAACAAAATTGAAATATTACTCAAGAATTTCCTCTAGATTGGTAAATAGAATGTTGCTTCAAGTTCTAAAGTTAAATGGATAGAAATATACAAGCCTAAGGACAATGGGGGTTTGAGAATAAAGTTTATTAGTATAATGAACAAAATTCTATTAAGTAAAAGGATTTGGAAGCTATTCATAAACTAAGAATGACTATGGGTCTAATGGATACACATATGATTCCTAGAGAGCCAAAGATTTTAGAATATCAAGGCTAATACCAACACATCTTGGATAGTCCAACAAATATTAAACATAAAATACAATGTGAGTGTTAATATGAATTGCATTATAGGGAATGGGAAGAACACTTATCTTTAATATGAAAATTGCCATAAAGCTTTAATATGAAAATTGCCATATACTAAACCCTCTACTGTGATGGCAATAATCTAGGGAACTTTCTTAGATTTTCACTCACATATTGAATTTGGGAAATCTGGTGTATCCATGTATCAAACATAAGCTAGGAAATAGGGAAAACATATGATTTTGGTATGACAATTGGTCTGAATTCAACCCTTTCTCACTAAGAGATGAAATTCTCCATTTAAGAAACATAATTCCTATTGATGCAAAATTCTCCTCACTCATTCAGAATAGAGACTATCTGGAAACTTCAAAGGGTTCTCCTTTAGAACAGGATACTTATCTCAGCTCCTTTTAATGGAAAAATAAGGACAACATTATCTATACTCCTAATTCCAGAGGGGTTCTAGCAAATGAATATTGCCAGAAGATCTTCAATAATAGCACCAGGGATGTACCATGGTTTAAACTTCTTTGGAGACAATCCCTAAACCCCAAAGCATGTTTAATTACTTGGCTTATGATAAAGAACAAAAAATAAATTGTGTCTTGTGCAAAGAAGCTAAAGAAGAGAGAACCCACTTATATTTTCACTACAAGTACTCCAAATCTGTGTGGAGTAGAATTTTGTATATTCTAGTAGAATTTTGTCAAAGTTACGAATGAACTGTGATTCTAGACTAATTCACCAAGCTTGTTAATCACCAAAAGCATAATGGAGTGCTATATAGCAAGACTGCCGTCACCACTAAAATATACTCTCTTTGTAAAGAAAGAATTAATAGGCTATATGTAACACCCCATTACCCTAGGGTACATACCGGGACGCCCGTAGGTCATTCCGACACATATCCTAAGATAAGGGGGCGCTACGTGCAATCACTATAGAACTCCACATGGCATCACATACATTTAAGTAATAAAACCAGTAACTGTAAATTACAAGATTTTTAAAACCACAATCTTCCTCTTTTCATTACTCAAAAACAACAGT
>JANZXR010000170.1:6585359-6600341 GCA_027575705.1 Erythroxylum echinodendron | reverse complement strand
ACACTTCATCAAAGAAAAGTTAGAAGATGGACTGATTGAGCTACCATTTGTCCGATCAGAGGACCAGCTGGCAGATACACTGACTAAGGCAATAAATGGACGGGTTTTCAACACAACGTTGTGCAAGTTAGGTATTGACGATCCCACTACTCAACTTGAGGGGGAGTGTCAGAAGAAGCTTCCAAAATATGATTAATGCAGTCAAAGGGAATCATAATCAGACATGAAATTAGGAGCACAAAATTAGGAGTATGCGTTAAATGTAAAATATATTCCATAATTAGGAGTAGCATTGAATTATATTAAGGATCTCTTGTATACAGAAAAATGTATAAGAAAGGAAGACTTATTCTCCCAAATCCATCTGTTACCATCTTAAGAATTATTGCATCCTCTACACAAACAATGTGGTAGGGGCCTAAAATTCCGTAGCTCCTCCCAGATTCCGTTCAACTCAGTAAAATAAACATCCACATATTTGCTTCCTTGTGTAGTTGTGCAGAGAAGCTGCTGCAAGTGACCTATTATTGAGTCATCGGGTTGAGAGAAAACCTCTGACTCAACGTCCGCCAAATATCGCTCGCATCATCCATATAGAACACTGAGGAAGCAATAGGAGGTGAAATAGATCTCAGCAACCACGCTACAAATCAAATTATTACGCCTTATCCAAGGGAGATGCAACGTGTTGTCTGTGCTTGTTTTTGGAATAGATCCATCAAGAAAACCTTGCTTATTTCGAATAGAAACAGCAAGCAAGAATGATCTTCTCCATGCAGCATAATTTGTTGGAATCAATTTTGGAGTAACCATCACTGAACTGTGATTTTCTGAAACATGTGAAAAATATGGTGAATATGAATCCTCGGTAGTATTAGCTGAAGCTACCATTGTTGAAGTGTTTGAAGAAAAGCTCAAAATATCTGTTTACGAAGGGAATAAGTGCCTCCGATGAAGAAGAAACAAGAAGGATCTAGAATTAGATTCCAAGTCCTTTTAACAAATTTCCCAGTTCTCTTTTTCAGTTTCTGGCTTTGATGCACAATCCGGAAGGAGAAGATGATTAACATTTAGATTATGGATTACCATGCCATTATATTTGAACTTGATTGGCTCCTTACACTTCATATTTGCATTGTCGTAATTTCATGTTTCAAAATGCCTGCTCTTGGGAAATTCTTGACATATGTCCATTTTGTATTCCTTATAAAAAAACCCACTATGGCTGCGAGCTCTAAGATCAAGCTTCTCATAGTCTACATTTAGGCTCGAGATCTTCTTCTCAAAAGCTGTGATATGTTTGCTTATTCAGACATTTCTTTGCCATTTTCTCTTCATTACATCACATTCTTTCACTACCTACTCATTATGTTTTGATGTAGACTCCATTTTTCCCAAAGATAGAGTAGTCGATTTTGACATTTCGATGAGGGAAAAAGACCTCGTCTTCAGGACTAACACTCTTCCCCACGTCCTACACCTACCTTAGAGGAGATGGTAGAGGCGCTATGTGTGTAGGAGGGGTGATCTTCACTGGATATTAAATCTTCTTACTTTTACATCTCTTTTTCTCCTTTGATCCATCAAGCCTTTAACTATGAGGTTGTGGACATTATCCACCTGACATCCAATGCTGAAAAAAGTATGATTGTCGTTAATTTAAAGATTCAGGTTTGAACTTACCAAAGTCAACATAAACGATTTGCAGAAAAATAAAATGGAATCTATTCAATCACTAAAAATGCTCTTCCCATTGTTATGGTGCATATCTGATGAAATGATGTGATAGTTCATATCTACAATTGATATCAATAAGACTACAAATAAGCAATTATAAATCCAAATATGAAGTTCGTTTCTTCTATAAGCAATCATTTGCCCAGGTTGATTAGAATTTTTGTTCCACGGTTATATATTTATTTGTCACCATTATCTACTCACTCAGCTTCATTATTTGAACAGAGACTCTTTTACCATTTGTCCTCTGAACGTGGCCTTACAAGAGAGAAATTTGTAACTGTAAAGTTTCGCATTAAACCTAGTTAGGTATATTTTACTGTCTTATTCCTCCAAGTTTGGACAATGATCTGCACGAGGATACTTCGCCTCTTTGAGTTTTGTTGCCATAGACAGTTCCATCCAACATACAAATTAACTCTGCTTAAGCTATAAAGGTGTAGGATCCCATTCTCACAACTTGGGAAAACTTGGATAGTTTGAGATCCATGTTAAGGTCGCTTTCGCTGGCTCCTGGCTGAAAGGATAATAATTGCTTAACTACCCATTTAGCTGCCGATGTAACTAACCATTCAGCTGCCAATGCCACTCCATTTGAGTTGGCTTGACTTACACACCTTTCCTCCATATTTTCCGTTTTCCTGGGCATTCTACTGTTGGATATCGTTGGGTATTCTGCGTTAAGCACAGTATCAAAACCTAATTGAGGTGTCCATAGTAGTTTTCCAACTTTACTTCTCCAACACCATACCCCAGTCACTTGTATAAAACAATGGTGTAAAGCGCACTTTTCTCCAAGATCCATCATTGTTCCTATTATTAATCTTGCAGCCAATAACAGAAACACATATGTTGATCCGAATAAGCAAAATTTAAAATGGTATGAAAACCACCAGTTGCTGATATGTTGTTTTAGATAATAAAAAGAAAAAGTAGAGAAGCTGAATAAGTTTTCTATGTTCTGCGATACAAAGGCCATGGCAGGAGAACTAAAGCTATCTAATAAATAACTAACCAAAGAACAGAACAAAGTGGTAAGGTAATATAGAACGCTATAAATCCAAAAAGCAGCCTTTTTTAGGTGGATGGGAATGTCCATCCAAGCAAATCAAAGGTCCCACCTGTAAACGTGTCACCTGGCCTCAATACGACTGCTCTTCCTCGTTAACCAGTCAATACATAAATATTACAATTAATGATCATAAGAAATAGGGTACTCCTGTTCTAGGTCCTCTCATCTGATTGTTCTCCTCTGTTTCCGTGAAAAACTTCACTTCTCTCTCCTAAATAACATGAAAACAATGCATGTGAAAACGTTGACTTCATAAGACACGTAAAGGGTACAGTAGAATTCAAAGGGTGATACTTGATAGCTTTTGCTACCATCTGATACAAGCATATACATAATTCATTACCTGCTTATTCCAGAGGCACCATTATACTAATATCACCAATTCAAAACCAATCGGTCTTGACAAGCATTTTAGTTAAAAGAAAAAGGGCAATAAGAATATGCATCTCTCTCTCTCTTTAAACACCTTTTTGTTGTCACCATTCTGGCTGCTTAGTACTTTTCTGAATTTCCTTTATGAAAGTATTATGAACTTTATGTTGGAGGAAAACAAACAGTCAAATAATTAATCTACAAAGGAAGACTCTTGCCCACTTTTCAGATGGATATGAAAAAAATAATTAATCTACAAAGGAAGACTCCTGCCCACTTTTCAGATGGATATGATTGCTACATGTATTAAGGGTGCTTCTACATTCATTTGGCTCCTATTGTTTCAAGCAACAAAGTTTTAACGCTATGGCTTACCATTTCTACCAACCAGATTCTATTACCATCTAAGCAAGTTCAGTTATCTTTCACGTTATTGATAAATCCAATCCCACCTCCCGAAAAGCACCCCCTCTCTTTCCCTAGACAACCAGATTAAGTTGCAATGGGAGATGTTGAAATTCCGGAGACAAATTGGCAAACACAAAAACAGATGGTAAGTGTAAGCTGCAATAATATAGTGGACAACACATTAATGAGGTGAACAACTGCTGGCTTCCCATTATATGAGAACTTTGTGGATCGATCATTAACGGAGAAATTTGCTCACCATATTTTCATTGAAGCTCAATATGGAGGCAACATTCCCACAACGATAACAATAATTGGGTGCTGACCAAACCTACAAAAGTGAAGGAAAAAGTCATTTTTTCCGTAAAAATTTTTACCTCAACAAAATTGCAAAAACTTCTGAATCTTACCGTTACTAAGCCTTTATCTTGAAACATGTACTTCAAACCCTCTTGTACAAGTTGATGTGCTCGACAAACCAGATCAAGATTGTTAATGTGATTGAACTGCAAGTACAACAGAAGAAACAAAATGGGTATAAGAAAGTATCAATCAACAGAACTTTGTCATATTAAGCGGTGTTAAGATAGGATTACCTCAGAAGTGACCCTTGATCCAAAAAGCCAACCTGCTCCTCTGGGACTAACTGCCCATGTTTCAATATCTTCAGGATCACTCCACATCAAATCACAGAAAGGCCCTTCATGTGGGATTTCACAATTCCTTTCAATTACTCTAATCTGCCAAATCATAAAATATACAGCACTTTAAACCAACCATTTCCTTAATATAAAAACACAAAAAAAAAAGAGACAAAAGTGCAGCATGGAAAATCATAGATGCATGCTAAGAACCAACTCAGTGCATTAATTCGTTACCAACTATCTCTTCTACAAGCACCAGGCAACAAACCGTATTAAGGAAACCAAACCAAACTGCATGTGCATCTGCTATACATAATTTTTCCCCATACGGACGAGCAAATAAAAAATACATGGCAAGAGCAGGGGCATGTCTAAGCTTGAGCTTTAGGAACATAGACTCGATTTATTTACTTCTAAAAAATGCACCAAAGCCGTGACAAAAACAAGGTATTTCTACAGAGTACAAATGAACAATCAACATCCATATATCCTTGTTTCTGTCAGTGGTTTCCAAGACAAAATATACCATGTCCTTTTTGCCTCAAAACCACATAATGACATACTAAGATCAATACCTGGCTAATCACGGATGCGCAAAGCTTTCGACCTAAAGTATTTTCTTGAACTAAACACAGAAAAGATGAGGTAGTAAATAATTCTTGAATTGTTTTTAAGAAAAAAGCCACAAATACACCAAATGAAAACATTGCTCCTCATCTCTCACTCTGTTTTTTGCTGTCCCCTCCTTCCCTTCTTCCTGCCTTGATTTTTAAGTGATTGAACCCAGTAAAAATTGGGTCCTTTTTTCAACTCAGCCAGAAGTCTAATTGAAAATTCCCTTAAAAGACTTTATATCAAACTCCCAGTTACAATGACCAAGAATGAAAAACTAGAATGCAATCTGAAAAAAAAAAACGTGGACAAATGAAGCCAAGATTTATTAAACAATCATCATATTTATACGACAGCAGTTAAACAATTTTACAGTCAAATTGTAAACAGAAGATCACAAGAACACCTGATCAATTGTTCGGACATCAGGAGAGAGACCTCCATGGACACAAAGCACCTGCAGGACAAATATGAAAGATAAACCTCATAACATGAAGCCGGATGCAAAAGCAAAAGTACATGTTTAACGAAGAATAAATGTAGAGAGGTGGATACAAGAAGGATTAGGGGCTTACATTGCCATCTATAATTGCTGAGAGTGTCAAAAAATCAAAAACATCAGTACAGTATCGCCAAGCATTGGCATTTCCATATTTCCTCTGGCACTCATCATAAAAACCATATACCTAAGAAATAAATGACATAATTACATAAAAATAATCGTGCAATCATTACTAGAGTCAAGTAACAACAAGAAATGGGATTGAGATCCCTATAATTATACATTTCCTTTCCATAGAAAAATAACTGCGAGTGAAGGAAACTACAATACTTGATTAAAAAACCAAGAAAAATATCATCCAGAAGACAAAAAAGAAAAAAGGATCGAAAGGGAGGAGATAGCAAAATAAGTTCAGCTCTTATCCCTGATATTTTAACCAATTATTTAAGTTGGTCAACCCTGCTGATATGATATTGACCAAGCTTCCACCTGCATTTTCTTCCAAGTGTAAAACACAACAGATATTAAAAGGATACCTGAGTTAGTTGCCTGCTTTCATGGTTTCCACGTAAGAGCGTAATATTAGCAGGGTATCTGAAACCAGGGGAAAATAATGCAATAATCTTTTTCAATTGACCAACAGATGCTAAACAAAATACATCTTGTATTCAGATGTTTTTCAACAAGATAGTAAGATCAGAAAAAATTGACTATCTCCAGGTTCTGGCAATTTACAAAGAAGAGAGCATCTCATGCAGTCAAATGGAGTGTCACCAGCAAAGAGTTATTTTATGGTTCTAGAACTTCAACTATAGTGATACCAGCATTTAATAGCATACTCTGTATCATGTGGTTTTTTCTCATCATTTCCTAGATAAAGAAAATCAGTATCTTTCCTAGTAATCAGCTAAATGTAATTTTAACTCGTCACATAAATAATATGATGGATTACATGATTATCAGAAACCAAGTGGAGGATATGTGAGTCAGTTTTCTCTGAATCATTATATTAAATAATTTTATTGTTAATCCGGCAAACATTATTGTAACACCTTATATGAATAAATCTATCCAACTCTAATTTCATAACCATCAGTACAGAAAACAAACATAGCGAGTATATATGCATACTAGGTAACAGAGTCAAGAATAGTGTAAAAGAACTTACACATATTTAAACATTCAAGATTAGGACATATTTAAGGGTGAACCTCACTTAACGACAAACAAACACACTCACAGAAATGGAAAAAACACAAGAGTAGAATGAGCAAAGCATGATACAGAAGAGAACAAGTGACAAGTTAGAATCAAATGAAACGAGGTGCAAAGGTGAACCTTGCTTTAAGAAGCAAAAGAATAGTAAAAACTTCAAGGCTGTTGTAACCACGATCAACAAAATCCCCCTGAAATATTAGTTAAGCTCTCAAAAAAGTAGAAAATGACTTTCAAAGGATACAGCATGTTGTTAAAACAGGTATGAACAGGGGAAGAATGAATTACCATAAATATATAATTCGTCTCAGGAACATGACCTCCAGTCTGGAATAATTTCATTAGGTCATGAAACTGGCCATGAATATCACCACAGACTGTCACCGGACTGTTAACAGGCTGCACATTGGACTCCTCAATGAGGATCTCTTTTACCTGTACCAGACAGAAACTTCGTAAGACATCAATCAAATCCTCATCCAAGAACATGACATTCTGTCTCTGCATCCCACAATAATAGTTAGATATATATCCAAACCACACATAGTTTGTTCGGTAAAAGAAGATCATCGAGGAGCCGCAATCATCTAAAAGAGAGAAGAAACAATGTCTAGAACTTCAACAGCAGTAATAAATGCCCAATTAAATCAAAATTAACCATTCCACCGCAGCTGTGTATAAGAAAGAAAAGTTTTTCCTCTTTCTTGGAGGACCTCCATTCTTCACCTTAAGTGTAATCCAACAAGATCAATCCATACGTTGATTTATCATCTTTATACAAAAGTAGAATCCAAGCCCATAATTCACCTCAAAAAAAGCTCTCTGTTTGCAAGTACTGATGCATACTTTAGCATGAGTCAACATACACACCATATCAACTCATTTTGACTGTTTCAACTCTCCATCCAACATTAAAGCCCTTGTTCCAGTTAGCAACTGGCATACAACATCTTCTTCCATATCAGGCTATGGCGAAACTTGGAACAAGGTGCTGCAAGTATCGCCATTGGCATAAGAATCTCTTTGATGCCAGCCACCGTAATTTATGCTTTAAGTTCAAAAGTTTAAGGGGGCCATGAGTGCCAGAAATTATTCAACCCACGATGTATACAGAAAGTTAAAGCACCCAATCCAAAAATGTTTAATAGGACGATTTGGGAGGAAATGATAAGCTCCTTAGCATTTCCAAAATGGAAAGCTGGAGAAGGACAGACAAGTAGTATACACTAAAGCTTCAAAGTGTCAAGTTTTCCTATGATATTGTTACAACTGGGTTATTAAAGAGCAGAGTTGAATAAGTCTGTCAAACACCGTATTAATATAATAGAGAAGAGAAGGTATGAATGTGATAAAATAGAAAAAAGAAAAGAACCCAAAAATATAGCGAATACAGTTTTTCTCACTCGGACATAAAAGAAGGAAATATAAACAAACGCTATGACATTCAAAACCCTAATTTCGAGATAACAGCAAGTCTGATATAACTTATGTAGTACACAAAGACGAAAAGTAAAAGCAGAACAGAAACCCGAGAGAGAGAGACAGAGAGATTATACGTATTCGCAAAGAAGCTGAAGCTCATCTTCCAACAGATGCTGGCCTTCTTTAACCTTCCCTATCCACTGATCCAAATCCATCTCTCTCTCTCTCTCTCTCTCTCGAACTCGATTTCGAGTCAGTTCTAAGTTTGTTTTAAAAATCAACAATACAAAAACAGAAAATCAAATTCAAATCTTCCCAAACGAAAGGCTATCCTCTCCTCGGGATTATCTATGCGAAGACCACACCACCA
Source organism: Erythroxylum echinodendron (assembly GCA_027575705.1). Lineage (NCBI taxonomy): Eukaryota > Viridiplantae > Streptophyta > Magnoliopsida > Malpighiales > Erythroxylaceae > Erythroxylum > Erythroxylum echinodendron. The sequence goes on along the minus strand of JANZXR010000170.1, from coordinate 6,591,987 downwards.
AAACTCCTTTCTTTTCTTATTGCCCCTCTCTTCCCCTTCGTTCATGCTATAGATCTGCGATTTTTCGTATCAATTTTGCTTTGTTTGATCTCTTTTTTCTTCCTGTTTTGTTCTTTTTTAATAAACTCGGAAAAATGAAAAATGAAGGGACTTTCTAGCAACAGTGAAGAAATTGGAACCCCTAAATTTGACTTTTCTTTTCATGATCTTTAACAGAAAAAAACAATATACTTGTAAGTAAAAATTGTTATTCAGTTAACATAGTTTTATTAAACCGCAGATGCAGATCACTTTCATAGCTGAATGTCCCAGACCGGACTTAGGAATCTCATAATGCTTAAAGGTAGGTTTTTTTCCTTTGTTCTTTTGCGAGTGGACGAGATTCAATCCAATGTTACGAATATTGTATTAATACCGAAATCATATTTAGTATTAATATAATATTGTATTGTTATTGGAAAATATTAGTTATTATTTTTAATATTTTTAAAATTATAAAATAGCCTTTAAATTTTTCACAATTTATAAAATAATCTCCATATTGTACTATATAATTTATAATTTTACATCAATCTTATCTTTAAAAATCATAATAATGGACATTTGAAATAACAATAATCTATTTATTTCTATTAATATTATTTTCATATATTTCACATATGAAAAATTAATATAAAAAGATCATTTAATCATTATACAAATATAAAATTAAGGATAATATAAAGCACTTAAAAATGTTACAATTTTATCATATAATAAATATTAATTACACCCAAACATCAATTAAAAAATAATAAAGATTCATAACTATTTAAATATTATAATTTACAATAAGAGTTTATGTCGAGAAGACAACAACTAGAAGTGGAACTTGAAACAAAAAAATTTACAGATATATTTATATTGCAAATATAAAATTTAAGATGTAAATATCAAATATAAGTGAAATTAAAAGAAGAGAAGAAATGAAAACCAAAAACTTTATTCAATCTAATATCCGCTTAATTCGCATTCATCCTAATTCTCATTTAAAACAAAATCATCATTATTAATAGAAGTCGCATAATCACCATCATTTAAATTCATTGTACTAAATAACATGTCAATACTTTTCTACCGATATTATCTTCCAAATTACTCTCATCTATCAAATTTGGTTCCTTAAAAATTTAATCCATCGAAATATCGATATAGTCAAGGCAAATTGAATCTATAGAACTACTTCTTCTATTAAGAGTCCTAGTAGACAAATAAAATTAAATTATTAAAAAATTACAATAAATTATATCTAACTTAACAATAATAATAACATAACTTTTCTAAAGCTTTAACTTGTATCGAACAAAAACTAAGTCTATCAATCTTTTGTGTTCTGATATATTATGTTCTTAGAATGGATGAATTCAAATGTACTTCAATTCCTTTCATACTCTATTGCACTCACTCATTAACTCAAAATTCGAATTGCAAATTTTTGCAATTATGGAACAGCACTCTTAAATTGGTCTTACCAAGCGACTGTAAAACAATAAAAGTAATATTATAAATAAAATAAAGTGATGATTAATTTTTAACAAATAACAAAAATGAAAAAATATATTTAAATTAAGCTTTTCTCTTTGACGAATAACAATAGGCATCCCAAAATCACCATAAGTATTTTTATCAACCTTCACTTATGAGCTTAAAAGATCTTGCATCATCTTATAGGTAACAATTATTGTAATAGTTAATAGTGTTCTCCTATTAACTTCAATTTTCTTTGTAAAGTTTGATATTAAATACACACTAGGATTCACAAATGTCTCATTTGCAAATAACAGAGAATAAAGTTGCCTTTCTCATTTAGGGATGCCAAATATGGCCCGGGTAGATTTTGGCCTAAGTTGACTGAGCCACGGACTAGCCCGACCATTATTTCAAAAACAACCGAGTTGAACGAGCCATGGGTCAGCTCGACCATTATTTCACAAACGATGTCATTTTTTACATTTTTCTTTTAAAAAATATGATGGGCTGAGTTGGCCAGTCATTTTTACATTTTTTTTTTAAATATGGCAGGTTGGGTTAGCCACAGGCTAACCTGTCCAAGTCCGTGGTTGGGTCGGGTCGGGTCAAACCCGGCTGTGCCCATTGACAAGTCTATTCTCATCTCTCATTGATGACTGCAAAATAAGGTATATACAAAGAAGGTTTATTTTTTAGATTGGCCTTGATTGCTTCCTTCACCCTCTCCATAGCATCATAAAAGTAACTCATTATTACCTTCTCATTACTATTAGCTAGACGAAGCCCTCTCACCAAAGACTCATAAACTCAGATTATAAATTAAAACTGGGACCAAAATTCATGATCTTCAAGTATAATTCTAGAAACATTAACTATAACATTAAACCTGAAATATTATGATGCAACTCATTTTTTACTTGTAGACATTTACCCTAACTTCCTCTTCTTTAAAATAAAGCACTAAAGTGATAAGAAATTACTCACTAACTTTATTATAGAAGAACGACAAAAATTCCTACCTTTGTTGAAATCCTTCCTTATCAAATTTAGGACCCATGCACGATTATAAATAAGCTTAGTCACTTTTTTTTGCTTTCTATATAGTCTCGTCAATGATAGGAAAATACCTAGCATCTTCTATATTTTATAACATCATGTTAATGTAATATGCAATATAAGGAGTCCAATAAAAAGAATTATACCTGCATTGTAATTTTTTCACAACTGCTTTGTAAGTAGAATCATTGTCAGTAATAAACTGAATAATATATTCTGGCTCAACTTTATTCACAACTTCATCAATGTATTTGAAACGGAGTATCAACATTTCTAATAACGCTAAATACATTAATAGACTTTAAAAACGTTGTTCCCTTAATAGAATAAACTAAAAATTGATATGTCTTATATTTATCTAACTATCACATATGATTGAACATTTATAAGTTGCACAAGCCATTCTTCTTTCATCCAAAAACTATTTATTTTATAAACATAGCTGCTCATAAGTTTACCTTTATAGTCATCAATTAAAGGAGCCTTATATACTAGATCATAAGAGGCAATAACGTCTACTATAAGCTATTAATAATAAGACTGGGCAACATTGAATGATACACTTGAATCATACCACCATCTAGTTATTATCATGTTAACATTATAAGTTGCTTCTTTATATTGTAAGGCACTATAGATTAAAGGCTGAGCTTTAGGACATGGTGCAAAAGAGTTAGACACACATCTTTTTTTTTTCCTCATATTAGATGCTACATTTCCTTCTTGCTCCGTAGGAATATCACCAGCTTCAACATCCGCACTATCAACCTGACCACCTGAAAAAGAACTTTTACTACCAATTTTGTGGTTCATTAATTGTCTTTTATCTTTCTCATGTTGCTACTCTTCAATCAAAGTCTTCATTTGTTATTTCACGTCATGACTAACTTTCTTACAAGGTTTTACATCAACTTTGATCTCAACTAAATACTTCTTTAATCTGGTGATTCCCTCAAATTTCAAATGATTATTATAATATAAGCAAATAGTGTGGTTCTTCATTCCAGGAACCAATCTAGCATAGGCCCAAGTTGGATTATTGAATCTTCTTGAAATGATTAAATTATCAGGAGCATTTGAACTTCCCTCCATTTATCTATATAAATAAACAAAGATATATGTAAAATAAATTAATAACTTCATTAATAAAGTGTTCTTCCAATTTAATTTCACTATCAACTACTTTCACAAAATGTTTTTTGTTCTACTCAAAATAAACACAAAAAACATCATAGATTCTAAAAACATATACACAACTTGAACTCTAAAAACATACATACATCTTATGTCTAAAATAACAAGAAGAAATAAAGCAACAAAGACTTCTCAATATTAATACAATATAGACATGCAAATGAACTTCATTAATACTATTTAGACATGCAAGTGAACTTCATGAACTTATATAAATGATTTATTAAAAAAAATTCAGGCTTAAGCACTTTCTATCCAAATGATAGTATAACTACCATATATATCATATATGTGCTTCTTAAAAAATAAAACTCATAAAACTAATGTATTAGAAATGTTATTACCATATCCATAACAAGTTATGAATTATGACTTTAATATGTCCAAATAAATTATTTATTGATGTAAAGGAAACATTTTAAATACAAACATATTAAAAAGTCAAATGAATATTTATACAAGAAACATGAAAAATTATATATATGAACATTAATAGCATACGTCAATTTCTTGTATCTTACATTTTTGTATTAGTGCATAGCTACATATTACCGAAATGACTTTATTGTAATAAGCAAATCATTATACTCTCAAATCTATATGGAAACAAATAATGTACTATAAGTTATTTTATAAGGATCTCCAATAATTAAATCTCAACCAATTTTAAGTTGTAGAATAATAAAATTATCTCAAGTCTTAAATTTCATTTCATCCAACAATTTACTTCATAAATCATTCTAAATTATATAAACCAATTTTTATTGCTCGTGTTCATAAAGTTTTAAAACCTATTTAAATCTGTATTCGATGACATATTTTAGCTTTGTTTAAATCATTAAGTGGACTTAAACAAAACTAAAATTTGTATGTTTAGTTTAGCTACACCCATCTTAAATTCTTATTAACCTAAAGTAGCTAAACCCAGGCTAGAAACAATTCTAAAATCCAATCTTAAACTCTTATCAAAGTAACTAAATAAAACAAACACACACACACACACACTCCACCAGTGCTACCGTAGTCCATATCCCACACACGTGCCTTAACAAAATCACACTCACCTTGTAAAGACTAAAACTCAATTTCCAGTTTTCCAGTCCCTCTCTTAGACAGTCAGATTTCACACTTCACACAAAGCATAAATACAACATAAATTTTATTTCCAATTTTTCTGTCCACATTCTACATTATACATGATAAATGATTATTTGAATATATTTATACACTCATATTTACTGTGTCTTGCTTGTTATTTAATAATTTTATAGTATTTTTGTACTTAATTTGCTTCAAGTGTGTTTGTAGGTAATAATTGCCTTCATGAACTAAAATGAGAAGAATTCGAATAAAATCGTGGCATGAAACAAAAATTTGAAGTAACTTCAAGATACATGATAGTGTACAATGATTGTATAAGTCTTTATAAACAAGAAAAAATTTGAAAATATTGTGTTTTGGCTATGTATGTTGCTCGTATAAGCCTTTGTGGCTATGTAAAATTATGAATTCAGTTGTTTTTAGAGATACACAGCCACCTACACAATCACGCAAGTGACCATGTATATCCTATAAACCCCCTAGTTTTTACTATAAAAGGACGTTATTGGAGGTAGATGAAGAGGAGGTGAGTTAAGGAACATTTTTGAGTCATAAGAAACACAAAGAAGAGGCAGTTTTGAACAAAGGACTAGGAAAACATGAAGATTATGTCATAAGATCCAATAGAGGCAATCATTCAATCCAAACTGTAAGAAGATTCATTAGAGACAAAAAGGAGATTTAGAATATGATTTCTTTTATTTCTATTTGTTCCTCTGAATATTTGTCATTGGTTTTGTTTTCTATGTTTGGAACTAAATTTTTAGTGCCTAGGTGTAATGAATCCTAAGCTGTGATGATAATATGATTTAATCTTTTATTCAATGCAATTTTATTAACTAATTTATTGCAATTCAATTATGCGTTATATTCTTGAACTAATATATTTGGAATATTAGTCCATTATTTGATTTCATATGATTAAGATTGAGAGATCCTTTTGTGTAAATAAATCTACCATAATTGAAAGTAGTTGCCTGTAAACCTAAAGATAGGTCGACATAAATCCTCTAGATTAGGGCCAAATCTAATGGTAAAATTCACGAATCAATAATGCAATTTTAGGAGTTTTAACTAGAAAGAGATTTCAGTTAATCAACCAAGGGTTAGTTGTTAATAATTTTGAGAAATATATTAACATAAGATAGGAATTTTCACAGTCCAATAATCAATAGTTTAATTGCATAATAAAGGGTTAGTATTTAAGAATTCTTAGGGGATTCATCACCTTGATACTATTTACTTAATTTTGACCTTTCTTAGTATTTTTCTTTTTTTGAGTTAATTATTGTGTCAACCTTAGTTTTATTTGTTTAGTTTAATTTTTAATTAAATTCATAATCTGATTCGACAGTTAGATAATAGGAAAAGAGTCACTACTAGTACTTACAGTCTTAATGGGATCAACCTACACTTGGCAATGCTAGTTATAGCTACACCGTTCACTTGTAGTTAAAACTAACAAATCTTTATAAGCATAAAAATCAGCAGTCAAGTTTTTGATGCCTTTGTTGAGGATAGTAACATTAGGAAAGCCTAGCTCTTATTAATCTAGCCATTTTTACTTTATCTTATTTTATTTTATGGACTTTGTAATTTTCTTGTTCTCATAGATATTGACTCTTTGTTCAATTTATGACTCAAATTGATCCAACGAGCTTTGTAGAGAAAGATCCAAAATTTGAGAGAATAGCTCGTAAAAATCTTCGCAAAACACAACTTAAAGAGTTCAAGTTAAATCGACAAATATAAGACTCAGGAGGTCATA
>JANZXR010000170.1:6568629-6585259 GCA_027575705.1 Erythroxylum echinodendron | reverse complement strand
ATGTTGAGTCTCATTCGGATCTCCATATTCAACCCATCCTCAAACCGTCTACATTTCTCTTCTTCAGTTGGGACCAGCACAGTCGCATACCCCATTAACTCATTAAATTTGACCTCATACTCAGCCATCGTAAGTCTACCTTGCTTCAGGTCTAAAAATTCTTTCATCTTCTGATCGATATAAATCTTTGGCATATAATTCTCTCGGAACACTCTCAGAAAATCCCCCCAAGTCAAACTACAAGGTCTTGTGGTACTATCGGGAACAGTTTTTCACCACTGATATACGGGACCTTACAGGAGTGAGACAACATAATCAAATTTTTCATCTGGTCGAACACTCTTTCAATTCACTCCAGCCATCCTTCTGCTTCAGCTGGGTCTGTACTTCCATAGAAGTCTACAGCTCCCTGCTTTCTCAGCCTATCATATCTTCTTTCTTTCCTCATGGGAATTCTCGGAGGCATTTGAGCAAACTCAGGTAAAGGAGACTCTATATTGACTCCTACAGACTCCCCATCAGCTGACTCTATATCATGAGCTCCTACGGAAGATGACCTATAATAACCAAGTAAAGTATGATCACTATCGAAATATATCTCTATTTAGAATATCTCAACTCATATTCGGCCCTAGAGATGCCAAACTATGCTCTGATACCAAAAATGTAACATCCCACTACCATAGGGTACGTACCTAAGCTTTTAGGGATGTAACCTACGATAATGGTATGTTGGTGCAATAACGATTCTAACTTGCACATGGCATCGTCTAACATACTCGAAATTGTTATCATTTCCTCTTAAACATTCACTTCATTCATTAATAAAATATACATTGTTCTTCTCAACGATTGTTTACAAAACTCTATACAGGTTTAGACAAAATTTACAAAATGACCACAACTATTTTCCTTCGGGAGTCAGTTCAGGAGTCATTTAACAGACCTCTGATCCATATCTCTATCCATGGAAACTTTATGTCTTGACTATAACCTAGGTCTCCTGTCTCATACCTGAAAAGCCACGGTGTAATTTTTGATGAGTTTTGTGAACTCAATGAGTGAACTATCATTGATGAATTCACCGGATTGCGCGAATACAACACATATTTCACAGTTATTCAGTCAAACAGATAAGTATTTATTCAGAGATTAGCATAACAGAAGATCATTCATTTCAACTTGCATATCGTTCAAACATTGCACACGTATTTGCATGGAACATGCATGAGACTCATGTTCATTCTTATTATTGTGACTGAGTGCCTTTCACACACATATACAAAGTTTGGCCCATAGGGCTCAATAGAAACAAATTCATGGAGCATAGCTCGACGTGCAGAACATATAGATCACGGAGCAAAGCTCTACATAGAAGCGCTTCTAACTGGCATCTCAAGTCACAATGCCTTTATCTGAGCATGCATTTTATGAAGTGAATCAAATACTGAATAGATCACACACAAAATTTCATACAAATGTTCAGATGAGAAGCAAAAGTCAAATTCATATAACACTAAAACACTTCCAATACATGCCCAACTATTAAACTCCTCGGACCTCAAGTCCGGAATCCAGAAACAGCACACAACAGTTCAATAATATAGGAAGTTTGACAGAAGATAGGTATAGACGAAAAATAGAGGAAGCAAAGCTCAGAAGAAGATGACGTCATCACAGAGGAAACATAGAAGAAGATGTCGTCATCACAGAAGAAGTTCGTGAACAGGAACATAGACGAAGTTCATGAATAATAACATAGACAAAGTTCATGAACAGTAACCTAAACGAAGTTCATGAACAGTAGCATAGACGAAGTTCATAAACAGTAACATAGACGAAGTTCATGAACAATAACATAGATAAAGTTCAGTCACTTAGGTCGAAAGCAGACGAATGCAAAAAGCAAAAGAAGCAATACACAGACGAAGCAAAAGACAAATGAAACAAAAGATAGAAGAAACAAAAGACAGAGGAAACCAAAACACAGAGGAAGATGACGTCACCCAGAGGAAGATGACATCATCACAGAACAAACAATACAGACGAAGTTTGGTAGTAGCAAAATCAAGACACAGACGAAGTCTGGTTCATATAAGTATGCATCTTGACAGAAGAAGAAAAACTTATCATCTTTCATGCCTATTCGAATTCTATACATCGTTTTCATTGCTGTTATACCTCCAACATGAAAATATCATCTATACTACTCTCTTTTTAACTCCAGAACACCTAATCACTCAAAAAGCCAAAACTCACAAAAATGCCAGAATCACATACTACTATCCATACTTGTGTATTATTTCTGCATTTCCTTTCTTCTGTGTTCGCTTTTCAATTTAACCAACATCCAGAACCCTCATATCTATTCTCTACACTGTGAACCCCTTTTTTATGCAAATATGTATATCCAACATGCATATGCTTATTTACACAGTAGAAACGACATTATAACCACTTACTCGCTTAGCAGGTACTTTAACACTGAAATAGAAATCAGCACCACAAAGACTGCTAGATCGTTATTCGGTGGTGAAGGTCAGGGAAGAGAATCGCAATGTGAAGTGTTTCAGTAAGAAATCAGAACTATGGTAGATTCTTCCTATCTTAAACAATATAATACGTGAGTCCATTCCTTGTCCCTCACGTGTACTATTTATCTCCACTGACTCACCATTTGTCATAATTACAAACTGTATTAGGGTCTTCCTAACTTAAACAATATTATACGTAGGTCCATTGATCGTCCCTCACGAATTCTATTTTCACTTATTCATTATTTATCATAATTACAATTTGTCATACTTACCCGGAAATGCCAAATGAAAGCATGTACAATTGTATGAATGTGCCAACCAATATGTCATAACTTATGTCTAACGTTCATTTATCTTAAGTCATATAAATGTCTCATAATTAATTGCTCTAGTCGTATGTATAGGTAACAGGATGTTACAATAACCTTATAGAGTTATTTCCCTGAACTCTCATTAGCCATTGTCGGTTCATCTTCATTCTTATTACATCCCAAAAGTTTCCTATTAAACAGATCAAGATATGCTTAAAAGCCAAAGTAGGCTCATAACTAAGTCATGCTCCTCCAATCAATTCCTTTGCTTTCTTTCCATTAATCTTTTTCAAATCAACACCAAAGGCTACCAATTTTTATCTTTGAGGGATAGAGAAATATGTTAGGAATCTATTGGTTCAATAATCACTTCATTTGGAGGCTAGACAATGAAGTTATTGCCAAATAAGTCAACCACGATTATGTTCTCAATCATATTGTACCTATCTTGGGAAAATTAGCATAACTACCACTAAAGATATCGGATTGTGGTTGTTTTAGGACAGTATTGAAAATGACTTCAAGATGTACAATTTTTGTGAAGACCTTGAAGAAAAATTTTGTCATCTAGAGGTCAAAATCGCTTCGTTTGACGCTTCGTCTGGTACTTATGATTCATCTAAAGGCCATATCTTTTGTTTCCGAGGTCCAAAAATTCCAAACTTATATGTTGGAAAGCTAAGAAAAAGATCTACAATTTTCGCGAAGACCTTGAAGAAAAATTTTGTCATCTAGAGGGTCAAAATCACTTCGTCTGACTCTTCGTCTAGTACCTATGCTTCAACTAAAAGCCATATCTTTTGCATACAAGGTCCAAAAATTCCAAAATTTATATCATTGAAAAGCTAAGAAAAATATCTACAATTTTTGTAAAGACCTTAAAGAGGGATTTCACCATCTAAAGGGTCAAAATAAGACAATTTGGTCTCAGATGAAGTAATTAGGTATGAAATGGATAAGACGAATCAGTCTAAGAATATCCAGACTAAGACGATCCAGACTAAGATGATTCTGACTAAGATGATCCAGACTAAAACGATCCAAACTATACAACCGAACATACCAAGCTTCCTCCAAGCATCTCCAATGATTCCTACATCCACTCTAACATCACTTTCAGTAATAATCTTCTAAATTTCACTTCTTATAATGCAATGTCCCTCCTTAAACATTCAATTACCAAATTAATTTCATTAAACTCCCAAATCTCAACTTCATTGATTCATTACATACAATAAATTCTCATCTTTCACTATAGTTGTCCTATATGCATCCTGAACAGCATTACACTTATAATGATCGTATCTCCCAATCCCAACTTTCAAAATTTTCATACTTTATATCATTGGAAAGCTAGAAAGATAATCTACAACTTTCATGAAGATAAATTTGGCTAAGTCTACCTAAATAGATACATTCTTTCCCTTGAACACAATTTCTACACCTGTGAAAGCTTGCAAAATACAATCTACAAACTTTGAGACTCATGAGCAAAAATACAATGAAATTTCATTATCATCAAAATATAAGAGTCTTACAAAGTTTTAATGGGCATTTCAAGTCACAATTTGTCACAGTCCAAAAAAATACACAATTTACACAAAGTAGAATTGCTCAAAATGCAACTAAAGCCTTGTTTTACGAAAACTAACTTAAAATACAAAATAAGCATAATCTGGAGTAATGCCCTTATGCTCGATCACTCGATCTCTTGCTCATCGTCTAAAGATGGGACGGAATGGGGGGTGAGCTTAAAGCTCGTAGGTAACAATTTTATAACTAGTAACAAGCAAAACTATTGAAAAATTCACAATGCATTATGAAACACATATTTCCACATTCTTAATTTATCAAACACTTTATAAGCAACCAAAATCATGCATTCAATAAACTTGTCAACACATAAGCACATCAAAATGATTTGGGAGGTCCATAAACAGAACGAGCTAACATATTCCTATGAAATGGTCCTGTGTAGTCGTAAACAGAACGAACTAACACAATCTCACATAGTGGTTTTGCGTAGCCGTAAACATGAGGGAGTCCCTGAAGGAGCTCCATACCACTTGCAGGTAGGTGGAAGAAGCCTTTAGTCAAAGTGCACTTGACATATAGAATGGACCAGACCAAACCCGCATAACATGTATTTCATAACTTGTAAACTTGTTGCCCAAAATAGCACTTTTTTCGAAAGTGATTTCATAGATATAGTAAATCGTCAACATAATTTTTACATACCAAACACATAGCACTTTCTCAAAGCATTTAAAGAGCAATAAATGCACATTTATAATATAATTGAAAAACATTTACTTTCTTGATTTTGAAGAAACATTAATGGCTTATTATTCAATTATAAAAATGTAACTCACCTTGAATTCCTTGCTTAAGAATTGCTCAAATATGCCTCTCGTCTAGCTCCTATTGCCTCTCCTCTTGATTTCCTTCTATATTGGCAAAAATCCCAATTCAATAGGAATCCAAATTGAGAACTCAAAAAGCACATTCACTAAAAATTGATTCTAGAATACTTAAACCCATGCATTTTCTAAGCTTCATGAACTAAAATCCTTCCAAACATCCAAAAGGTTAAAATTGGGCTTATCTTGAATCTTCACCAAGCGAAGATATGTTTAGCTCAAATGGAAGCTCTTCTCTTTCTCTTTCTTTTTCCCTTCTTGAACTACTGCAAAATCATTATTTAAAACTAAGAAAATTGGAAACCTAGTTTAGCTTTCTCTTCTTTTCTTCTTCTCCTACGACACTCTCTTCCCTCTTCTCTCTTCAATTTCATTTTTCACTTCATTCTCTCCTTCAATTCACGTTTTTCTCCACCTTAAGAGCAAGACTACACTTTCTTCTTCCCCTTTTACTCTTAATGAGTGCTAAAAGTCATCTTTGCCTTTGCTTTTATGCTTCGTTATCTTTAAACTTAAGTGACATGCCAAAAATGCCCTCAATTCATTCTTATGCATCACTAACTAGTGAAATAAAATCCTACTAACATTGACATAAATAATTAAACTCTAATAATAATTCTATCATGACCTTATAATTTATTTAAATCATACTTAACAACTCCATTCATTCTAAGGAAAAAATTCAAATTCTGTAGAATATCACACTTAACAAAATATTTCGGGGGCCAACAATAAACAAGTTACATACAATTAAACTCATACAACAATTGCATATAATTGCAAGAACAAACCTCAAGATCACTCTTCTCAACCTCCAGAACTCTTCTGGACCCTTCGCCTCTTAATTAAGTCTATTTTTGGCTTAATTTGATGTGTATATAAGTGAAGAACTCACTTATGTACCATTTGTCATAAAGCAGGTCACAATCATTACTTGTTTAAAATGACAACCATGCATACTTTGTATTTCATCTGATCTTTTGTGCATGTGACTTTTAAGTTTCGGGTTATTTTAGACACTTGAATTAACTCTTAATCTGAGCATATCATGAATGGTTTCATACCACGTGAATTAACCTTTAATCCAAGCAAATTATGAAGGGTTTCATGATGTCAATTTACTGGAACATAAGTGAATTAACACATGAACTCTTCGATAGTTAATTATTCGACTTACAAACCTTTCTATAGACAATTACCATGCAATTCGTTCTTTCACCATCCTATACCTCACTTGGTTCGAAGTATGGGCTATGTGTCAACTCTCACTAGACTGACTATGTCACATCTTGTCCAAGTGATGTTAGTTCTTGTCCTGGGGATCATATTATCCTATCTATCATTAAAGACTCTTCATGACATATAACTGCTCTAGCCAGAGACTCCCGAGTAATGATCAAGATAAGAGGTTGTGGATATCACCTCCTTTTATCAGGAGGAGTGAATCCTTTATTGACTACTCAATTACCTTCGGATACTAATAGCTATACCCAATTACCACCATATGAGCAACCTCATCTTGAGGCAACAAGGAATGGTGTCAGAGCACAGGATTAGTATCCAAGATATCCTTGAGTACCTCAAGTCTAAGGACATTTGCATCATTGCTATGATGAGATTAATCATTGACATTTGATAGATCATCCATATGATAATCTCATAGCAAGTCATCCGATTTACTTACTACTCTTAATAAGCATCCACATGTTAACTCTAAACATCTCATGTTTACAGTTTATGAGATCCACTGCTTGGTCAAATCAAGGGAACAAATCAAGGAGTATAACATGTGCTAGTCTATTTGGATTAACAAAGTCCTGTCTGATTAATCCTATGACTAGGGATAATTTAGATGCTAATATAATTACACATGATAGGACTCTCATTATCATGATCTCATCATGATTTTCTTAATGTTATGTTTTGTATCGTATAATTCATTAATTCAATTTAATATCATCATCAATTTATAAATAAATGAACATCAAATTAATGAAAATTGCCTTTCGCTTTATTAAACAAAATAAAGTTTGTATAAAAGTGATAAAGATGATTGCTTTTAGAGCATTACTCTAACAAATGCCCTATAAATCATTTAAGAAAATGGGCTTAGGTGAACCCAAACCCATTAGGATGAGTATTCAGTTAATTGATATATATGTTAAATATCCTAGATAATTCAAGATTTACTCGTAAAAATTGATAGCTTCATCTTCATAGTGGATATTGTAATACTTGATAAGGATTACGACATAGAAGTACCTTTGATTCTAAGTCAACCCTTCCTAGCTACAGCTAGAGCCATTATTATTGTTATTGATGGAACACTAGTTCTTAGGGTGGGAGAAGAAGAGGTCACTTTTAAAATATTTAATGTCATGATACATTCCCTTGAATATGATGATTTTCGTTTAATTGAAATTAGTAATTTTGCAACTTCAGATGCTATATAGGAAATTTTATCCAAGGATGTGTAAGAGTTTTCTATTATTCAAGGTGAGGATGACGTTAAGGTTAACAAGCTTCTTATGAGAAAGAAAGAGTTCTAAAGGATAAAAAGAAATACAAAGATGAGGTTGAAAAAAGAGTTTTAAGGGATAAACAAAAATATAATGATGAGGTTGAAACCTCCGTTAAAGAACCAATAGAGTTGGAGCTTAAGAAATTTTCTAATCATTTGGAATATACATTTCTTGAGGAGTCAAAATTGCCCATAATTATTGTGTCATCTCTAGAAGTGGATCAAAAAGAAAATTGTTAAATGTGCTTAAAGAGCATAAGAGGGCTATTACTTGGACGATCTTTAATATTAGACGAATCAACCCTTCCTTTTGCACGCATAAGATTATAATGGAGAAGGAGTTCAAACCGATGGTACAATCTCAAAGAAAGTTGAATCCTAATATAAAGGAAGTGGTAAAGGTAGAGGTAATTAAACTCCTAGATGCTGGTACGATTTACCCTATTTTTGACAGTTCTTGGGTGAGTCCTATGCAGGTTGTACTAAAGAAGGGGGAGTGATGTTAGCATCCAATGAGTTGATTCCTACAAGAACTGTTATTGGGTGGAGAGTATACATCGATTGCAAGAAGCTGAATGATGTGAGAAGCAAATACCACTTCCCTTTGCCTTTCATAGATTAAATGTTAGAACAGGTGGTTGGGTATATGTACTATTACTTCTTGGATGGACTTTTGGGCTACCTTTAAATTCCAACTACCCTAGAGGATCAAGATAAAACAACATTCACGTTTCCCTATGGTATGTTCACTTATAGGCGAATGCCTTTTGATATAAGCAACACACCTGATATGTTTCAGAGGTGTATTATAGCTATCTTTGATGATCTAGTTGACGATAAAATTGAGGTATTTGTGGATAATTTTTTTGTTTTTAGTGATTCTTTTGATTTATGCGTCTATAATTTAGAAAAATTGTTAGAGAGATATGAGAAAACAAATCTGGTGCTCAAGTGGGAAAAAGTCATTTTATGGCACAAGAGGGCATATTTTTAGGCCATAAAATTTCTCAAAAAGGGGGTATTGAGGTAGATAAACCAAAAATTGAAGTTATAGAGAAATTACAATCCCCTTCCTCGATTAAGGCTATAAGAAGTTTTTTAGGGCATGCAGGCTTTTATAGAAGATTTATCAAGGATTTTTCTAAAATTGTTGTGCTTTTAACCAAGTTATTAGAGAAAGATGTCTTTTACATTTACTCAAGAATGTTTAGATGCTTTTAACATTTTTAAGGAAAAGTTGACTAATGCCCCAATTATAGTTGCATTGGATTGAAATTTACCGTTTAAGCTAACGTGTGATGCAAGTGATTTTACAGTAGGTTTAGTACTTGGACAGTGAAAGGATAAACACTTTCAACCAATTTACTATGTTAACAAGACTTAAATTTAGATCTTATCTAGTTTTGTCTAAAATTGTTGTTTGTACTAATCATTCTAAATTGAGATACGTGTTGAATAAACCAAATATTAAGCCTAGACTAATTAGATAGATTTAATTGTTGCAGGAGTTTGATTTAAAGATTAAGGACAATAAAGGAGCTAAAAACTTGGCAATAGACCATCTATCTCGCCCTAAAAACCTAAATTTGGAGGAACTGAATGAAGAAGGCATTGAAGATTCATTCCCAGAAGAGCACCTTTATAATTTAGAGGAGGTAAGTGAGGTTAAAACCTTAGGTTTATAGATATTGCAAATTTTCTAGTAGTTAAGATCTTACTGGAAAGTCATTCTTATCAACAAATAAGAAATTCTTTACAAATTTGAGGGCTATTTTTGGGACGATTCGTATTTGTTTCATATTTGTGCAGACCAAATAGTGAGAAGATGTGTACCTCACTCTGAGGGGTGGAAGATCCTACAACATTGTCATGTTAGACCTGTCGAAGGGCACCATAGTGTGAATAAGACTCCTCAGAAGATCTTTGAGTCAGGTTTTTATTAGCCGTCAATTTTTAAGGATCCCCAAAGGTACGTAACTTTATATGATAGATGTCAATGATCAAGTAATATTTCTCGTCGATATGAGATGCCTCAAAATTTCATTCTTATTTGTGAAGTGTTTGATTCGTTCCCAACTTCGTTTGGTAATAGATATATCCTAGTAGTTGTTGATTATGTTTTTAAATGGGTGAAAGAACAAGTTTTACTCACAAAAGATGCTAGGGTTGTTGTAAGATTCTTGAAAAACTTTTTTTTATTTTGGCACACCTAGAACAATTATTAGTGATATGGGTATGCATTTTTATAATATGCATTTCAAGAAGGTACTTAAAAAAGTATGAGATCACTCATAGGATTGTCACCCCATATCACCCTCAAACTAACGGCCAAGTTGAGTTAGCTAATAGGGATTTAAAATGAATTTTGAAGAAGATTATAGAGCACCAGAGAAAAGACTAGTAAACTAAGTTAGACGTAAACTAAGTTAGACGATGCTTTATGGCTTATACAACGACATATAGAACACCAATTGACACTACACCCTATAGGCTGGTCTATGGAAAAACATGTCATCTACTTGTTGAATTAGAATATAAGGTAGATTGGCTATTAACATGCAAGTGAGAGAAAATTTTCCAAATAAGTGAATTGGAAGAATAATGATTGATGGCTTATAAAAATTTAAAAATTTATAAGGAGAGAGCCAAGACTTATCATGACCAGATGATCAAACAGTTACAATAATTTAAGGAGGGAGATTAAGTATTTTATGCAATTCTAGCCTAAGATTGTTTCCTAGTAAGCTTAAATCAAGATGGTCTGGACCTTTTATTGTGGAAAAAAATATTTGTCATATGGTGTAATCGAGGTAAGTCATCTGTATAAAGGTAATTTTAAAATTAATGATCATCGTTTGAAGTTATATCTTGGAGGTGAACTTAATAATAGTACAGAGAATATTAATTTAACTAAGTCACCTTAAGCATGAAAAATACGTCGAGCTAACAACGTTAAACAACCACTAATTAGGAAGTAACCTAATAACTAAGATAGGTTTCATTTTTATTTAATGTTGTTCCCATTTTTTATTTTAGCATAAGACTTTATTTCATATTATTTTATGTTATTTTTATTTCCATATCCTTTATTATTTTTGTTAATTTTATTTTCTTTTACCCATTTTTGTTTATGTTTTTCAAAGATGATTATATCTAATATCAGTTGGTCCCTTCATTAAATTTAGAACTCTATAATTCTTATTATTAAGGCCAATACCAATTCCTACTCTTTCTTTCTTGTTGTGTTTTATTGATATTTTTACTTATTTTGTACATTGGGGACTATGTACAATTTTAAGTGTAGGAAAGGAATTTCTTAAGTTTGTTATATTTTTTTAATTAAATATTATTAAATAATATCCTAAATTAGTTACAATTCGTCCTAAAATACTTTAGATCATTATTGATTATTAAATTGAATTACTATCCAAAAGGATAAAAGTTGGAATAAACTTGCTTTTATAAATTATATTTTTAGTAATCATTAAGATAGTTAATTTGAATGAAGATTGCGTATTATTTACACATATAAGAACTTTTTATGAGCTTTTATGTCTAAAAAGAAATACATCATTATTTTAAGCTCTTTTATTCTTTCGTGTATGTTATCATGCATAGTTGGATAATTCTTGAACTTACTTTTATTATTTATATTGAGATCACATTTGTTAAATTAGAAGCATTGAAATGATAAAGGCATTTATATTTAACCTTTGTTTAGCCTATTTTCTTGATAATTACCCTCCATATTTTACCCCTTAGAAGTAACCAATCTTCAGACTTAGCATTTTCATTGATCATAACTACATTATTAGCCTTTATCTTCTATTTCTTGAAGCCTTTTTATTATTTTGAACCTTAAAGAATATTTACATTTGCTTGATTGCTTGAAACTTGAAACTTGAAATTTGAAAATGTCCAATATTTTTTTAATTGTTGGTACATAATGAATGATAGGGAAAAATTGTGTTACGAGCATAATAAGTGAAAAAAAAGTGTTAAAGCTATGGTACCAATGGACTTAATTGCCTTCTAATTTTGTTTTTTATATATTTCCTTAAATTTTATCACCCTTTTTATTATCCTTTTCATACCTTACCCAAACCTCATTAAAACCTTGTAACAAGAACTTTTGCCTTTTATTTCTAGTTTATTTAAAAGCGGTGGAGATATGATTTTATTATAAGCTTATGGTTAAGAATTTTTCTATGTATTGATTTGAGAGTTCTTATACTTTCACCCAAAACATTTTGAGTGCCTTAAGTGAATCTTTGGTAAGGATGTGAAAATTTATGCTTTTGGTTTCAAAAGGAATATAGATATTATTATTGATATTGACTTATAAAGGTTATTTATAAGATAACTTAAATCTAATTGTTTGTTATTTTGATTGATATGATATGATGATTTAGAGTGTGGATGGATATATTGAGGTTAATAAGGGATGGATGTTTATAAGATTGATGGTTTAGATTATGATTTTCTTGAGGATAAGTAAAAGTTTAAGTGTGGAGATATTTAATAATGATTATCTGACCATATTTATATATCCATATTTAATGTGTTTTGCTTATTATTTAATAGTTTTATAGTCAATGGTACATAATTTACTTCAAGTGTATTTGTAGGTGATAATTACCTTCATGGACTAAAAGGAGAAGAATTCAGATGAAATTATGGCATAAAATAAATATTTGAAGCAACTTAGAGATACACGGTCGTGTACAGTGACCGTGTAAGTCTTTGTAAATATATGAAAATTCAAAAATATTATTTCTGGCCGTGTATATTGTCAGTGTAAGTCTTTGTGCCTATGTAAAATCACGAATTTAGGTTTATTAAAGATACACGGTCACCTAAACGACTGTGTAAATGACCGTATATATCCCATTAATCTTAGTTTTTACTATAAAAGGATGTTATTGGAGGAAATTGAAGAGGAGGTGAGTTTAGGAGCATTTTCTAGTCTTAAGAAATACAGAGAAAAGGTAGTTATAAACAAAGGACAAGAAAAACACGAAGATTACGATAGAGACAATCATTCAATCTGAATTATAAGAAGATTCATCAGAGACAAAAGGAAGATTTAGAATGTGATTTCTTTTATTTTTATTTGCTCTTCTGAACATTTGTCAATGATTTCATTTTCTATGTGTAGGAATTAAATTTTTTAGTGCCTAGGTGTGATGAACCCTAAGTTGTGATGACAATATGATTTAATCTTTATTCAATGCAATTTTATTTATTAGTTTATTATGATCCAATTATGTGTTATATTTTTGAACTAATATATTTGGAATGTTAGTCCATTATTTGATTTTATATGATTGAGATTAAGAAATCATTTTGTGTGAATTGATCTACCATAATTTAAAGGAGTTGCATGCAATCTTAGAGATATGTCAACATAAATCCTTTGGATTATGGTCAAACCTAATAGTTAAATTCACAAATCAATTACTACAACCATAGAGATTTTAACTAGAAAGAGATTTCAGTTAACTAATCAAGAGTTAATTGTTAATAGTCTTGAGAAAGATATTAACATAAGATTGAAATTTCCACGGTCCAATAATCAATAATTTAATTTTATGATAAAGGGTTAGTATTTAAGAATTCATAGGGGAGATTTATCACCTAGGTACTATTTACTTGATTTTGACCTTTCGTAGTATTTTTCCTTTGTTTGAGTTCATTATTGTGTCAATCTTAGTTTAATTTGTTTAGTTTAATTTTTAATTAAATTCATAATTTGATTCGATAGTTAAATAATAGGAAAGGGTTAACATTAATACTAACAATCTTAATAGGATCGATATGTACTTGTCAGTGTTAGTTACAGCTATACCACTTGCCATTAAAACTAATAAATCTTTATAAGCATAAAAATCATCAATCAAGTTTTTGGTGCTATTGCTAAGGATAATAACATTAGGAAAGCCTAGCTCTTATTAATCTAGCCATTTTTCCTTTATCTTATTTTATTTTTGTTTCTAATTTATTTTATTTTAATGACTTTTTAATTTTCTTTTTCTCATCGATCTTGACTCTTTGGTCAATTTATGACTCTAAGTAATCCAGTGAGCTTAGTAAATGAAGATCTAAAAATTGAGAAAATAGCTTGTAGAAGTCCCCCCAAAACACAAGTTAAGAAGTTCGAGTTAGATTGATAAATATAGGACTTGGGAGTTCATATTGATATTGAGGAATCAGGAACCATGGCAAACTAACAAAGAACGATGTTTGATTACGCTAGACTAAACTTAATAGGAGTGGAGTCCAGCATTGTCAGACTGACTGTGAACGTCAACAATTTTGAAATTGACTGTGAACGTCAACAGTTCGTTCAATTTGATGGGTTTGAAGATGAGGATCCTAATGCCCATATCTTAAACTTTTTGGAGATTTTTGATACTTTCAAGATCAATAGAGCTAATGATGGCATGATAAGATTGTGATTATTCTAGTTTTCATTGATGGGCAAGGCGAATCAATGGTTGATTTCTCTGCCTAGATCATCATTAGGCAGAGATTATACTTAATTATTATTAACTTATTACTAATTATGATCAATTATACTTAAGTTAAGTTAATTATATTTTATTACAAATTTTAAATTAAAAACTAATTCAATTTTTTTTAAATTAGACACCTAAAACCCACACTGCCACTTGGCATGCACGTGGCAATAGGGTCCAGTTAGTGATTAGAAAAGCAAGAATATACTTCACATTAGTGATAACGTGACATTTAATGATGAAAGCTTAACTCGTTAATTTTCCATCTACTTATAAGCTTATTTGGCCAAAAGCAAAATTTAAATCTCAAGGTTTTCATCAGTACAACTTGAATTGTTATTATTCAGAGTAATCAAGTTCAATTTTAATGTTTCCAAAATATTCAAAATAAATTTTTAATGGATAAAAAATTTAACAAGGTTAAACTTTCGTGAGTTGATGCAATACTTTTTTCATACTTTTAAAAATCTATTGGTGGACCTATTGTCACATGTAGGCTAATGACATAATGGGTCCTATTAAGACATTGTAAAAGATAAATTAATACTTAATTAATTAATTAATTAATTAATTTATATATATATATAATTTTTTAAAATTCTGTTGATAAAACTCACAGTGGGATTTACCAATAAAATTTTAAAAATATTAAAAAGTATTACATTAATAATGATGTGACACTTAACTGACGGAAATTTATTCCATTAAAATTTTCATCCATTAAAAGTCAATTTTGAAAGTTTTGAAAAATATTAGGATTAAACTTGAATGCTATGAAAAATTAAAGTTCTAAGCTGTATTCTAATGAAAATCTTGAAGTTTAAATTACACTTTCTGTCAGACTTATTTTGAACATTTTAAAAACTTTAAAATTCAAATTAAACATTTTGAAAAAGTAAGGGCTTACTTGTATTTTAATTAAAAAAAGATCTACAGTACATTTTTGACCAATTAAATTTTCATGGTAATCTTTGAATTGAAATTGCCTTTTATGCCATCTACTATTTAAAGATAAACAACAATAGTAGAAATCTAGCTAAAATGAAGTACTTATGAAGGTCCAAAATTATGCAATCTTACCCTTAACAAGTAGTAAGATTATTTCTAATAGACCTCTAAAAAAAAAGGAGAAAAGAAAAAAGAAGAAAAGAAAAATTTTGAGGAGCTATTTGAATAATAATAATAATAATAACAATAATAATAATAATAACCACCGAGTAATTGCATAAAAATATTTATAAACTAAGATAAAGATAAAGAAATTCAATAATAATAACAATAACAACAAATTTTTTTCTTACAGTTAATAAGTACAATTTTCTTATATCTTTTCAGGTAGTAATATGTTTTCTCTTAACATGTTAGAACCACTTAAATCTTTATAAACATTGTTATATGCAATCTATTTATAAAAAAAAAATGGTTGGTAGTCATATTCGATAATTATTAATAGCTATCGTAATATAAATGGCACAAATTTTTTTTTTATTTAATAAATTTTTTATTTAATAAGAATTTGGTGATGGATTTTATCTATTTAACTCCGCATTCTTGAATTGAAAATTCAGCATTGGAAAACCTTATGTGAACCCTTCGTATTGCGATTCTTAGCATGGAGCTTTTTTGTATTTCTGTGATGCTTATTTGCCATCGCTAAATTCTTATATCTTCCCAAGTTGTTTGACGAAATTCCTCTTTGAATCAAGCGAGGCTCTTGGCTTATCGTTAGGGTAATTGTGAGTTACAGGTATGATAACCTTCGCGGCAGTCTGTCCTTCGTTCAGACATGACTTTGTGTGAATTGATTGGAGAATTTGGCAACTTTAAGCTAATTAGAAACAAAGAAAGTCAAGTAGATCAATATAAGCACTTTATACCCTAGCATTAACGAATTCCTTTTACTTCTTTTTTTTCTTGTTATCAAGGTTAACAAGTTGAACAGGTGCTGCTGGTATCTTAACCCACCATTCCCTTAATCGTCTTATCAATCTACACTACTTTCTTTCCTGGAAGGCATATCCCTTGTAAAAGCCTCTAGAAATCCAAGCAACATTAGGTGCTTCAACGGTACAAATGCAAATACAGCTGCTATGAGTACCAGCAACAGAGCAACCCTTTCTGTCAGCTTGTTAGCATCTATGATGCTCCGCAATGTCAGGTTGGTCGCCATCTTCAAATTCAATAACCAAAAAACATAAAAGAGAGCAAATATTAGTTTATACCCAAAAATCAAATAAAATAAGGATTTTAAAATTTATTTGATTACTCCCACTATTTTATTCAAAATAATAGCCCTCACTATTATATCGAAAAATTATCAAAT
>JANZXR010000170.1:6533718-6566353 GCA_027575705.1 Erythroxylum echinodendron | reverse complement strand
TTGCATAACAATTATTCCATGGATTTTATCTTTATGATTAATAATTAAATAATTAATAAATACACAAAGATAAAGAACGCCTTTTATTGAATAATAATAATGTCATACAAATAAAATTACAACTAAAATAAATTGGCTGCAAGGGCATAAACTAACAAATCTACCTACACAAACAAGCATTTGCGCATGATAATAAAAGAATAAATAATAATTAAAGTGATTATTTGTTAAAAATCTTGCGCTATTTTAAAAGAATTAAGGACCCAAAAAAAATCAATAATGCGTTTCATGGTCTAAAACGTTAACTGTATCTACTTTATGTACTCAGAAGAGACAGGTAATTAAATGTGACACAATTTAGGATGAAAAGTTAACGTCTCAGATAATCGCCTAATCCGTTATGATTTACAACATTGAACTAGTTCAAATTACTACCAATAGTAAAACCGATAAATTCAGATGTTAGTACTGCATATAAACATGATCAAGTCAAATTTTCCTTTCCGGAAAGCATATCAAAGAAGAAATTAAACCCGACCAAACTCAAGGTCATTGCAGCATAGACCAATTCATGAGCTTTATCTGGAGCAATAAATATGTTAGCAATGCATGCCAAAGTTTAAGGGAGAGCGATAAATTGATTCAAAATGAAAGCAAATAAATATATGAATGAGACATCATAAAATACACCAATTCGAAACCTAGTGTTAGACATTTTGGCCCCTAAGAACAATTTTGTCATTTTCCTATAAAATGGACAGTTATTAATTATCATTTTTGCTTTTAAATAAATTATCGATTAAGTTACATAATTTGATCTGGATAAAGACAATAAAGTGACACAATAAACGATCTAAATCAATTAGTAGAAGTTTAGGTAGAAAATAGATTCAGATTAGTGTGGACCTGATCCATATCAACCTTGTGATGAGGAACCCGATATGGAAGCTATATATATATAGGTTAAGGTCTCCTGCAGTTGTTCATATCAATCGTAAGCATAAGGAATCTTCGACTCGTTAAGAGAGCTTATATTTTAAGAAAACTATAGAAAGATCTAACTCGCGTCCTGGTAATAGATTTCCGTGAAGAAGGTGGTAGATTCCAACTAGTTTCGGCTTTAGAAATCTCGTTTCAAGTTTCAAAATCAAAATTAGGTACATTCCACATTTTTCCATTTTTTGTCCTTTCACGTTCGATCCGGGGTCTGTAACTAAGGTACCATTACGTATTATACGTGGTATCAGAACCGTGACATGATCGGGTGGTTAAAAATAGAGATTTTTTTGGTTTTTCTCTCCATAAGATTTTTGGAGAGTTAACTTTTGTTTCTCAATTTTTTCTTGCTTTTTATTGCATGAAAGTAGTATACATGTATTTAGCCTTGAGAAACAGGTTGAAAACGAGCCCTAAAGGTCAAAAAACAATCCTGAAACTCGCCAAAAATTGCCATTTTTTAGTGAGTCATCAGAAGACGTCGATACACGCACCCGACAGGAAACAACAGGTTGTATGTCTAGCACGTGGGGGCGACAATTGGTTGGCTGTGAGCGAGCAACATGTCGGCTCATGCAGTGCACGAGCCCCCATACTCGTAGACGCGTCTCCCACGCGTCCGTTCTGGCGTGTGTTCAACATATGTCATATGCGCAAACACGCGACCAACGTCAGCAGACTGACGTTGTACAAACACATCTACAATACAAAAAAAAAAACAAAAAACCAAAAATTTCAAATTTCTCGTAAGGGTGCCCCGGAGTGTTTTGGGTCAGTTTTCAGGTCCGAAAAATTCATAAAGTGAAATTTTCCAGTTTTCTAAGTTTATTACATTAGTAATAAATTAAAGTTTAACTCCAAAAAAAGGAATTAAGGTGTTCTGAATCCAGTTTCGAGTAAATTTTCATGCTTCGGACATCACATGAGAGATATATTTCAAGTTTTCATATCTTGGGTCTCCTGTTCATTGTTCGGGATCGTATGATAGTTAATCGAAAAAGGAACAAAGACATTTTGAAGCCATTTTTGAGTGAATTTTCATGCAACAAACTTGCCATAAGGGAGATACATGTGTGTCTCAGGCAGTCAGTTCAATGTCCAGTAATACACGATAGTCACTCTACCGAGATTTTTCTTTTACGAAAATCTCTAATGAAGTTTTCAGAGAATGTCTTCAACACGAGTGTGTGACAATGGGACTATGGATTCATGTTTTGCATTTATTGAAGTTACATTGTTACATACCATATGCCCATAAGGAATGTGAGGATAATATAAAGATGTATCTCTTGTGTTTATAGACTTTTTGGGTGTTGATGAGAATGTAGTCACTAAAGTGGCCTTCCGAGTTGGTATTTTGAATTGTTCCACTTATATATTAGGGAATGTCTTTGGTTTTATGTTTGGCTATTGTGCCCAAAGGTGTTGGCCTTATATAATATTTTGAGATGATCATAAAGGCATAAGATGGAGGAAAGTTATTGCTCAAGTGATCTATTCACCCAAAGTGGGCCTAAAAGTGTTTCATAATATATGTGATCAGATTTTCAGTAAAGATGCTGTTTAATAGCTTTGAGTATCGTTGTTACCTTACATTTGTGCTGATCTAAACATTATCTCTTCAAAGTCATCTTTTTGGTCAATAAAATCAGTGTCACCATTGAAACTCTAACCGGTTTCAATATGAAGAAGAAGACAAAGAAATGAACAAAAGATGTATTGAATTCTATGGAAATAACAGAGGTTGATATGGCCATATAGATACATAGTTCATCTCCACCTACATCCATGAGCTTGAAAGGTCATAGAGCAGCCTATGAAACTCAGGATCAGTCTGACAGATTATGTCTTATGACCATTAAGATATCTATTCTTAATCATTTGCTTAGTGGACTTCCGGATACAAACATAGTGAAGTAATTTCTTGAAAATGTCTCCTAGAAGTACATAGTCTCACCTAGTGTTGAGACAAGTGCCTTAAATAAAGAATTATTCTCTATAAAGTATAC
The DNA here is from genome assembly GCA_027575705.1 of Erythroxylum echinodendron. Taxonomy (NCBI): domain Eukaryota; kingdom Viridiplantae; phylum Streptophyta; class Magnoliopsida; order Malpighiales; family Erythroxylaceae; genus Erythroxylum; species Erythroxylum echinodendron. The sequence continues at coordinate 6,563,348 of JANZXR010000170.1, read as the reverse complement.
GAGAGAAGGGAGAGTAAAGGAGCATATATCAAGAATGATACATCTTCACAGTAGACTGAAGATGTTAAACATTCCTCTTCTTGATGTCTTTATTATTCATCAGACTCTAATTAATCCCTCTAGAGTTAATTAATCTGGTGATGATATATTATTCAGAGGATGAGGAATGGGCCTTCAATGCTTTGATTATCTATTGCATTGCTGAGGAGAAGAAACTCAAGCTTATTACTCTTACAGTCCTAGATGCAACTAAATGGAAGGCAAAGATGAAACCCGCTAAGATCAAAGGTAGATAGACTAAATCTTCTCCATGTTGATGCTGATCAATCCAGTGCTGGTTCTCCATATGTTGATGCTGATCAATCCAGTGCTGGTAAAGGTCTGCATGACATAAAGAAGCTAGTAGTATAAGGCCTATAAGGAAAGACTGTGATCATCAGATAACTTCTTGGCTTGTCAATTTATAAATCTGACTTGCGATAGTCGCATTAAGTACTTGGTGGCTATATAGTGGAGTATCTGATAAAGGTACTTCCACAATGCAAGGATTCATATCCAGGAGAAAACCAAATAAAGGGAAGGAGAAACTGCTGGTTCACAGAAATGAAAAAGTAGAAGTAATATCTATATGGGATGTATGTACTGAATCGTGTTGCAAGGTTCATTTAGGTTTTTACACGACACATTTTATATGTGATCTTTGGATCAATTTTTGGACAAAGAAAGTTGACATTTTGTATTTAATGCTTTTGTTGTACTTTGTTTTCAATGCAAAATATAATGGTACAACTTTCTTGTCATATAGTTTATATAGAATGTGTCTTACCCCAAATTAAATATACGCTTTTTCATATCTTGCTGAACAAGTTATGAAATGAAAGACCTTGATGAATGAAAACTCATACATAGTGTGGCATAGAAGTTTAAGCCACATTTCCAGAGTTAGGATTGAGAGATTGATTAAGCAAAGAATTATCTCAATTCTAGATTATGATGAACTGGGATCATGTGTTGTCTATTACAGGAGTAAGTTGACTGAAATAAGGATAGAGAGGTCAACTTGGGCTTCTGACTTGTTGAGTTTGATATATACGAATATCAAAAGACCTTATACAGTTTCATTGTGCAATTCTAAATGTATTCTAATATTTGTTGATGGTTATACCCATTATAGTTATGAGTTCTTACTTAAATACTGAAGGTTGAGAAACAATGGGAAAATCCATTCAGAGTGTCAGAACTGACTATGGAGGAGAATATCATGGAAAACATGGTATTTAAGGACTTGAAAATGTTCATTTTTAAAATATATGGAATCGGTTGGTATAGTGACTTGATTCACTTTACCGAGTAATCTTGAGCAAAATAGTGTGTTGCCGAAAGGCATAATAGCATCTTAAATGACTTGAAGAAGTCAATGTAGAGCAAGACTAATCTACCTAATTATCTAGAAGTGTGAAAACTCAGCATTGTACATATTTGTGTATGAGGCTACCCTACCGAGGTAGTATAACCCTTATAAAGAAAATTGCATACTTATTATGCTCATTGCTATTTAGTAAGATATCCTGACCACTCTTTAAGCTATAGATCTTATTGTAAAGAAGGAGGGAACAAAAATAGTGGAATCACAAACAACTAAGTTCTTAGAATACGATGTCTATGATGATGGTGGGTCCTTTAACCATTTGGATGATAACAGGGTAGTTATTATAGTTATTATGTACCCACTACTCATACAGTTAGATCCAGTAGATCTAGGTCTTTGTACCGTGTTTGTTCAGGAATAAGAACCCATACCTATATGCATAAAGGTTCCTGGGAGTATAAGATCTAATGTAATTATGAAAATCTACCAGAGAGAGATGACCTATTATCCTATCTGATATCATAGTCTATTAGGTTAACAGGACTATGATATTGGACATGTTACGAATCCATTTACTTTTATATAAGCTGTTTCTGTACCCGCAGCAAAATTGTGGTGGGTTATAATGACTTATGAGATGCAAGCCATAAAGCGTAGTAAGGTTTGGGAGCTAATTGATTTTGTTGTAGAACTGTAAAACTGTCAGTTGTAAATAAAGTTTTAAGACCTAAATGATTTCAGGATAAAGTTCAGTGATTTATGGACTCACTCAATTGCCTGATGGGTCACTCAGAGGGAAATGTTAACTTTAATGTTACTTTTTCTCTTGTACCCTTGAAGGATACATTTTGAGTGATTATGGCAACTATAGCTCATGATGATATAGAGCTACATCAGATGGTTGTCAAAAATTGCCTTCTTGAATAAAGACCTTTATAAAGTGGTCTGTATGGTACAACCTGAAAGATCTCAGGATTCAGATGGAACTGACATGATTTTCGTGTTATGAAGATCAATATGTGATTTACATCAAACCTCCCAAAAGTACCTTACATTTGATAAGGTTTGACCTCTTTTGGATTTATAAAGAATAAAGTTAAATAGATGCTTGTACTATGAAGTCAGGGAGAGCAAAGTTATCTTCTTATTACTGCATGAGGATGATATATTGCTCACGTCAAATTACTTGACCATATTGTATAAGGTTAAGCAACTTTTGGTAAAGAACTTTGACATAAAGGACCTTGACGTAACATCTTTTGTCCTAAGTATTCAGATTCACCGGGATATATCTTAACACACATTATACCTCTCACAGAGTGCATATATTAAGTACATGTTACAAAGGTTTAATATGGTTAACAATAAACTTATCGTAACACCTATCTCTCATAGTGAGAGACAATCCTCGGCACAGTATCCAAAGAATAAAGTAAAGAGAGAGGTTGTGAGGAATATTCCGTATTCTAGTACGGTTGATAGCTTGATGTATTCCGTATTATCAGACATTGTCATAATATGTATGGAAGTCTTAAGATTTGTGTCAATCTTAAGCATTTAAAGGTCATTGGACATATATATAGATTTATCTTGAGCCTATGTCATTAAACACATACAGTTTTATACGGATATATCCTTAAAGTTTGACATGACATAAGGGGATATAATTTTTTAATCCCATAAAGATTCTTTAATGTAGTTTAGCATTCAGTTGGAGAATATAAAGGTTTTCTCTAACGCAGTTTAGTATTTAATGAGAGGAATCAAGTTTTCTCTAATTCTGTTTAGCATTCGGTGAGAGAAAATAAGATTTCTCTGCTGCAGTTTAGCATAAAGTTGGATAAGTCGAGACTTACAAATGAAGATGATACGTATTAGATCATAAAGGTATCATCGTAATTTGTCACACTCCATTTTTCCATTCATATTAGTGAGGTATTAGATATACATGATTTTATTGGATCTGTATCGCACATGACATATGTATTTGATACTTTTCGGTATTGAAAGCCTTGCAGGACGTAATATTGAACTTTCATTATCTTTAGATCAAATGTTTTGTTTTTAAACTTACTAATACAATAATACAGCTTAACTGAGCTTTTAAACTTAACTAAAACTATAATTAATAAATGTCCAAGGGGGAGAATGTTAGACATTTTTGCCCCTAAGGGCAATTTTGTCATTTTCCTATAAAACGTAAAGTTATTAATTGTAATTTTGGCTTTTAAATAAATTATCAGTTAAGGTACGTAATTTGACCTGGATAAAGATAATAAAGTGACCCAATAAATGATCTAAATTAATAGGTCAAAGTCTGGGTGAAAAATAGATCCCGATTAGCATGGATCTGGTCCATATCGACATTATAATGGGGAATTTCGATATAGAAACTATATATATATGTTAAGGTCTCCTGCAGTTGCTCATATCAATTGTAAGCATAAGGAATTTCTGATTCGTTAAGAGTGCTTACGTTTTGAGAAAACTGCAGAAAGACCTAGCCAGCATCTCAGTGATAGATTCCTGTGAAAATGGCGGTAGATTCTGACTCGTTTCGGCTTCGGAAAGCTCATTTAAAGTTTCAAAACCGAAATCAGATATATTCCACATTTTTCCATTTTTTGCTTTTTTATGTTCGATCTAGAGTACATAAATAAGATAACTCTTTGTATTACACCTATAGATTCAACAAGCTAAGAAACAAAAATTAAGTTTTTATAGTGTACTAGATTATATCTATATATAGTTCCATAATAAAAGAAAACCCATTCTAATATATGACTGAGTGACTCACCAGGCCATATTAGCATTCCGATATGCTGCAGAGCTGGTTGAGTCGGAATTGCACCGTCAACATCAATGATGATCTCTCCTTCCTGGAGTTGAATATTAGAAATAAACGGCCCAGATGTGCTTTTTCTTGTTTTATAAATCCTGCGAACAAAGAGAATCAAATTAGAAGTAAAATGAAGCTAAATAAGATAAGATAATGAATGAGCCAATAATACAAAGAAGTAGAGAGAAGTAGGAAAGGTGTTGATGGTGCTAGTTATGGCTGGGAACTAAAAATAAAGCACAAAAGAATTAAAAACTTATTATACTTGTCAAACAATTAAAAACTTGACCTACTTGTCAAGACTGTAAAGGTATTTGTCATAAATGAGAAAATGGAGCTGGTGGCCTGAAGAACTGGCAAGTGCATCAAAAAGATTGTGGACAGTTATCACATCTGCAATAGCAGGACAAACTGGAGCAATTCGTGCGAAAGCCTCTCGACCGACGGTTTTTGTGTCATCAACCTGATAATTCTCAAGCATAGTTAATGTAGAAGTTCAATGCTTCACTTATTCCAATCAAAAGAAAAGGGCTAAAGTCTGTGTATTTCTTGGAAATTCTAGACAAGAATGTAATGAAACCACCTGAAGGGCTATCTTAGTGGAGCTTGAATAAAACTGTGACCAGCCATCCTCGTCATTATTTTCACCATCTTGTTCCTCATTAATGCTAGTGTTGGTTTCCTGAAGTAAACAGGATGTTTTACTAAGATTAAACAGCGATAAAATAACCAACAACTAATAACAAAAAAATGGGGGAATAGATAAATTACGTGATGTTCGGTTTCAATCTCAGCACTTGGAGCCTCCCAAGCAAGCATCATGTCGTAAGTCAAGCGACGAAATTCAGGATCGGCCAAGTAATCAGGAAGGTTAGTGGAAACCTGAATTAGTGCTTGATAAGAACAAAACTCCACAAAATTCCTCGCGTAAGTGAACAGCTGTTTTACGCTTTCTGGTAACTCGATGTCAAATCGATGCTGCAACTCTTGAACAGGAAGTTGAAGGATCCTAAGAATTTTTTTCCATCAATTCCCACGTAAACAAACAACTATCTTCATCAGAAAGAAACTAAAGAAAAGCGATCGTAGATGACATTGTGTTACATTACGAGCAAGCAATGTATGATATTAGAACAGGATGAATCAATCATCACCAGAATAGAAATATGTGAAAGAAATCGATTACTTGGAACAGCGGTCGACGACAGAATTGGCAAGAGGAGAGAGCTGAGGGATGTGCCTAGGTGAATCAAAGGGGGAAGAATACGAAGGAGAAGAAGAAGAAGGATCTTCATGAGATGATGACGATGGTGACAATGATCTCTTCATCCTCTGAAACAACAATGATTTGAAAGAGTTCTCATTTGAAGTTCTCAACTTCATCAAATTCTGTAATATTCCCTTTTTCTCTATCGCCATCTTCTTTCGTTTCTGCGGTTGAATCAGAACGTAACTAACTCTTGATTTGTTCTCAGTTCTTTCCCATCGCGCTTTTTCTTCTTTTCGTTATGATTTCCCTCACTCGCAATGACGAGAAATAGGACATTTAATTATAAAATTTAGGTGATTTTAACATTTTTCTATGCAACACTTCAATTTGGGATTGCAAAGTGACTAAATGATTACAATTAGAACTACAACTTATACTCACAAAAAATGATATAATTGTGATAGAGATTACCGAAGATTTGACCCTTAATAAAAAACTTTTACGAACTTGGAGACATATATACTCTCAAAAAATGATATAATTCTGAAAGAGACTATTGGAGATCTGACCCTTAATAAAAAACTTTTGCGAGCTAGGAGATAGAAAAAGATTTCATATTGGAATTTTTTCTCATAAGTCTTTTAAATATTTTTCTTGAGTCTTTTATCTTGTATTTAGTCTAAACATTTTATTTATAATACTTCCTAAATATTTCATTACTTAGCTTTAAATTTTTTTTTCTCAATTGTTTGTTTTGTCTTCTCCATTGTTTGTTTATTTATTTACTTATTTTATCTTTTATTTTTATTCTTTACATTTCTATCTTTTTTATTATTTATTTTATTACTCATATTTATATTTATATCTATATGTATATTATTATTATTATATTTTATGTATAGTTTTATTTTTTAAAAATATTTATTTTTTATCTTTTTATTTTGTTTTGAATTTTTTATTCTTATTCGTATTTTATTGTTTTTTTATATAGTTATTTGTTTATATTTTTTCTTTTACTTTTTACAAATAACTCTCAAAAACTATTTTTTCTCTTTTTTACGTGATTCCATCAAAAATATCCTCTCTACCGTTTAAGCGTAAGATTGTATCCATCTGACTTCCTAAAACTTTACATCTCAACGGAATTTTTACTAAAATATTATTTTTATTATTGTTATATTCTTTATCGAATAATATTATCAAATTAGTTTTAAGAATGATTTAATTGGTGGAGCGAACCTTGTTTCCTTTTTAAGAAATTGTAGGGTAGTCTAATTGATGCAAACCACTCTTTTTTTAAGTTCTTTTAATTTAAGAAGTTGACTGTTTATATGTTAATAATCAAAATTACAATTTTTAAAAAATAATTGATAAATTTGAAAGTCTTTTAATTAAGAAGTTAGTTTATATTTTAATAATTAAAGTATAATTTTTAAAAATTTGGAAAAATAACAGAAAAATAAAAATATATTGAAATATATAAATATTAATTAAATTGAATCTATCTTTTAACAGAACTTTAGAAAAATATTTTAAGAAAAAATTGAATACTCTATTTTAATTATGACCTGATTTGCAAGTTGAAGTTTGAGTTCGGAAAATTTTAAAAGAAAGAATAAAACAAGAGTAGGAACTAGGAAGGATAATGTAACGTATCTTGTTTAATTAAAACCCTAGAGGAACCTATGAACTGATTCAGGTAATTTCTTGAGGTAAGGAGAGCTCATCCTTGTTCTCAACCCCGAAATGGCTTTTCTCACAGCAACAGCTGCTTCATCTTCATCATCATCGTCATCTTGTTGCCCCAACCAATTGTTCCTCTCCCCCAAATTTCCCAAACAGCCCTTTTCTGCTTCTTCCCCAGTTTCTTTTCAACACAACTTCAGAAGCAGAGTGATCACCCTATTACCTGCAGCCAAGAGAAGCGAGAAAGACCCCGTCATTAATAAGGATAATAATAAACAAAAGAATGAAGAGGAAGAAATTGAGGTGGAGGAAGATTTGCCATGGATTCAGGAGAAAGCTTTGGACTTGGTGGAGTTCACTGGTTCTGTTACTCAGGCAATACCTGGTCCCAGAGTTGGCCAGAGCTCTTTCCCATGGATTCTCGCTGTCCCTTTGGCTTATGTTGGCGCCACTTTCGTCATTGCTGTTGTTAAGACTGTTAAGAAGTTCTCCTCTCCTAAACACAAGCGTCGTAAGCTGGTTCGTGTCATAAATTTACTCGAGTTAATTGGTTATAATTGAGAGTTTTGTTTCAATTTTGGTGAACTTGTTGTGTGATTATCAGGTCGGTAAAAATGCAATGCTATGCAGATCAATAGATGAGTTGTTTCATAAACGAGGAGATGCATTACAATATGCAGCTTTAAAAGGGCTTCAGCAAAAGGTGTCTCAGTCTCACTCCTGAAGCTTCATCTTTTTCTACTGCATATTAAAATTTTTCTTACAATTTATCTGCATTATTAATTTCATCATTCGAAATTGTTTATGTTTGCACATTTATGCTGGTCAGTTTTGTTGACTGATTTAGCATGGACTCTGGTTATTATAACACAGGACTCAGAGTGCAAAATATTAATTTTTTTTTCTTTTACCAGAATGGATTTCAATGAGCTATTGTATCACTTCTGTTTGGTGAGTTGAAAATCGAACATGAAAACCAAAGTTTCTATCATGGTGTTATGAAGTACGATATGGTAGTTGATTGATCTCATACATAGGTCAATGCATTTCAATTAGTCTGTATCACTTCAACGGAAGTGCATTTTGTTGTTGACCTATTGCATATCTTACATGCAAGCTCAAGTATTTGTTTTTTTAACGGTAACTGCTAATTCATATCCAGACAGGTTTTAGCATGGAGGATATTTTACGCAAGTACACTCGCTATGCCCTGAATGAGAAGCCATTTAATCCAGAACTTGTTTCAAACTTAATCCTGCTCAGGAAGGCTTCAATGTTGGATGATTCTCAGGTTGCTGAAATTCTAAATGAAATTTCAAGAAGGATTGTGCAGGAAAAAGGTGACTTGTCTACAATAATGTTTTCCTGCGGCTTGATTTGAAAAGTTTTGATAATGTTTTACTTGTGGCTATGAACTGTAAAACTACATTATACTGGTAATTAGATGCAATTTGCGCATGTTTTTAGATTTTAAAGGACAAATAACATAAACAAAGTGAAAGATGCCTTAGAAGGGAACTTAAAATTAGTAGAACCATGCTCTGTTAATTTAATTCTTGGTACCTTTTCTATACTTTTCAGGTCCTGTTGTAATGGATGTGTCTGGGTATACTGAAAAGGGATTTAAAAGGAAGCTGGCAGTACAGGCACTTTTTGGGAAGGTGTTCTACTTGTCAGAGGCAAGTGATTGACTGACAGTATGAAAATTTTTCACTGAATTGCATGCTTGCTTTTTATTTTGGTCTTGCAATCTAAATGTCTTTTCTAGAACCACCTTAGGATATTCTTTTGAATGCCCTCAAGATATATATTCATCTAATGTAGTGTTTACCTACATTGTGAACTGTCTAATGGGCATATGTTGATACTTATAAAGATAATTTTCCTAGTCATTTGCATCCAATCTCTTGAAACTCAGTTGATGATATATTGTGCTTTATGTCTAGAGATATTGTAAAATGTTATTGACTATCATTGATGAGTTGAACCTGTTTTGGAGCATTTGTCATATTTTTGTCATATCTCTTGGGTTTTCTGATGATGATTGGGTTGTTGAAGAGATGAAGATTTGCATGTTGAAAGTATAGTGGTCAACATGGTAATTTCAAAATTCCCTTTCTAGATTTTTTTGCTAAATAAGTATATCATGTTCATGGGATCCGTAGAATCAAATCTTCAGCTTATTACATATTTAACTGATCAATGTTGTTTGTGTTTTGCTTAGTTTTTACGTTAGACACTCTTACTTATGGTTCTACTTTCCGTGATATCAGTTCCTTGATTGTGCTTTTTGTTTCATGACTAGTTGCCAGAGTTCTGTGCGAGGGATAGCTCAATTGTGAAGGAAATCTTTGGGGTCACAGAGTATGCCTCTTATCCCTCGATTCAAAATGATAAAATACACTTTAGGCATGTTTTATTTTCCAGTTTAGTTGAAATAAAAAACAACTTCACAATTGTGATTCAACAGTAACGATGCTGAGAAGCTTCGCTTGCATACTCTTTCTGAGGCTGGTGATGTGGATTCACTTGAGAAAATGGTTGACGGTTCAGATTCAGAAGATTCTGAAGACGCTGATGAAAACTCGGCCAAAACTCATTGATCGACAATTGCTCGTTACCGATCGCAGAAATGCTTTAAATGCGTAAAAAAGTAGAGGAAGGAAAAACAGTAAGAAGGTATGATGATGAATTTATTCAACAACACACGGCTCACTAGGTCCTGTTTGTTATTGACTTGAAGTGAAATGCAAGTAATTTTGACTTACCATGAGTTACTATGTAATAGTTGTTTGTTCCAATATTGCCTCCTTTCAGTTGGTGGAAAGGTTTCAGCAACTTGTGTTTGTGTCCTTTTGAGGCTCGGATTCAATTCAATAGCGCTGCACGAATTCTGTAATCAGTTTTTAACAATGATTGAATAAAAATAGATCTCTAAGATGGCCTGAAGTTGGCATGTAGAAGTAGTTATGCCTTAAGTAACTCTTCGAGGTTCATCTCCTTTTCAAAAAAATTTAAAATGAAATAATTTAATTTACGCTATATAAAATTAATTATATTAAAAATATAATGTAATAAATTAGTAATTAAGCACCTAATAAGCAAAACTCATAATTTTATCTAATGCCTGACCTTAAAATTCTGAATTTTCCTAGCAAAACTCTTAATTTTATTTCTTTTTATCATCCTTCTGCGTTCCTCTTCAACATTGCTAGCATCCTTTTTCATCCCTCTTCATTGTTTCCCTCTAATCTCTATGTAGCTCAACTCTCTATTCTGTTATATGGTAACTAGAAATTACTCAATCTCCCTTCCCTTCTTTACAACCGTGTATTCCACTTCTTTGCTTCCATTTTAAGTTGTTCGGTTTTGAAACAGTTTTCACTTGTATTAGTCTTTGTTTGACAATGCGTTTTAAGCGTAAGAATGTTGTGTCTTTGTCTTTTTTTTAATCCCCTTCTACTACATGCTTCCTCTTTATCTATTTTTGAGCACATAGGAGGCAATCACGCATCCATACCCACCAAAATTGTATAAAAAGGACCTCTATTATATAAAAAGGAGTGATATGTTGGAAGATGTTGGTACATTGGGACATACTGATGATTGAATGTTCCTAGTCGTGTGGTTTCTGACCAACTAATCTCTTCTTTTATCTTGAAACAATAATATTGTTGTCTTATATTAAGCAAGAAAAATCAGCTTAATAAAGTTCTAAACATTGAATAAGAACTAAAAGATTGTAAAGAGGTTGGTTAACTATTTGTGGTGTTATTATTGAGTGACATCCAAGTTCTGTATTCTTATTTGGTTATAGGTATATCCTACAACAATATATGTGTAGTATTAGGTGGATCCAATCTCACTTACAAAGGTAGCAACTTTCTAATGCAATTTATGCGTTCCTTTAAGTAACTCACTAAAAGATCTCATTCCCAGCTAGCCAAGAACATGATGCTTCCAAATTCCAACCTTTAAATTTGTTTTCCGACTATAAGGATTTTATAATTCATTTGTCTTATTACAACCACTTTAGAGGAGTTTTGTAAAACGTCCTTGTTATTGATAGAATAACATAAGCATGAAAGAATAATAGACGCAATCAATCATGATTCTCACCTCCAAAATCCAAAATCCATCATACTACGTAGAATCTTCCATTACCCCTCTGCTGAGTAAGGGACTAATGAAACGTCTTGAGTTGGTTTTAAGAGACTTTATTATCAAGTTAAGAACTTGTTAACCAATTTGTTTATTTTATTTTGCTAAATGCTAAATAGAAATTGTTAACTCATAACTTACATTTTTAACTCATAACTTACATCATGGAATTACTTCTATTAAGTTAATATATCTAATTTTGGAAAGGGTGAGATTTGATATCATTAAGAAGCATTATAAGTTGAATTGTATTATTTTTCTTAAAGGTGCATAAACAAGTCATTCATGGCAAAACCATAGTTATCGAAAAGCATACAACTTTAATATTTTATCCACAATGATCTTTACAGAGTTTTATGTTTTTGGTAGCACCATTGATATTTGTTCATGTCTTTTGAAATGTACATAGTAGTTTGAATTACCATTTTTAAACAATAATTGATTTAGGCATGAAGATTTAATGACTTGTGTTGCTTTTAATGTTCTCTAAAGGCTAAAAATAGGTTACTATGGCTTAGTAAAGAGGTATAAAGCTTTTTATGGTACAAAGTTCATATTAAAACTTGAATTCAAATATGTTGATGGGAATATTGACATCTTTGAAAATGTTGACCTTGATAATGTTAGTTATATGCAAACATGTGAAATGAGAAAGGATTTAGATGCACCCATCAAGTTGATAAGTCATCCTATACCTAATTTTAACTTTAAAGAATATGAATCAAATAAAAGCTATATTAGGCTAGCAAACCTTATGAAATTTATGGAATTATTGATGTAAATGTAACCCACAATTTAGATACACTATCCCTACTCTTGACATATTACATATAATTAGAGGAGATGAACATATTGGTGAACATGATGATGATGAACATGACAATGGATATGGTAATAAACATATGGATGTACATGCAGCCAAGATGTTGAACATCTACAACCTGGTTTCTATGTAGATATTTTGGATGAACATCAACCAGTTAAAATTTATTCAATTGATTGTGGTAATTTTATTGGTAGAAATGAATATCTTAGTAGAGATTGGCTATGGAGTTAAAAACTATAAAAGAATTTAAAGATGTTGATGACAATTATACATTACAATCAAGAAACACAATTGTTACGAAATTAGTACAGTTTGCTTATCAAACAGATTTGATTCAAGTCACAATCAGCCATTCCTACATTTCCTCTAAAGTTTCCATCAGTAAGATCATGCGAAAGATTAACTTATACTGTCAGTTTTGTGAGGGCTGAAGTGGTTAAAACAAAAAAATCAATCTTTTTCATACTTCATTATATTTTTTTTACAATTCAAAATGCCATGAGAAGAGGATGGAGGCATTTGAGACCTATTTTTGGAATAGATGGTTGCTTTCTTAAGATGGAGTTCCAAAGATAATTATTAAGTGCAATAGGTAAGGATCATAATAGAAACGTGAATCAATTAGCATAGGCTATTGTGGAGGTAGAAAACCCTAATTCATATAGTTGGTTCATGAATCTACTAGCATCTGATTTGAAACTAGATGATGTCGAAGGACTTACATTTATATATAGTATATGGAAGGTATCTTTATCTTTACCAAATATGTGACAGACATATATAACATAATTTACATAGAAATTGGAAGGGAAAGAAGCTTAGAAAGTAGACTTAGAATTATGCGTGGTCCACTTATGTACAAGATTTTAATGAGTAGTTCAAGAGGTTTAATAAAATAAAGCTCAAAAGGGCTTCAACTTTATTTAAATATCTTAAGAGAGGTAAAAAGAAAGAAGTTACCAATCTTTTGAATCCAAATATTCGTAGTTGACAATGACATGAGTGAAACTTTTAGTGGGTAGATCTTATCAACTAGAAACAAGCTAGTAATTAGCACGATTGAAATAATTAGAATCATGGCGAGGAAGAGGAATGTGTATAGGAGATATTTTGTAGATAAATGGAAGTTATGCATTTCACTAACTATAGAAAAGAAGTTGGCAAAGAAAAAAGATGTAATATAATGGAGAATAGTCTGAAATGGAGATAGTACTCATAAAGTTTCAAATGATGATGACAAATATATTTTGTAAATTGTTAGACAATAAACATGTAGTTTTTGAGCATTTGGCCTATATAGATACTTTTGAAAACATATGATAATCATAATCTATCGTTCAAAACAAAAGGTTGTTTGTAGATCTGTGCTACAAGATTGGTTTGTTCTTAAGATTGTATGACCATATGCTACTGCTTATTAGAAGTGAAAATTTCTAACCCTCAACTGATGCAGAGGTAATACATCCTTTAGCTAAAAAAGTCATACTAGGTAGGTCCAAAATTGCAAAGAGGCAGCCAAAATGAACCTAAAAAAATTAAAAGTCCAAATAAATTGTTATAAAAAGGACAAGTGCAAAAATATAGGAAATATAACAATTCTAGTCATAACTCCATAAAATGTAATAAGGAAGGCACAATCATTACACTTCACATAAGTCGAGTTTGATGTTTAACATTATAATTCAATGTAATTTCCCTTTAATATGGTTGAAAATAATAAGTACCATAACTTTAATCATAACCATAACAAATCTTATTACAATATTCATTGACATAAACTTTAACTATTTTTTATCTTTAGCTAACAAATTTGTGTTTTGCTTCATGAGTTTCATTTTCACCTCAAACACTTTGATTGTTCTTGCTTTAGTAGTACTTGTTTTGTTCGCCTTCTTTAACATTGGTACTCCTTAATTTTTGAATTACTTCAACAACTCTCTGAATAAATTTTTCATCATATCATTTAAAAAATAGTATCTCCTAATTTGAAATTTTTTATTTTTATAAACATTATACGCAAGAATTTTTAAATTAATAACAAATGTATTATCATTGGATAACTGAGGTATCCATAAAATATCTTATCGAGATTATGATCACTCATAAAGTCCTTACTAGAATATTTAACCTATAGTAGCAAGCGAAAATTTGAACATTAAAACTTATTATTGTATTAGTGTATGATGATGATTATATAGGTTTAAGATTGTCATTGCAATAATCATATTAATGACACATATAACACTTAATATTTTACAGATGCCACTAATGGAATATTTATCAAGTTGATCAATTACATTCTAAAGGAATAAAGAACCTAATAGCTCTTAATCTCAATTTGCTAATTGGTTATACAAGTATCATAGAAAGTAGCCTTAGAGACATCAATTCATAAAATTAAATTGAGCATTTTTCTAACCCAAAATCTAAATAAGTGGAAGAGCTAAAAGATAATGAAGAAAAAACCTATCACCTTAACATCTGTAACTATCTATAAGCCTACACATTTTTTGTAAGAATAATGAAATTTGTGATTAAAATACCCAATACACAGACAACTTCTTATAGAGCATCAACCACTTAATTACATAAATTTTACATCTTTTTTTATGGTCAAGTTTCTATTGGATCGAATATTTTCCTATTATATTTGAATTTGTTTACCTTTATCAACCCGTCAATAAGATACCTCTCATTCAAATTTATTCTCATTCTAACTATAAAAGTCAATTATTTGGTTTTTATCTTAATGATTAATAAATTAATGTGATTAGCAGGTGCACTATAAGTTTGAATTGATGGATGAGACCTTGTTTCTTATTGTGAACCTTATAAATAGATTTTTAGTAGTTAATTATGTAATAAGAAAGAAAGTCTAACTACTTGGTGTAACAACCATACTACTTAACACACTTGGACAGATAAAGCCAAAGACAAGTGGGTAGAACCAAACAACTTAAAATGGAAGTACAAGAGTGGAAAACATGGTAGTACGCAAGAGAAGGGAGATCAAGTAATTACTAGTTACCTTATAAGAGAAAAGAGGGTTGAGCTTTACATAGGAAGAAAATAAGGAGGGATAAAGAGGAACATTGGTGATGGTGAAGAGGGATGAAATTATACGTTTTGCGCAAGGAAATTGTGAATTCTAAGGTTAGGAATGGGATAAAATTAAGAGTTTTGTGAATTTTAGGGTTAAGAATTTGATAAAATTAAGAGTTTTACTAATTTAGCTTTGTTTAATGATTAATTATATTTATTTTATCATTGTAATTAATTTTATTTAGGGTGAATTAAATTTAATAAGATTTATTAATTAATTATTTGATTTTAGTTTTTTTAAATATTATGGTTATTTGCCTTTTTAGCCTTATTATTTATTGTTCGTGACTTATTTATTCTTTTTATATATTTTTTAAAGAATAATATTTTTATCTACTCTACACAAAACTTCTACTAATTTTAATATTGTTATGATATACTGTAAGCATTTATTGATATCAATTTAGATAATTTGTAATAATTGTAACAAAATTCTTTAATTATTATAATTAAATTTAGTTATTAATTATGATTAAATTTAAAGGATATTTTAAATTTGGATCAATAGTTTTATTTATAAAGTTAACATTAAATATTTATATTAAATTTGAAAAATTTTGAAAATTATAAAGTCCTTGAAGCAAAAATTGTTTTTTAGATGACATTTAAATTCGGGTTTAGTTCGTCATGAGTTGGAATTTTTTGGCTTAAGTTAGGACTGCCTAGGCTCGACCAGACTGGAAGCCTGATTGAAAGTAGTAAAATGACGTTATTTTATTAAAGAAGACGTTAGGCCGGGGGCTGGGCTAGTGGCAACTGGCCTGACCTCCGGTCCAACCTATTACCAACCTACTGGCAAAACCTTTTGGGCTTGGTTCAATAACTGGCTCCTAAGACACTAAACCACGTGACAGTTATCACATGAGCAAGAAATTGGCGGAGAGACGGAGAATTCGATGAAGCCAACTGCCAGCAACTACTGCAACTAACTCAAAACAAGAAGCAATTCTCTCTTTGAGACCCCAAATCAGCATTCCTTCAAATTAATCAGAATCCCATTTCCAATCCTACCTTTGTTCTTCATTAATCAGTAAGGACATCATGGAGCAATACAATTTCTGTCTTTCAAAGTCTTCCTTCTTTTCCTCAGTCCCCAATCTTTCAAAACCCTCTTCCTCTTTCAACACTCGCATTCTGAGAATACGATGTGATTCAGTGAATGACGACAAAACCAAGAAACGAAGCAATAGCAGTAGACCATACCCAGGTGGGTTTACCGGAAAAGATCCCAACTTGAAGAAGCCAGATTGGTTGAGGCAGAAAGCTCCTCAGGGGGAGAAGTTTCAAGAGGTCAAGAACTCGCTCTCTCGCTTAAATCTCAATACTGTTTGCGAAGAAGCTCAATGTCCCAACATTGGAGAGGTACTTTTTTTCTCATTTTTGGAAATAACACTGTAGAGGTACTTGTTTCGTTCATAAAGTTCATATCCTTTTGATTTATACGCATTTTTGTTATTGCTGTCAGTGTTTGTTTAGATAATCTTAAGCATTATGGTAATATGACAGTGTTGGAATGGTGGAGGAGATGGAATTGCAACGGCAACTATAATGGTATTAGGGGATACATGTACACGTGGGTGTAGATTTTGTGCTGTTAAAACCAGCAGAAATCCTCCTCCTCCTGATCCTTTGGAGCCTCTGAATACTGCTATGGCCGTTGCTAGTTGGGGGTATTCACTTCTACACTCGAACCCTTTTTAGTGTTGCATATCACGTTACCTTCGTTAATGAAACTGAGCTAGTTCCTCAACTCAATAATCTTGCTTTTCGTGTTGTTGCCTTTTATGTAGAGTGGATTATATTGTTCTTACTAGTGTAGATCGTGATGATCTACCTGATGGTGGTAGCGGTCATTTTGCTGAGACTGTTAAAGCTATGAAGGTTCCGGACTAATTATCTTATGCTTGAATGTTTATTAGTGGTGTCACACCCCTTTGGACATTTACACCCTTGACCCTTTTGCAGGAACTCAAGCCTGAGATCATGGTTGAATGTTTGACATCTGATTTTCGAGGTGACCTAAAGGCAGTGGAAACTCTGGTCCATTCTGGATTAGATGTCTTTGCCCACAACATTGAGACTGTGAAGAGGCTC
The DNA here is from genome assembly GCA_027575705.1 of Erythroxylum echinodendron. NCBI lineage: Eukaryota > Viridiplantae > Streptophyta > Magnoliopsida > Malpighiales > Erythroxylaceae > Erythroxylum > Erythroxylum echinodendron. The sequence continues at coordinate 6,546,061 of JANZXR010000170.1, read as the reverse complement.
CAAAGAATTGTTCGAGATCCTCGAGCTGGGTGAGTATCACATTAATGCTTACGAAATTGGTACAGTTTGCTTATCAAACAGATTAGATATTCAAGTCATAATCAACCATTCCTACATTTCCTTTAAAGTTTCCATCAGTAAGATCATGCGAAAAATTAGCTTATACTATCGGTTTTGTGAGGACTGAAGTGGTTTAAAAAAAAAAAAGACCAAAAAGAACCCAAAGGATCTTGTCATGCAACCCATTCATATATCGAAAAAGTACATAGTGAAAGCATGTACACCATTATACCTTGAACTTGGTCTCTAAATCAAATAAAAGATCTCACGACTATGTCTCCTTCCTCACGGCTGTCTCTTCTTACACGGTTGTGTCTCCTTTGCACCAAGTGAGATGCACTCCAAGGTATCCACCAAAGATCGATTAGAAGACCCAAAGGTTCCCAAAGCTAGATGGTGCTTCAATGGGTTATCGTTGATCCTAAAATCTCCAAAAATAAACCATTTAAATTGGGATTTATTGCTCAATACATGAGCTAAATGGCAAACTTTTTGGTTCGTGTAGAAAATCGCAAGTTTGGAAGAAGAAAAAAGAGAAAAATCACAGCTGAAACTGTGGAGAGAGGAAGATGAAAAAAAACACAGTAGCAACTCTTTTTCAAAAACCAAAAAAACGAAAATCCCTTCTTACTTTTGGACAAAACTAGGGTTAAAAGGGTTTCTTGAAAAAGTCTAATGTGGCATTGTCTCCTAGGTCATATAAATGAGAAGCACATCAAGAAATTGCAAGAAGTAGGACTTCTTGGTCAATTTGATTTGGAATCAATTGGGACATGAGAATCTTGTCTACTTGGCAAAATGTCCACAATACCCTTCACCAAGAAAGGTGAGAGGGTAAGTGACTTATTGGGTCTAATACATAGTGATGTATGTGTACCAATGAGTACAAATGCCCGAGGTGGTTTTCAGTACTTCATCACGTTTACTGATGATTTCAGTAGATACGGATATGTCTATTTAATGAGACGTAAGTCTGACAAGAAGATTAAAGTCTTGCAATTAGATCGTGGAACTGAATACTTGAGTCATGAGTTTGGTGCTTATCTTAGAGAGTGTGGGATTGTCTCACAACTCGCCCCTCCTGGAATGCCGCAATGGAATGGTGTTTTTAAGAAGCGAAATCAAATTTTGTTAGACGTGGTTCGATCTATGATGAGTCAAACTGAATATCCAATCTCTTTTTGGGGATATGCGATTGAAACTGTTGCATTCACACGAAACAGGGTTCCATCAAAGTCCATAGAAAAGATACCATATGAGATATGGTTTGGCAAAGTGCCTAGTATGTCTTTTCTAAAGATTTGGGGTTGCGAGACATATGTCAAACGTTTAACTTCTGACAAGCTTGCCCTAAATCAAACAAGTGCTTCTTTGTGGGGTATCCTGAGGAAACTAAAGGATACTACTTCTATCACAACTTAGAGAATAAAGTATTTCTTGCTCGACATGGTGTGTTCTTGGAGAAAGAGTTTCTTGCAAGAGGAAGTAGTGGGAGTAATGTTAGACTTGAAGAAATTCAGGAAACACTACAAGATAACGAGGCTAGTGGGAGCCACATTGACTTACTCCTAGATGCTTCTGTCAGTAGGAGTCAAGAACGGCCAACTCCAGAAGTAGCTGTAGAACAGGCTCATGACTAGCCTCCAACTGAATCGATATAACTCGAAGTTGAACTTGAACCATAAGGAGTTGTGGAGGATGGTCAACCAGAATTAGTTCCACTGCAAAGGTCAACTAGGATAGTCTGTGCACTTGAGAGGTATATGGGACTACACAAAGTGACAGTGTTGGACATTGAAGATCCATTGACCTATAAGGAAGCGATGGAAAGGCAAGACTCCGAAAAATGGCTTGGAGCCATGAAATCCGAGGTACAGTCCATGTATGACAACCAGGCTTGGAACTTGGTTGATCTTCCTATTGGGGTAAAAGTTAAAACCCATTGAAAACAAGTGGATTTTCAAAAGGAAGACAAACATAGATGGAAATTTGACTACTTACAAAGCACGACTAGTTGCGAAAGGTTTTAGACAGATTCAAGGAGTTGATTATGATGAGACCTTCTTGCCGGTGGCTATGTTTAAGTCAATTCGGATCCTTCTAGCAACTGCAGCTTTTCATGATTATGAAATTTGACAAATGGATGTCAAATTCGCTTTTCTAAATAGGGATCTAGAAGTGGATGTGTATATGACACAATCAGAGGGTTTTGTGAATCCAAAAGTTACTAAGAAGGTGTGCAAGCTTCAAAGTGGATTGAAGCAAGCGTCACGGTGTTGGAACAAGCGCTTTGACAAGGAAATCAAAATGTTTGATTTTGTCAAGTGTGAGGAAGAACCTTGTGTGTACAAAAGAATTAGTGGGAATGCAATAGTCTTCCTGGTGTTATATGTGGATGACATATTTCTCATCAGGAATGACATTCATTTGTTGGAGTTCGTCAAGTCCTCATTGATGAAGGTATTCTCAACGAAGGATTTGGGCGAGGCTGCTTGTATCTGGGGCATTAAGATCTATAGAGATAGATCTAGGAGGCTCATTGGATTGAGCCAGAGTATATAAATTGACAAAGTGTTGAAGAGGTTCAACATCCAGGATGCCAAGAAACGTTTCTTGTGCATGTCACATGGTATCCACCTTAGTAAAAACCAGTGTCCTTCAACACTTGGTGAGCTGGATTTGATGAGTAGAGTTTCATACGCTTCAGCGATTGGCTCTATCATTTACGTCATGACATGCACTCGCCCTAATTTATCATACGCTCTGAGTATGACTAGCAGATATCAGGCTACTCCAGGCCTAGGTCATTAGACTGCAGTCAAGAATATCCTCAAGTATCTGAAAAGGTCTAAGGATGTATTCCTCGTCTATGGAAGGGATTCTGAGCTCGTTGTAAGGGGTTACACTGATGCTAGTTTAGATTGATCGTGATGATATGAGATGACAATCGGGGTATGCATTCATCCTTAATGGAGGAGCTGTGTGTTGGCAAAGTTCTAAACAAGAGACCCACCACCAAGGCTGAATACATAGCTGCTTTAGAAGCGGCCAAAGAGGGATGTTGGATCAAGAAGTTCATCTCGAACTTGATGTAGTTCCTAGTGTCGTTGGACCAATTGAACTCTATTGTGATAACAATGGAGCTATTGCTCAAGCGAAGGAGCCTAGGTCACACCAAAGGTCTAAGCATATTCTACGACGATATCACCTCATTCGAGAGATCGTAGAGAAGGGTGATGTAAAGGTTTGCAGAGTTGATTCGGTCAGGAACACAACTGACCCACTGACAAAACCTCTTTCTCAAGCCAAACATGTAGTTCACACTACATCAATGGGTGTTAGATACGTTGGAGATTGGCTTTGAGTATATTTTTCTTTATGCATAGAGATGCATTTTGTTTGTGAGGCTACACTTGTTTAGAGCTTTTATGCATAAAGATGTTTAGGATTGGCTCTAGCACAACTGGGAGATTGTTAGTGTTATGATCTAGAAGCCAATCATTGGATGGTTGTATTCTAATAGTTATGTTCATGAATTGAATGATTTATATCATTTGTTCCATAAGTTTTCATTATTTACGGATTATTCGAGTTGAGGACTTGAATTGTAGAACTTTATAATGGAAAATAATGATTACTCTGAAATGTCGCTAATCTTGGTAATTAACATGGATTATTAATTGACCAATAAAAGATTAGTGTGTGGATTAACGATGGTGATGTTCTGCAAACCATTCGATAAGGAGTTATCGATTTAATCACACAGATACATAATGGAGATTATGGTATTCGATAGACCTTAAATGAAACATTATTAGGATTGTGTTTATGTCATTAATGTTTTATACTTGTCATGAATTCTATGGTATGAGATGTTAATTTCCTTACATGAGAAATGTGTATTTGTTGGTATTGTCCAACGCTAACCGTAATAGGTAGCTATACAGATAATGCCACGGTATGCGTGACTTATATAGAGGATAAATGTTCATCAAGAATACCGTTGTCTCTCGTATAAGATATGAGCGATAATATCTATGGGCCCTTGATAAAGTAATATTGTATGCATGCAATATGATTAAGAAGAACTATTTACTTTGGAAATCAAGAAGGAATAAATTGGCAGGAATAACATATTCCAATCTTGCATTTATTCAGGATATTATGAGACAAGAAAATTGACACGGGCAATTTTTACTTCGGATCGTGATTTGTGTATAATAATAATATATCGTTTTGAGTAATATAATGTATTTTGCTAGATACAGCTTATGATGTATAGAATTAAAAGGGGTTTTAATTCTATTGCCAACATGACATGGATTCCAATGGGTCACACTAGAAAGATTTGATTAGAAAAAGGAAATTATTCAAGTAAATCATATGGAGATATGAATATGACGATAAAATCAATTTTAAGTGTTAAAATTATTTTGATCGTCTTATAGTATTAGAATAAATGTTATTAGATAACAAATTTAATCCTAGATAAATTTATTTGATATGTATGACATATCCTATAAATTTATTGCTTAACAAAATAATACATATATATAATTATATGGTATAGTTATATGGCAATTGGGTCAAATGCTTAATTATTTTGAAGCATGAGATTAAGTGGCAAAGTGACAAAGTGACAAGATGGCAATTAAATGAAATTTACAATGCTAAATCTTTAAGGACATGGGCTGTCCATGCAAAGAACATAAGGATATGTTTAAACCCTTGTGAATTTTAACCTTATGCTTTGTTCCTTTACTTCTTTTAAACAAGGGCATTTTGAGACTTTTTCAAGAAACCCTTTTAACAGTAGTTTTGTCAAAAAGTAAGAAGGGATTTTCGTTTTTCTGGTTTTTGAAAACGAGCTGCTGCTGTTTTTCTTTTTTTTCCTCTCTCCATAGTTTCAGCTTTGATTTTTCTCTTTTGTCTTCTTCCAAACTTGCAATTTTCTTCTTCAATCTGACAAGAACCAAAAGCTTTGCCATTTAGCTCATGTATTGAGCAATAAATCCCCATTTAAATGGTTTATTTTTGGGGATTTTAGGATCAATGATAACCCATTGAAGCACCATCTAGCTTTGGGAACCTTTGGGTCTTCTAATCGATCTTTGATGGATACCTTGAAGTGCATCTCACTTGGTGCAAAGAAGACACAACCGTGAGTAAGAAGAGACAGCCGTGAGGAAGGAGACATAGTCGTGAGATCTTCTATTTGGTTTGGAGACCAAGTTCAAGGTATAATGGTGTACATGCAAGTTCAAGGTATAATGGTGTACATGCTTTCACTATTTGCTTTTTCGGTATATGAATGGGTTGCATGACAAGGTCCTTTGGGTTCTTGTTGGTTTAATTTTTTTGGTTTTAACCACTTCAGCCCCCACAAAACCGACAGTAGGCACATACATAATGAGAACTGCTCAACATTAATTAAGGTGCTCAAGTGGCATTAGAAAGTGTAGCAGATTGATACATATGTATGAATGTTTGTGAAAAGAAAATAACTGCTTCATTCAAGAGAGAGGGTGTGGCAAGGTTGAAATTGCAACCTACTCTGCTAAACCTGGAATTATCAAGGATGCTCGTGACACAAATTGATTAAATCAAAATAGCCTTAAGAGTATGTGCAGTTGCTAGCCAAAGCAGCTCAAGCCAGATGCCTTATACATGCTATTTGTAATTTTAATGTTTAGTGATATATTGCAGGTATGAACAAAGTTTGTCAGTTTTGAAACATGCAAAACTCAGCAAGGAGGGAATGGTAACGAAATCTTCTATTATGTTGGGCCTTGGGGAGTCGGATAACGAGTTGAAAGAAGCTATGGCTGACTTGAGGGCTGTGGATGTTGATATTCTGACTCTGGGGCAGTATTTACAGGTAAATATTATGGAAGTGCTTGCATACAGCTGAGTACTTAAGTCGGAAATGCTTAATGAGACTTTTGGATCCATGAGATATTCACGTAGGTTTGATTCTTGGCTCAAATTGCACATCTAATTATGGCTCATATTCATAATGCCTAAACTGATTTTAATGTTGCCACTGATGGTTGAGCTTGGGCATATGTGGGTCTGTTTTCTTAATGACATGCTATTTGGTTTTTGAGCTCTTATTCATCATCTGAAAATGGTCACATCTTGCATCTTGCATCTTGCAGCCAACTCCATTACATCTTACTGTCAAAGAGTATGTTACACCAGAGAAGTTTGCTTTCTGGAAAGAGTACGGCGAGTCGATTGGATTCCGCTACATAGCCAGTGGACCACTGGTAAGTTGTTGGTGATGACTACTTATGTATCTGTATTAGTTAGTTAAACCGTCTTTCAAGTTGTACCTTTTTAAGCATTATAAAACTGTAAACATTACAAACTGATCTACCCAAAAGAAACTCAAAATGTTCAAACTTTTCAGGTTCGATCCTCTTATAGGGCAGGGGAGCTCTTTGTTCAGACAATGGTTAGAGAGAGGGCAAAAACTGCTGCTGCTATATCCTAGTGCTGTTAGTCATTGGATCTTCAATTTCATACTCATGGAAGCCAATACACATGGAAAATATACTCATGTCAAAAGCCAATGAAGAATATCTATGTTACGTATATGGAAGAGCAGTTTTGATCATTTGGTTCAAGTATAGAAGAATGTTAAGCATTGAGATCCATTATTTTCTTACCCCTAATTTTGTAGCCCTGGCCCCTGAGGATTGATGTACAGAGGCAATTGTTTTTTTTAATTATTATTATTTAATCACAATTTACCTTCTATCTCACATTTAAATTATTTTTTAAAATTTGAAATGTCAAACATTTTGAAAATGTATGTTCTTAATTTTTTTACTTTTAATAATGCTTAAAAATTCAGTAACATTTTTGTTTTTAATTATTCTTCACCATCCTCATCATGTCTTCTTTCTTTCTCTGTACACATTATCTCATCTCGTGTGCGTTTACACGGAATAACCGAAATTGTCTGAGAGTTCCATTGGACTTTATTCTTCCTTTGGTACTTCTCATTTTCTCTCTCTCTCTATCTTTCTTTCTTTCTTTCTTTCTTTTTTTGGCTTCTCCTGCATTCTTTCTTTCTACCCGATCACAATTCTAGCTCATTGCTGCTTTTAATTTCTTGGTCTTCTTCCAAGCTTTGATCTTCTGTTTTCTCACTTCTCTTTCAGTTTGTGGAACTAACCAACTCAACCCCATTTTTTTAATTTGAGCTGTTAATGACGCAACCATGGTAAACCAGTAGCTTAAAAAATTGATCAATGATGATTCGTGTAAGACTCCAATTATGGCAGAGTTGCTTATTTGGCCCTGCAATGAGTTGATGTCTATCTTCTGAATTTAGTTTCCTCCATCTTTGTTATCAGAATTAGCAAAAATTAGACAGAATCTAAGTTCTTGGTGGAATCAATTTCTAGTTCAAGATTGCTTTTTTCTCATCAATCTGTTACTCTTACCGGTTGAGTTTCTTGTCCTTTTTCTTCTTAAGCTTTTCTAAATCCTTTTCCCTTTAGCTTCTCCTGCACTTATGTGCACTCTTTCATAATTTATGTTTCTCTTGTTAGTTTGTAAGGGGACTGAGTTGGACATTTCATGGGAGATAAAGAGGATGGTGAACCACCTTCTAAATGTCAAAAATTGTCCTTACGAGAATCCAAAAGCTCGTTGGAGCACTCCTCTTTTGCAGAAGCAATACCACAGTGGTTTGGGGACTTGACAACTAGGCCTCTAACCTCCCAAGAGAGTGAAGAAAATGTTGGTTCAAAAAGAGTCATCAAAAAATTGGAATTCATTCAAAAAGAGTCATCAAAAAATTGGAATTCATCAAGATCGTAACTGGAGCATTGTATTCACTTGGTTATGACAGGAGTGGTGCTCTTTTGGAGGAGTCAGGAATAGCATGGCACTCATCAGTGGCTATTATACAACAAGTGATTGAAGGCAAATGGGATGAAAGTATACGCACATTGCGCAAAATCGATCATTTGGATGAGACAACTATAACTAGCATCTTTCTTGATGTTTGAACAGAAATTCCTTGAATTATTGAAGATGGAAGATACATGTGCCAAACTGCAAACTTTAAGGAAAGAAATACTGCTTTTATCTACATCCGTTCCTTTTTCAGTTTGAGGGTGAAGTGGTTTTGCTATCATTATTTGGAGCCAGAGTTTTCTTGCAACTTTGATTTAGCAGTTCAGGACCTACAATACGGTGGATGTGCGAGTATAATTTACAACTATGATTTGCTAACTAACAAATATCTCAGTGGATGTAAATGTATTGTGTTGAAGATCAAAGCTTTCAACATCCAACACATTTTGGAAATGGGAATAGCTTTGAGTTCTCAAGGTCACATTAGTTTCATAAATCATAATTTTGGGGCTGCAATACACCAATAGGTTTTGAACCTTGAACAGAGAACCAAAAGCACCTTCTTGTCTTTGGTAATTAGGAGTAAAGATCTTCTGTCTAATTTTATGGTGTCTTATTCTGTCCCATAAATCTCAACCATTTATTTATACGAGTCCTGCCTGAGTAAATGCGGGAATCGCATAAATGAATGTTTGAGATTTATGAGACAGAATAAGACACCATAAAATTGGACAGAGGATCCTGTCCCGGTAATTAGGTATGCTTTAAAAAAATTCTAAGGAATGATTACTAATTTTTACGTTATAGAATCTTAAACATGAATTTTGTGTGTCCATAATCGTACTATTGCCGCTGCCAAATTGGGTATCTTATATATGTGTGTGCATATACGTATGTATATTGGTGTATTTTCGTACGTACATATTTATATATATAATATTGTGATTATATTTAATCTAATTCATTTAATTTCTCCTTAACATGAGGCCCTGTTTGTAATGTGTTGGCAGTCTCCTTCTGCTTTTCCCCATTCTGTATTTTCATTGTGTTTCCTGGGCAGAATGCATGATCCTGTATGGGATGCTATGGATGAGATACATACTTCATTCTGCCCATGATCCTGTATAGGATGCTATGGATCAGATACATACTTCGTTCTTCCTACATGGAGGATGACGCGCGTATGGAACATGTTCTGTGATGTAAATTAACAGTGAGCTGATATTGATTTGTTTCACTTTTTGTCTCTCTTCATTGATATGTTGACTTTGTTGAAATTTTAAAAAAAAATAGAAGTTGAACATGTATAAGATAAGATAAAAGAATAAGCAACACTCAAGTTTTATTATATCATCGGAATAATGAACTTGGTTGTCTTATATAGGCAAAATACAAAAAACTCAATAATTATTAAATAGATATTTCAACTAATAATTATGTCTTATAACATAAGATTAAAAACAAATTCTTGAAAAAGAATTTTAATAGCTATACAATTTTGAATTAATTCCCAACATTTCTACTTAATTCAAGATTGTAAAAAAAATTTCACATTCATGAAGCAAATCTCTCCGCAATTCTTTTTGTCTAAATTGTTGGTACAAAAAAAAACCAAAGTGCTTCAAGTGCAAGAGGTTTGGACATTTACAAAAAAATTGCAAATTTCAAAATGAAGAAGAAACAAACATTGCACAAGTGGCACAAGAAGAAACTTTTTTTTTTAATTGTTGGCGAGAAGTGCTCCATGTAGAGATGTGCTCCAATATCTATAAGTTGATGATAATGTACATTTATAAGTTTGAAGACAGTGATCAGAAGTGCATTATATTAGGAGAGAAGTGCTCTATCCATGAAATTTTGAATCAAGGGGGAATGTTGAAAGTTGATTCAAATTAACATGTGTATTTTTTTAATTTGACTGAGTCCTTGACGTTTCATATTTGTATTCCACGATTTTTTAGTTTTAGTTAGTCAAAGATAGTGTCAACAAATTTGATTGTAGTTGAGAAATTTTAGGCTTGTTTAGTTTCTTGTTAGCCTATAAATATGCACTTTAAGATGTTGAATAAAATTAATCAAAAGTCCTCTGCTTCATTTGTCTCTTTGTCATCTGCTTAATTATCTCTTTTTTTTTCCAATAGACTTGGACTTTTTAGGTCTATGAAGATGGCGAAGTTTCAGTCAACCACAAACTAACTAGTCATCAAAAACCCATTTTTAGTGTTTTATGGAGCCAAGATGACAACCAACTTCTTACTTGTGGACAAAGGGAGGCAGGGACGGATCCAAAAAAATTTTTGAGTGGGGGCAAAATATTTGAAGTACTTTTAAATTACTGTAAAAGATATATATATTTGTACATTTGATAAACAAAAAATTACATCATTATCTTGAACTTCTTGCATATATGTATATAACCTATTACAATCGTTCCCTACGAGTCTTCATATTTTGATATCATTGTAAAATCTTGTCATTGTCAATACTATTGAAGATATCTTTCTCAATATATGTGATCAAACAGTCATTCATCGAAGAATCTTCCATCCGATTGTGCAAGCAATTTTTCACTATCTTCATTACAGAAAATACTCTTTCCACTGATGTAGTAGCAATAGCCAAAATCAATGCTAATCTCACAAGTAAAAACTCCAAAGGGTACACATCATCCTTTTTTGTTTTAACTAGCTTCTTGGCAAGGTCACTAATCCCATTTAATATAAAAAATGAATCATCAGATTGCATATCAATAATATAATTGTCAAGTTGATCACTAAGAGTAATAAGCTCCACTTTAGAGAAATCAGAAGGATAAAATTCAACAAGTTGAATCAATTTTTGCTTATAACAAGCATAAAAAGAGTCACTTAGATTCAAGCATGCCACACAAAGAAGCAACTTGGTATTTACCTCATTGAAGCGATTGTTGAGCTGTTGAAGTTGCATATCAATCACAGTGTAAAATAATTCCACTTGGTAATGATGCAAATTTGTCATTTTTTGTGCATTTCACCTTGACCTTCCTCGATGTACAAAATTTTCATCCATGTTTGGAATGGCAATATCATGGTTCTCACAAAATGAAGATGTTTCATCAAATAAGGACTGCCACCAATCATCCCTCATCATTTGTAGTCATTGTTTGGAAACTTTAATAAAAGAAATCGCATTGATAATGTCTTGATCCTTCCTTTGCAATACTTGAGATAATTCATTTATGATGCCCAAGATTTTTGTCATCAAATGCAAGCTAAACACAAATTCATAAGATCGGATAGAATTAAGCAACGCATATGCTTCACCTTTTTGCTCTGAAGTTGTGCCTTCTTCTGTAATGATGTTTAGAACATCAACTATAAAGTCAAATATCACTATTAAGCTTGATAATGATCCATAATGTGTGGCCTAATGTGTGTCACCTCTTCTTTGAAGAGAAGTTTCTTGATGTAAACCTTTACCACTTGAAAGTTTACCATTTTTTAGCCCTTCAACAATCTTACTAAATTGCTTCTCATGAAGAAGATCTTTTCTTTTACAAGAACCTCCAACTACATTTGATAAGCTTGAGACTGTATTAAACAACAAACCAACATGTACATGATTCTTGGCCACCGCTACAAGTGCTAATTGCAATTGGTAAAAGAAACAATGAACATAGTGAGATGAATTATTTTCTTTTAAAATCAAAGTCTTAAAACCATTAATTGCTCCTTGCATATTGCTAGCTCCATCGTAGCCTTGCCCACGTAGAGATGATATACTCAATCCATGCTTTAAAAACAATTCATCTATTGCAAACTTTAGTGATAAAGAGGTGGTATCGCTAACATGAATAATACCAATAAATCGCTCAAGCACACATCCTTTTGCATTCACATAACATAAAACAATAGACAATTGTTCTTTGATTGAGATGTCGCAAGACTCATCAATAAGAATAGAAAATAACCCACCTTAAAGATCATTAATAATGGCGTTGGAGGTTTCAATTGCAACAGCTTTGACAATATCCTTTTGTATGTCAGGAGCAATGACTTTGAGATTTCTGTGGGCATTGATTAAAACAACATTATTGATAGCTTCATTATGGTTAGCCAAGAATTGTAAAAGTTGAAGAAAATTACCATTATTACTAGAAGTCTTTGATTCATCACGACCACGAAAAGCCAATCCTTGAAGTAAAAGGAATCGAACACAATCCACTGATGCAGTGAGTTTGATACGATAGTCCTTTTGAGCTTGGTTGGACTTGGATTGATTAGCATAAGCAACTTGAATATGTCGTTTTTGATTCATCAAATCTTGACATTTCTTCCAAGCTATATTGTGTGTAACACCCCACTCCCGCTGAACCCGAATCCGATATCGACAGTGATACCCGGATCCGTGCCCCGCGAGGGTGGCATGTCAC
>JANZXR010000170.1:6507750-6533281 GCA_027575705.1 Erythroxylum echinodendron | reverse complement strand
AGCATGAGATGTGTTAATTTACCACACCTGGACCCGTTTCATTGGTCCGACCCGTTCTCTGGAGACGGGATGTTACATTGTGAGAGTTATTAGGACCTCCTATATGAATATGAAATCTGTCTTTTTTCTTCCAATTGTTAAATCCATCAGTAAAAAAAGTATCATCACTTGCTTGACTTCCAATATCCAGCCTAAAAAGATAGCAATATAAGCAAAAGTTGCATCTTTTGTAATACTATACTCTAACCAATTGGCGTATTCTTTAAACCAAGATGGAACGAATCTACGATAAATATTTCCAAGTTTTCTTTGTGGAAAATCATGCTCAAAAGGTTGACATGGACCTTTTTGCAAATATGCTCTTCGCATTCTATCACGTTCATTAGGATGATAATCTGAAATTTTTTTCCGCAATCCTGGATCAGACTAAAGATTATCTAAATTGACTTCTAAATGAAGATGCTTTAAAGGGTTGGGGCTAGAATCCTTATTTGTAAGAGGCCTTTTGAGAAATTTTTCTATAACTGAAATCAAAATTAAGTAATTAGAGAAGATATCATGATATATAAATAAAATATGCACATGAGAACATGAAGAAAGAATAATCTTGTAAGAACAAAAGTTTGTTTAAGAACCAACAGCTGCATTATTATCAAAAAGAAAAAAAGCTACATTTGCTAATCCATCATTGTTTTCAATTAATTATAAATTTCATATTTGATATTTCTACAGCCCCCATTTTATTTATTTTCCTTAAGCATTCATTGTCTCATTGCCTATTCATTAGTTCACAAAAATTGTTGTTTGATCTCTTTCCCTTTTGTCTCTAAATTGGTGAGAATCATTGAATTTCTCCCTATGTGTTTTGAATTACTAATTTTCTTCTTTTCTTTCTTTTGATTATTTTATTAATTTAGTAAAAGAAAATCTACAAATGCTACTCAATGAGTCTCACTTATCCATATAAAAAGATATTATAAAAGTACCATATAGCGACAAATTGAATACAAAATAAAAAAAAAATAACTAATTAAAACTATTTGAATAACACTTTATACGGATGCAAAATATGAAATACACAAACAAAAAGTATATATCAAACCACTTTGTCAATGAAGCGTAATTTTGCACATATTATTTAAGCTAAGCTAGAATCAAAGGTCTGTACCCAGTTCATAACAAAATTGGACATATAACTTATAAAGGAATGCACAGATAATAAGAATATGCAAAGACAATCCTTAGCACCAAAGCAGATTTTGCTAATACCAATAAATCCAAATATCCAATCCAATCACCAAGATGAAGTGGGAATTTACCTATCAAGTATCAAATATCAAAGCCCTCATCAACATATTAGTAGAACGAGGTGGGGCCCGTAGGGCGGTAGGGGAATCCTTTCCACAAACCACAATTGCGTTCAATATTTCAGTTATACCTATTACTTCCTGGATAACAATAGCAACACTATAGATTATTGTTTTTCGCTTTGGGTGTGGTCCTCGTGGACAAATAGAGAAGCATAGGTGAAAAAGAAGCCAAAAAGCCAAAAAGTAGTGTGCTGTAAAAGCCAAAAAGGTATAAAAATTTGAATAAAAAAAAGTCAATTAAGCATGTGGTTTTTATCTCTCTATTTGTAAACTTTTATTTAAAAAAGTCATGGACCCAAATATTAGTAATCTTAATAAAAATGGATGGGCTCAAATTTTATTTTTTATTTGATATCTTAATATATCTATAATTTTTATTATTAATTTTTTGTCACTAATTAAATTAATAGGGGCAAAATTTTAATTTTTTATAGGATCAAAATTTAAAATAATAATATTTTTATATGAAATTTTTTAGAGGCAGCCCCCACTTGCCCCCAATGTGCATCCATCCCTTAAGGGAGGTGATTAGATGCAGGGATGTAAGTTCTAGAGAATGCCTCCATGTTCATTAAAAATCTGTTGTAGGCTTAGTTTCTTGTGGATGGTTTCCAAAAAGTAAAATAATGATAGCTGGCATGAGTGATAGAAACATCTATCTTTGAACCATGGATGGAAGACAACTGCAATGTCAGAAAGGGCATATGATAATCAAGATTTCAGACATGGTGGTTGTTGGTTTTGGTCCATAACTTGGACCCTACCATTATCAACCATCATTATTCTTCAATGGCTATAATATTTAGCCATTATTATGCTCCAACGTTTCTTTCTACTATAGCCAACGTTCAATTTGTTTCTCTTACATATAAGAGTTATGCATTTGCTTAAGAGAGGACTACTGAAAAAGACTGCTCATCTTTCTATTTTTTCGCGCATCTTTATTTGCTCCATCTAACTCAAACATTTTCCTCTACATACAAACATCTTACACATATCTTTTGTCTTACGCATAAAATTTAGTGATATGTATTTCTTTAATTTCGGAGATAGTTCCAACTCCACCCTTTGGAGTGCGACGAAGTTAGTAGAAAAGGAGTTAACCCTGTGGTTGGATCTCGTTGTCCTGCAGCAGATAGTTCCAACTCCACCCTTTGGAGTGCGACGAAGTTAGTAGAAAAGGAGTTAACCCTGTGGTTGGATCTCGTTGTCCTGCAGCACCATAGAGGGGGAATTTTTTATTTAGGGTAGTGATTTTTTACGACAACTTACATTTCAGATAAGCCTTTCCAATTTAATTATTATTGCAATATTTACTAACAATCTAAGTCGGAAACTTATTTGTTACGTTACTACTGCTGTCAAAAATTGTGCTATTCTATTTGTTATTGTTTTTGGGTTTACTACTGGTTGTTGGAAATTTCTGCATTTTATTTTTTTGTTGTGTATTTAATTTCGATATAAGTTGGAATTATGTCATCTGCGAATGAGACAAATGTAGGTTCTGTACTTACTGGTCCCCACATAAAATCTGCCTCTTTCACTATGACCCTGAACATTATTCCTGACCTTATTAGATTAGAGCCTCTAGATAAGAGAAACTTCAAAAGATGATTTGAGAATTTTTTTTTACTTTCATCAATACGAAATCGGTTATGTATTGTTTCAAGAGATTCCTAGTAATAATACAGACCCTAAGACTGCTAAGGATAATCGTACCATTAAGGGAGTGTTACTCAACTATATGATTGACCCTTTGTTTGATATCTACTGTAAGTACAAAACTGCTAAGGAAATTGAGGATGCTTTAGAAGTGAAATATAGGACGGTACTAAGAAATATCTAGTTGCTAGGTGGTTAAAATTTACTGTTGTTGATGATAAGCCTATTGTGGACCAATTATATGAGTATGAAAATCTAGTTGCTGAAATCCTTGTCGAGGGTATGAACATGTGTGAGTTGTTTCAAGCTAATGCCCTTATTGAGAAACTACCTGCCTCATGGAATAAGTATAAAAACCAGTTGAGGTATAAGAAGAAAGACATGAAGCTTCAGGAGTTGATAGGAGATATAAAAATTGAGGATGTCAACCGTACACAAGATAAGACCAAAACAGTCACCTTTGTCCCCACAGTTAAGGCTCATATACTAGAACATAGAAATGTTAATAACTTCAAGAAGAAATGTGGACAAAACAAGTCTTTCAACAAACAGGGTCAGTTTGAGCATAAAAGGATTGATGGTGAATGCTGGTGGTGCCACAAGCCAAGCCATCCTGCTACCAATTATCAAGCTAGAATCAACTATGAGAAGAAAGGCCAAGGACAAAAACAGAAACAGTTCAGGAAAGGAAACCAAATAGGGCACCAATGGGATAACCAAAAGAACTTTGGTAAGCCTCAAGTTGGTAATGACGAGGAGGTCATTATTGCTATAGCGTTCAAAGTTAACCTTGCTGGAAATTTGGTCGAGTGGATAGTTGACACAGGAGCTACACCACATCTGCACCAACAATGACCTTTTTAAGGAGTTGAATGATGCTACTGATGGTGAATTCATATACATGGGCAACTCCAGCAAAGTTCTTGTCAAAGAAGTTAGGAAGGTCACTCTCAAACTCACATCTGGAAAGGTGTTGGCATTAGAAAATGTTTTATTTATTCCTGATGTACTTAGAAACCTGATTTCTAGTACATTGCTTAACAAAGTCGGTGTTAAACTAACCTTTGATTCTGATAAGCTAGTTCTGACTAAGAATAGGAACTTTGTTGAAAAAGGTTTTGTAATGGGGCTTATTTGTACTTGACGTGGAAATGAATGCATCTACATCTTCTGCTTATATTGTTGAGTCTTTAGACTTATGACACTCTAGATTTGGGCATGTGAATGTGAGGTCAATTAAAAAGATGCAAAGCTTAAACTTATTACCTAACCAGATTACTAATGAAATGGAAAAATGTCAAATTTGTGTTGAAGCTAAACACTTTAAGAAACCTTTTAAGTCAGTGACCGAGAGAAAGTCACAATTATTGGACTTCGTGCATACAGACTTGGGTGATTTTAAGAAATGTATGTGTAAAGGAGGCATAAGATATTATATTACCTTTGTAGATGATTGTTCTAGATTTACTAAGATTTACTTACTAAAAAATAAAAGTGATGCAGAGGAAATGTTTATGAAATATAAATCCTGAGGTTAAAAACTAATTAGAAAGGAAAATGAAGAGATTAAGGTTTGATTGAGGTGGTGAGTATAGTGCTGCCTATAGATTTATGGTTAAAAAAGAAAGATCTAATACTTATGGACCAATTATAGAGTTAAGAGATGCAATGTTCTTTGAGGATATATTTCCTATGAAAGTAAGTGTGGAAGTTCCTAGAGAATTTGTCCCTAGTTCTTCTACCGATGATGATATAGAGGAAGAGGAAATTGTTGAACTAAGGAGGAGCAAAAGAGCTAGAGTACTCACTAGTTTTGGTTCTGACTTTATTACTTCCGTTATAGTGACAAAACTTGAGGAAATAGATGATGTTTTTATGGTGACTTATATTATTGAGGAAGATCCTAAAAATTATGAGGAAGCAATGAGATCTGTAGATGCTACATTTTGGAAAGAAGCTATAGATAATGAGTTAGAGTCAATCATGTTTAATAAAACTTAAGTTTCAGTTGATCTACCTTAAGGGTGTAAGCCTTTGGGATGTAAGTGGATTTTCAAAAAGAAATTGAGACCTGAAGGAACCATTGAGAGGTTCAAGGCAAGACTTGTGATTAAAGGCTTAAAAAAAAGGAAGGATTGGCCTTTTTTGACACTTACTCTCTTATTACTAAAATTGCATCTATAAGGATGTTTTTGCTATTACCTCAGTATTTAAACTTCATGTGCACTAAATGGATGTTAAAATAACTTTCTTGAATGGTGATTTAGATGAGGAAATTTACATGGTCCAGCTCGAAGGGCTTAGAGTGCCTGGTTAAGAATAAGAGGTGTGTAAGTTGGTTAAGTCTTTGTATGAACTTAAATAAGCTCCCAAACAGTGGCACGAGAAATTTGAAATTGAGATTTTCAAACATGGTTTTACCTCTTGTGATGTTGATTCTTGTATTTACATGAAATCTGATATCAATGGTTATGTAATCATAACTCTTTATGTGGATGATATACTTATTTTTTGTACTAGTTTATATGCCATTGATATTACCAAGAGTTTGCTAAAGTCTTCTTTTGATATGAAAGATCTTAGACCTATGGACTTTATTTTGGGAATCAAAGTTGATAGGACTAACTCTGGTTTTATGTTAAATCAAACTCAATATGTTGAGAAAAATTTCAAGAAATTTGGTTACTATGATATTGAGCCAATC
This sequence comes from Erythroxylum echinodendron, assembly GCA_027575705.1. Lineage (NCBI taxonomy): Eukaryota > Viridiplantae > Streptophyta > Magnoliopsida > Malpighiales > Erythroxylaceae > Erythroxylum > Erythroxylum echinodendron. Next base: position 6,527,545 of record JANZXR010000170.1, on the reverse strand, counting down.
AAAACTCCCTATGATGCTAGTGTTGCTTTAAAGAAAAATCTTGATGATAGTGTAATCAAGCTGAGTATGCTAAAATTCTTGGTAGTGTGATGTTCTTGATGAACTATTCTCATCCTGATATTGCATACTGCATTAGCAGACTTAGAAGGTATACTCATAATCCTAGTTAAGAGCATTAGAATGCATTGATTCGCTTGTTGAGGTATTTGAAAGGCACTATACATTATGGATTATCTTTTGGTGGTCATCCTCCTATAGCGTAGGGGTGTTCAGATGCTAACTAAGTTATGGAGAGTGATGATATACACCTACCATTGGTTATGTTTTTACCTTGGTAGGAGCTATAGTGTCTTAAAAATCATCCAATCATACATATATTGCGAGATCAACAATCGAGGCTGAGTTTATGGCTTTTAAGTTGGCAGGATGGGAAGTTGAGTGGGTAAGGAATCTCTTAGCAGATATCCTACTTTGGGAAAAACTGATTCCTTCTGTGTTTCTTCATTGTGACTCACAAGTTGCCATTCATATTGCCAAGAACAAGGCATATAATGAAAAAAGTAGACATATCAGATTGAGACATAAAATTTTTTATACTTTAATTAGACATGGTGTAATTTCTCTAGACTATGTCAAGTCAGAGAGAAACTTAGCAGATCTGTTTACAAAAGCTTTGAGTAGAAAACTAGTTTCAGAGCATGCAAAAGGGATCAGGTTAAGCCCAATTATGTAGTAACCTTGTGATGGGCACCCATTTTGGGAAACAATGGGCCAAATTAAGTTATGTGGTGACTACTTACTTGTACTTTGTTAGTGGTATAATACTGAGAAATAACTCTCTAGCAGGTTATGTCTCCAATTTTCTTAGGAAAACAGGTTCAAAACTTAGTTCACCTGATTGTTCACCGATTTTTCTCCTAAATTGTTATGATTTGTTTCTCAAATTTTGGACCAAGTGGGGTATTGTTGGTATTGGTCCATAACTTGGACCCTACCATTGTCAACCATTATTATTCTTCAACAGCTACAATATTTAGCCATTATTATGCTCCAACATTTCTTTCTACTATAGCTAACGTTCACTTTGTTTCTCTTATATATAAGAGTCATGCATTTGCTTAAGAGAGGACTACTGAAAAAAATTGCTCATCTTTCTATTTTTTCATGCATCTTTATTTGCTCCATCCAACTCAAGCATTTTCCTCTATATACAAACACCTTATACACGTCTTTTATCTTACACATAAAATTTAGCATTTATTTGTCTTTCTTTAATTTCGGAGACAGTTTCTACTCCTCCCTATGGAGTGCACCGAAGTTAGTGGAAAAGGCATTAACCCTGGAGTTGGATCTTGTTATCCTGCTGCACCATAGAGGGGAAATTTTTGACTTAGAGCAACGATTTTTTACGATGCCTTGCATTTCAGATAAGCCTTTCCAATTTAATTATTATTGCAAATTTCGCTAACAACGGTAACTGATGATGGAAGAAAGATCATAAACGTATGCAATGATGCTATAATATTGATATATGACTGGGAATCGAAGTTTGGGAGGAGGATTGAAGAGGATGAAATAATTACGTCATCCTTAATCTCAAGTCACAGTAAATTTTTGTTAGTTAATCTTCTCAATTTCTAAATTCATTTGTGGGGCATTGAAGGTGATAATGATATTGTTTCCAAGTATACAGACCATACCCGTACTAGATTTGTGATCAGATCCTGTTTGGTGGATTTAGCAAAGAGAAATTGATTTTCTCTATATTATAAAGAATACTGAAACCAATAATTTTCACATGCCTAGATTTAACGAAGAAGACATGATGTTTGATCTTAATAACAATTATCTTCTCTGCATAGAAAAATTGGTTTCTCAACCCTTAATTGGTTTCTCACCCTTTAATTGGTTTCTCACCCCTTCTCCTCTTGTTTAGTTTACACACTCTTGTCTGATGGATGCGTAAGTTTTTCTTAAACATATAAATTAGGGCAGAAACCACATAGGAAAATAGGAAGAAGAAGAACTGATATAAAAAGCTGATGATTTGATATTTAGAAAATAGACTTCTCTGTCCAAACTCCTTCTTGGACTCGCTCATTTTTTTGGGGATTGTGGGTCCTATTCGTTGCCATGCAGGTCTCACCACGCTAGGCTTCGTGTTTATGAAAATGTCAAGCGTTAAGCTAGAAATTACAATTCTCTCGTCATTCTCTTCCTTGTTTGTACTTTGTATTGTACTCTCTCTCTCTATCTCTTTCCATGTATTTATGTTTATGTGCGAGTTTAGTGGTTACATGATAAGGGTTATGATTTTCTTTTATTGATTTTCATCTTTGTTTTTACTCGTTTTCAGAAACATGATAAGGGTATGGGTCCTGCAACTGATATGTTTAGTGTTTTGCAAATATGCTTAGTTAATCTCAGATCTGGGGTTTATGGGTCATTTAGTGTTGCTTTCTTCAACTTTTTTTTTTAATAGTTGAAGTCTATATTAGCAGCTGTTTTCTGGCTTTTGCTGTTTGATTTAATTTTTCAATCCTTTTCTGTTTGAATATTATGGCTTACTGGGCAGATTTGAAGCTAATGCAGTGGGTGATAAAAATTTAGACTTGCATATACTTGGTTTGGTTGTAAAAGATTGCACTTCATAATTTTGTATTGAATATGATAATGTGTGGTCTTTTTGACGTATCAAAATGTAATGTTCGCTTAGCAATTAACTGTCTTTGTACTAGATTTGGTGATGATAGTCCTATTTATTAACTATTAGGCCTGTAGTAAATTGCTTTCATTACTGCAGATATAGTCAAGCTTTTGATGAGTTTTTGCTTTGTTTATCTTTTTGAAGATTCTTTCTCATGGGTTTTTAGTTATTGGTTGGTTATTAGGTTGTGATCTTTCTATGTTTGTTCTTTTATGTTCATTAGCGTGTTCTTAGTCTTGATCTCAGTTAGAAATTCTCTGATAAATTTGTAAGTAATATGGAAGTTAGGAAAAAGGTGAAAAAGGTGTTGTCTTTCCTCCTTATATTTCTTATTTTACTGGTTTGAAGTCAAGTGCTAAATGGCTTTAGTTGAAGAGACATATAAGGATGCTGTATTGTTAGTGAATTTTTTGTTTGTTTGAAATGCTATATTTTCTACCTATGTTGAAAACTTTGTGGACACAGAAGATTCATCAAAGCCTATTGTTTTAGTCACCAAAGGTGAAGGGATTGAGTCCCCTAGTTTAGTCTTTCTTGTTGAAGCTTTGGTTCATCAAAGCCTCTACCATGTCCACATTTGTGCTCCTCAATCCTTCGGAGCTCTCAAAGCTCTATGATGCTGAAATTGCTCTCATACTGTTTTCTACAACTGGCAAGCTCTTTGAGTACTCTAGCTCAAGGTTAGTTTTTCACAGCGAGTTTTGGAAGGACTTCGGTGCTTGGATTGTTGTTTAGACTCTGGTACCTTTTCAATATCTACAACAAACAGGTTAGTTTTTCTTTTCCTCTTTTGGTGAAAAAAAAGGAAACTTTCTTTGTTGTCGTTGATTATAAAATGTGAGATGGCAAAGTGACGGCTGGTTGCAGTTTTTATTGTTTTGATATTAATATTAGTATTCAATATGTAAGTTTCTCTGTGTTGCTCTCCCTCTTTCTTGTCACTCTCACTCTCTCTTCCTTCTTCGCAGCCTCCTTGTTTCGAGTATGGTTTCTTGATTAATCAGTCTCTTTTGCTTTGGTGTTTTCTGGGTTTTGTTGGGTTTTCTGAAATTTATGTTCTTTATGGTTTTTTGCTTTTGATATTAGCTTCTTTGTTTGATTTAGTGTCTAATGCTTTCTGGGTTTTATTATGTTGATCTCTTTGCATCTGATATTATTGGATTTATGTCAATATTGAATTTTTATGCTTAATGATCTTATGGTTTACATTTTGTGTTTCTACATTTGCATTTTTTCTGGGTTTTCATGTTTTGTATAAGTAAAGTCGATTTCTTTGATGCTTTATTGCTCTCTTATCATCTGGGTATTAGTGCTTTTCTAAAAAAATAGAGGATTTTTTTCCTCGTTTTATTTTAGTTTTAAAATATTTTTTAAAAGTCGAGTTATATTTTGTTTTTATTTATTTATGTATTTATTGTAATTTTATTTACATAATGATTTAGCGTGCCAGTTTTACTTGTTTACTTTTTAACCTGCATTCACTCTTTTATTGTCACATCTACATGTGGGCCTACCGGAAACAACCTCTCTACTATATAGGGGTAAGACTGCATACTATCAGACTTCCCCAGACCTTGCTTTATTGCGAAACTTCGGACTGAGTGTGATGATGATGATATAAATTAGGGCAGAGAGAGGACGAATTTTATGTGTGCCTTTCTTTTAATCTGATACATCCATCAATTATCAATGTGTAATTAATTAACAAATGAGAATTTTCTATATTAATAATTTTTCCTAATAAGAGATACATCTTTATGTTATCCTCATATTCTTTATAGGCATATGGTAAAATGTAACATTAATAAATGCAAAACCTGAATGTAGAGTCTCATTGTCACATGCTAGTGCTGAAGATATTCTCTAAAAACTTTGTGTGAGACTTTCGTAGCAAAAAATCACATTAGAGCAACTATCGTGTGTCACCGAACGCTGAACCGTCCATTCGAGATATGAGAACCTTATGTATCTCCCTTATGGTAAGTTCGTTGTATGAAAATTCACTCAAAAATGGCTTTAGAATGTCTTAATTATTTTTTCTCAGGTTAAACTTTAATTTATTACTAATGTAATAAATCCAAAAAAATAGAAAAACATACTTCATGAATTTTTTGGACTTAAAAACTGATCTAAAACACCCTGGGACACCCTTAAAGAAAATCTAGAAATTTTTTGTTTTTTTTCAATTTCCCTACGATTAACGTCAGTCGATGATGTCAATTGCTGACGTCACAGAGACGTACCCACACTTGTTGGACATAGAGATGTGGCGCATGCATCATACATGTGGCACGTGTCCTTTTGTCATTAGGCCACATGTCAAGCATCTGGACTGCCCATGCATTACATGTGCTCGCTACACCACCTCTACACTGTCACTATAGACGGGATGGTTGAAAAATTTAGCTCTAATGAGGATTATTTTGCTCTAGTGGTTGAAAAATTAAGAAACGAAAAGACAATTGTGCACAAAAGTTATTACAAATTACTTAGAGAAGAGCGGAGAGGAGAATATAAAGATGAAGAAAGAGATAGGGATAGAAATAGTAAGTTTATCCTCTCCCTTCTCCTTCCCCCTTCTCACCCGCATAATTGGTATGAGGAATACAAATTAAACTTTTTTTTGTAAGTGCCATGAAGTATAATTTAACTTCTTGTAGATATGATTTTAATCAATCTTTAGTAGAATTTAACTTCTTGTAGATATGATTTTAATCAATCTTCCAATGCATGTACATCTTGAGTATTCATATGCTCTTGACTAGTTCTCTTTAAGGTCAAATTACACCAAATTAGGTAAGTGTAACTCATTTTTTTGGTGGGTAATCCACACTGTGATTGTATCTTTACTCTGGTTAGGCATATGGTGTGCAGAGATCACTTATAAGTCATTTTTACAGATAAACAACTAATATTAAAGAGTTAATTTTACCAAACAGCTGGTATTATTTGTCGGTCAAATCAACTATATTAATAACTGATAAAATCAGCTAATAGTTAATACAATCCACTGATTGTCAAATAGGGCTTCAATGTTAAAGTTTTTTTTTTGGTTTGGCATCCGTCGAATAATTTAACAAACTATAGAGAGAATCTTAGATTCAATGTGTGAGAGTAATATGAAAAAGAATAACCTTATTTTTTAAATTAATAACTGTTTTTATAATAAATTGTGAGTATGTAAGATTCTATTTGTCTCCGTTTTGATTTATTTGATCATTGGTTAGAAACTAGTCTATACAAATCTTATCCATATCTAAAAAAATGCAAGATCTTAGAAATGATTTTTACTTACAAAAGAATTTTAATATACTGGGATTAAGTTAAAAAAGAAAGACAAGAGGTTGAATGTGAGCTTTATATTTTAATTATAAAAATTTAGAAAAGAGGTTATATTTGCAGTCAAACGATTGGCCCTTTTCGTGAATAGCTATGGGTCGAAAACAAGGAGCGAAGCACACAGGCACAAGAAACAAAACAGGAGAAAAGGAAAGACTCCAGAAAAAGTTGAGGAAAAGCTGTACTCTAATGAAGGCTATGGCTGGTTTTCTCTTCCTATTAAACAACAGTAATCTAATTACAATAGTTATGTGTGCGGGGTCACTGACGAACGTCGGGGCACGGACCAATGGTAATGGCATGATATTGGGTGGGGGCTAGGTTCGGTGTCTTTAAGTGGGTAGATCTCACTTTAACGTTAACATTTGCGACAAACATGACAGAGACACAGACAGAGACACAGACACAGATTATACCTTTCAAAGTTACGAACTTTTAGTTTCTAAGTAAACGACTCTCAAAACATAGGACATCGCACACAGGGAGAGACCACCAGCACCAAGGTGAGACCTTTCTCTTTCTTTGTTTTTTATTAGAAAATAGACGACTTTATCGGAATTATTCGATTTTTAGGAAAAGTATTAAATTTAAGAGAGAGAGGTTTTATAAAAGGAGAGTGCTTTCTTTCATCAAAAAAGAAAAAAAGGACAGTGCTTTCATTTGCTTAGTCGTGCTTCACCTACTCTTATAGAGAATCTGTTTGTTTAGATCCACACTTGGGATTTTGCGTCTAAACGAAAATATGTAAGTTATTACTTCTTCTTCTGCTTCTTTTTCCTTTCTTTGTTTGTGTTACTTCTTCTTATTTATTGTTACCGCGGATGATTTGGATATTTGTTTGTTCAATTTCATGTTCATCTTATAACCATGATGGCTTCTACTTTCGCAACCAAAACCCGATGGTCTATATTTTTCAAAGAACACGTCTTTCTCTCTTTTCTTCATTTCTGAAGCTTTTTCAGTTCAGACCCTTTTGTTATTGTTTGATCTCTGTCCTTTCTTATATATGTTTATTGGGATATTCTCAAATGAAGGGAAATGGCTAAAGATGAAAACTTTTTGCAGCATATTTGTTACTTGGCTAGGTCCGCACTGTATTCATGTAATATATTTGAATCTGGTTGCATTTGCAGTGTGGGATTTAAGAGAAAAAAGGAAGCAGAGCAAAGTAGATGGCAAACATAGATATAGAAGGAATATTGCAGGAGCCGCCTCATAAAGAGGATATGTGTGTCCCAAAGACAAAGATAGTGTGCACGTTGGGACCGGCTTCAAGATCTGTACCTATGATTGAGAAGCTTCTCAGAGCTGGCATGAATGTTGCTCGCTTCAATTTCTCCCATGGCACCCACGAGTATCACCAGGAGACCTTGAACAATCTGAGGACTGCCATGCATAACACGCAAATCCTTTGCGCTGTCATGCTTGATACCAAGGTCCTGTTTTTCTTTTAATCTATTCTCCCTTCTTCTTGATAACTAGTTACGCTTATTTTTTGCTGTTGAACATGATCTAGATTAGGAATTGAGGTGTTGACAACTAGTTACGTTTATGTTTTGCTGTTGAACATGATCTAGATTAGGAATTGAGGTGTTTAACTTTGATACTCGAGACTTTAGTTGCATACCAAAGTAGAATATGTTATTATGACTTCCCAAGTAGTGTGTGGATTGACAGCTATAAAATTTCACTTGTGAAGCATTTGCTGTTCTTTTAGTTTTAAAAATTGGAAATGTCCATGCTTATGTTAATTGTTATTTGTGCCTCGGGACAAATGCTGCAGTATGCTTATTAAACAATACGTCCATACTGATCGACGACCTAAGTGCAAAAAATGTGTTATGTGTTCTTTTTTTATGTGTTGTTATTCTGTCTTCTTCGCATCCAATGGTCATGCCCAAACTCACATATCTTCCGTGTCTATTGTGATAATGCTTGTCTACATAACAATTTTGCTTCAAATCTTGAATGGTAATATCAAATTGCAACTAAGTAACCAACTACAAAGTTATTTAAATTCTCTTCTATAGGGACCTGAGATTCGAACTGGATTTCTGGAGGGTGGAAAACCTATTCAGTTGAAGGAAGGTCAGGAAATCACTGTGACTACCGATTACAACATCAAGGGGAACACTCAGATGATCTCCATGAGCTACAAAAAATTGCCTGTTGATATGAAGCCTGGAAATATCATCTTGTGTTCAGATGGAACTATTACCCTGACTGTTTTATCATGTGATCCAAATGCTGGAACTGTGAGATGCCGCTGTGAGAACACCGCAATGCTTGGTGAGAGAAAAAATGTCAATCTTCCTGGTGTGGTTGTTGACCTTCCCACACTTACAGAGAAGGATAAGGAAGACATCTTGGGTTGGGGTGTTCCCAACAAAATTGATCTGATTGCCCTTTCATTTGTTCGCAAGGGTTCCGATCTTGTCAATGTGCGAAAGGTCCTCGGCCCCCATGCCAAGCACATAAAGTTAATGTCAAAGGTGTGGTAGAAACTCTTAATGTTTTTATTTGACTGGAGGCACTTGTTAGCTTGTGTAGCTCCTAGTATCCAAGCATGTGTGAGCCTTGTACATGATGCTTCAGTCTTGTGCTTGGGATCTTGCACTTTTCCTAGGGGTTTGTGAACGTGTGATTCATCTAGTTCTTAATCAGTTGAAGTTCATATTTTACTTGTAAGGTTTTATTAATTTGTTTGAGAATGTGATTCTTAGTGTCTTTACTTTTGATACTATTTACTATTTCCCTTGCAAATTGATTGATGCATCTTTTGATCTTAGGTTGAGAACCAGGAGGGAGTGATTAACTTTGATGAGATCTTGCGCGAAACTGACTCATTCATGGTTGCTCGTGGTGACCTTGGAATGGAGATTCCAGTTGAAAAGATTTTCTTGGCTCAGAAGATGATGATATACAAGTGCAATCTTGTTGGTAAGCCTGTGGTCACCGCTACGCAGATGCTGGAGTCTATGATCAAATCACCCCGGCCAACCCGTGCTGAAGCCACTGATGTCGCCAATGCTGTTCTGGATGGCACCGATTGTGTTATGCTCAGTGGTGAGAGTGCGGCAGGGGCATATCCGGAGCTTGCTGTGAAAACCATGCGTCGAATTTGTATTGAAGCAGAGTCCTCCCTTGATTATGGAGCTGTCTTCAAGGAGATGATACGGTCAACACCACTTCCCATGAGTCCTTTGGAGAGTCTTGCATCCTCGGCTGTACGAACTGCAAACAAGGCTCAAGCCAAGCTCATTGTAGTGCTGACACGCGGTGGGACAACAGCCAAGTTGGTGGCTAAGTATAGGCCAGCAGTACCAATTTTATCTGTGGTCGTCCCAGTTCTGACAACCGATTCCTTCGATTGGAATGTAAGTGATGAATCACCAGCAAGGCACAGTCTGATATATAGGGGCTTGATTCCAATTCTGGCAGAAGGATCTGCCAAGGCCACAGATGCAGAATCAACAGAGGTGATATTGGAAGCGGCTCTAAAGTCAGCAACACAGAGGGGATTGTGCAAGCCTGGAGATGCTGTTGTCGTCCTTCATCGCATTGGAGCTGCCTCTGTAATAAAGATATGCATTGTGAAGTGATGATACGTTGGTGTCTGGATGAAATGATGGATCATGGATGGCCTTTCTTTTTTCCTTATTTTTAAACAAAATTTTCAGTTGTAATGCCTTAAATATCATCTTGCTTAGAATGGATGGTTGTTAGCAAGATCTTAACTCATCATGATCATATGGTGTATTATTATTATTATTAGGTATCAAAGCAAAGGCCATCCCCTTTTGTTATAATATGACATTGCGTTATGAAACATGTGAATTGTTTAGTAATTAGAAAGGAAATGCCTAAGTATGACCATTGTCGTATCAGTTTGATTATAAGATCAGTCTTTAATTAAAATGTTACTAATACGTATACGGTTAAGTTCTCATATTATATCGGTCATTAATGTTGATGCTTTCAATAATTATATAATTATGAAGGTTAAAGATTATCTAAAAATTGTAATTTTTTTATATAAAAATTTCCTTTATAAAATTTCTATTAAAATATTCAATTAATGGCTAAGCAAATGTGAATTAAATGAATTGTTAATATGATTTATTTATTTAGATCTAACTTAAGTCACCTAATTCACATTAAAACTCAATTCAAATTATTTTATCTTTTATACACGCTTTCTTACTTAATATCCATATTAATTTTCTTTTTAAAAATAAGATTAACGAACTACATCAACAATTTTTTTTGATCCAGGGTATTATAAAAGGTTTTTTTTTTTGAAAATTTTCAAAACGAAATAATCCAAAAATTTTAACATGAGAATTAACAAAAGTTATATTTTAAAAATGTTTTATATTTAAAAACTTACGTGCTGGAGTAGCTCAGTTGGTTAGAGCGTGTGGCTGTTAACCACAAGGTCGAAGGTTCAAGCCCTTCCTCTAGCGTTTTGATTTTTATGTTTTTTTTTTATTACCACACCTGTACTGCATTCATTATTTTCATTGGAAGTATGATGATCTTAACAGTACTTAAGACTAATACATTGCATTGAAGGTAATGTATGTATGAATGTAGACTTGTGAAAAGGTGTATACTGAAAGTGAATCACATTTTAAGGAATCCTTTTGAGCTACTTTTGTTTCAAAGTCATAAGCCACATTTTAAGGAATCCTTTTGAGCTACTTTTGTTTCAAAGTCATAAGCCATTATATGAAATAAGTTGTGTGTTATTCTCCTCCTACTTAATCATAGGTTGATGTATACATACATATTGGTATTGGAGCCAGACGTTGGCTATGTAATACTAGGGTTCCAATACTTGTTATTATCCTCTCTGACTCCTGAAAACAAAAACAAAAGCAATAGATCAGAAGGAATCATGTAACTAACAGCGTTTAACTTTTTATATTAAATTGTTGATTCCACGTTTCGCTAATTTGGACGCATAAAGCCAAGAGTCACCGCATCAAGAAACCACCGGAGGAGGAAGAGTTGCGTGATACCAGATTCTTCTTTTTTGTTCATAAAATACTCAGAGAGTGACGCAATGAAGAAAAATACAGGTGGGGTTGCGTAAAGGGTTTTGTTATATTTATACTGAAGAGTCAAGAGATTAATTATTAGATAATAATGGCAGAATATTAGCATATTAATTTCTTACCGTTAGAGTCACGAAAACAATTATCTTTTTATAAAATGTAAAGAAAAGATTGTACATAATTAATGGCCTTCACTCCATAGAGAAACTTGTAAACTAGTTTGCCATTTATTATAACTTGATGCTTTAAACCAATTAAATTTTTATACATTTTTCCATTAAGTTGTATATTCCTTTTTTTTAAGTTAGACAATTTTTACTGATGATTAAAAAATTGCTAGTTCAATCGTACGTAAAAATTTTGATATGTTTAACTTTTCGGTTCGATTTACTTTAACAACTCTTGTTGTTAAAAACTGACCAATTTATTAAATTCTTATAAATTAAAATAAATAAATTACTTTTCACTTAACAATTTCTTTTTTTAATTAAACTCTAAATTTTTCGATAGGTGAGAAGAATTTCTTTCAATCATATTTTAAATTTTTACTTAGTTTTATAACGGTCTAATATTAGTTTAATATTTTAAAATTTAAACTTCTTATCTTATCATTTTAGCTTTCAGTCCGCTTTTTAAAATATTGATTTTTACTAAATTATAGATGGTATACTATTGTTCAATTAGTTAACTATACTTCCACATTTCTCAACTAAAACAAGTCCTTGTAGAATATATTGGATTGGTACGTCCGCCCCATAATTGCACAATTCACCGTTCACTTTAGCAATTTACTTGTATAAACTATAAAGATTATAGTTTTAGTCCTTTTACACTTTTTTTATTTTTTTTTATTTTAATTATTAATTATTAATTATTAATTTAATCATTTTAATTTTTCTGATCGCCTTATATCAAAACATTTATTAATATTCTTAAGAGAAACTAAATGTTATATCTAAATTAGACAAACGTAACATTTTAAGCTATATATACAATTTTAATTTCATTGACATTTATGCCTGGCTTTTATTAAAAGTTATAGAGTAATTAACAAATTTTTATAATTTAATGATTGAAATAAAGAATATAAAAATATATTTAATATACATATACATGATAATGTGATATTATTTAATCAGACAAATAGACACATGATTCACCTAATCATTCTTTTTGTTGCATGTTTCCAACTCTTCTTCAGCCCACTTGGCCTTTTGTTTTTGTTGGTCGAACAAAGGCGAGTTGATAAATTATATTATAGAAGAGATGGAGGAATGCTAACATGTGTTGTGGTCACATGAATTAAGTATTCACCACTAAATCCACAAACACAGTGGATGATGTAAGAAGCCTGCAAATGCCAATAATATTATAGACAATAGACCTACAGGAGGAGTTTATGTCAGACACAGTGAAGGGAATGGACACATACGATGAGGATGAGGTGTATGTATGTCTAGGGAGTGGCATCGATATCACCGTTCTCGCTTCCCGTCTCGTTTACGTCACTTCATCAGTCTTCTGATGATGATCACGATGATGAGTAGATGAGATTGTAGTCTACGTTTTATAGCAATAATATATAGCCCTACGTGTGTGTGTGTGTGCACGTTAAGAAAAGTTGATGATAGCAAATGCTGGGACTTGGTTTGTTTGTCATTGTCCGGACTCCGGAGTCGTCAAATCATCAAAGTTGTAATATGATTAACTTTCTATATATATATATATATATATTGTATATCCATTCCACCTGCACCAGCGTTTGTTCTACTCAATGGCTCATCTCTTGCCATCTGAGAAGAAGAAGTTCAACTTCTGGTGTTGGGGTGAGGGAACTACTAGTAATAGTAGTACGACTCCTGCTATTGTAATATCATTGATACTGTTGGTGTTAGCCAACGATGCGACGGCCGGTGGAGCTCGACAACTCATTTCGACAAATATAATCAAGAGACCATCTCCTTCAATAATATCAGGTGGACCATCTGTTGTGAAGGTGATTGACAGAAGGAAAGCTATTGAGAATGGCCTTGGTCTAACTCCCCAAATGGGGTAACTTTTACTTCCTTTTCTTTTCTGTTTCGTGTTGTGTTTCATTCTTATACGCATCATACTTACAATGTAATGTCTTCTTAGTAAATGTAATCCCACCCAGTTTAGTTCAAACATTTGGTTATAAGTGAAACACTTCCAAGAAGGCAAAAGAAACATCTTTCCTGGTGCAAAACAACTAATCAATCCCGAAACCAAACATTCTTATTCAAGGGTATAAATAGTATTTGGAAACTGAAGGCAGAAGTGAGTAACTACAAGCAATTATTTTCAATAGGTTTTATTTTTCTTTCTAATTGTTGGATTTCATCTGCGGTGTTGTTGCTGGTGGTGGAAGATCAGATGGAGTAGCTGGAATCATTTTGCGTGCCAAATCAATGAGACCATTATTAAGGAAACGGGTAAATTATGAACTTCTCAGAAATACAATTTCGTTTATTTATTTTTCTCTTAAACCAAACAAAAAAAGTAATTATTTCCTCTGTTTCGTATCTTATTATCAATGCTTAGTTTCTCTGTAATGTATACTGTTAACAGCTGATGCACTGGTCTCAAGTGGTCTTTCTGCTGTAGGATACCAGTATGTAAATATAGGTAAGTATTAATCATGGTACATCTTCACTGTATTTATATACTGTATAAAGGATAAAAATGATTCCTTTGTTTTGTTCATCTGCTCAAGATGACTGCTGGGCCGAGCTAAACAGAGATTCTAAGGTATTATTTTTATCATTATTGACATCTTTGTTTTCTTTTCGTCGTCAGTTAGTTTGTAATTTTCAATACTTCGGATCAGAGACCAAAAGAAAATAAAAATGCTGGAAATTCTCTCTATTGTAATGTTGGTATATCATGAACGAGTGCATGGTTTTGGACCTGTAAAAGATGAATCTTCACGTTGATTTCTTGTTCTTGCTAGCTCAAAACATCAAGAGTTTAGACTAACGATAAGGAGGTTGGAGTACCTCTGCAATACCCATTTAACCTCATGAAAAATTTCTTTTGTTATTGACAGGGAAATTTCGTGGCTAAAGCTGCAACATTTCCTTCAGGCATTAAGGCACTTGCAGACTACGTTCATAGCAAGGGACTCAAGCTTGGAATTTACTCCGATGCAGGGTACGTAATTTCCTTCACAAATCACACTAACAATTTAGATCGCCATTCAACCTTCGTTTTGCAGACCAATTGTTTTGGTTGAAAACGTTTATCTGTCAGGACACAAACTTGCAGCAACAGCATGCCCGGCTCACTTGGCTACGAGGAGCAGGATGCCAACACTTTTGCCTCATGGGTAAATTTGCTTCTTCCAGTTTTCAGATACAGGGGAAGAACTAATACGAGTGTAGACGACTGTTGTTTCCTTTCCAACAACCACTTCAGTAAATGGTTGTTGTTCCTTTTTGGTTCATGAAACTGAGGATTTCATCAATTATTTAATAAATTTATGCAGGGAATTGATTATCTGAAGTATGACAACTGCAATGATAATTCTATAAGCCCAAAAGAAAGGTAATCTTGATCTACTTCTTGGTCCACTAACCGTACAAGGGTAGGGAGTGTCTTGGTAGGGAAGGTGAGATTTCATGCAAGAAGTTTATATCCTGTTGTGGATAGGTATCCAAAGATGACTAAGGCTTTATTGAACTCTGGGAGGTCCATATTTTTTTCTCTATGTGAATGGTAAGTGAAATTTATCTTCAGAATTAGGAGAAATTTCGTTTTCTTGACACCAAAAAGAAAAAAAAAAAAAACTAACACCAGTTCCATTCTTGGTCATCCTTCCTTTAAATGTTTGGTGATATAGGGGTCAAGAAGATCCAGCAACTTGGGCAGCAAGCGTAGGTAACAGTTGGAGAACAACTGGGGATATTGAAGACAAATGGAATAGGTAAATAAAATGAGCCTATTCAAGCTTCATCCAACACATTCACATTATGGATATCAAGGGAGTTGGCATTTGACACACTGTAACAACCATTGGGGAACTGGAGAAACTACTGATAACTTGTTTTCTTGTTTAGCATGACATCTATTGCAGACATCAATGACAAATGGGCATCATATGCTAGGCCTGGCGGTTGGAATGGTACTATCAACTCACAAGCTGTTAAATTCTTACCACTATTGACAATTGAAGATGAGATTACTCCTCAGATCTCACTTTTTTGTTTAGTTGTATTGCAATTTCAAGAAATTATGTCTAGCATTACAAGTTGTTGCGAGTATAAAAGCGCATTAGATAGTGCAATTTGCTTAAGTGATGGAAAATCAAATCAGGAGATGTTCTGCTGACTTATATTTTCCATGGATTAGATCCTGACATGCTTGAGGTAGGAAATGGTGGGATGACCACAGAAGAGTATCGTTCTCACTTCAGCATATGGGCTTTGGTTAAAGTACGACTCAAACTTAAGTCTTTAAATTAATACTTAATGAGAAGTGTGGCATTCCATTTGATCTCACCACATGGAAATTTCCGTTCTGGTTTAGGCTCCCCTGATAATTGGGTGCGACGTCCGCTCCATGGATAATGTGACCTTCGAGTTGCTCAGCAACACAGAGGTTATTGCGGTCAACCAAGGTGAAAGGAAAGGAAAAATAAGATCGTTCTGCAGAGCAAATTTCATACTATATAATGTCACATTGCATTGAATATAATATGCACTCCATTGTTGAAACAAAAGATACATTACAATGCACAAAAACAGATATAAAAAGAAGTATGTCCTCATCAATATTGGGTATAAACAGATAAGCTTGGAGTTCAGGGGAAGAAGGTGAAGAAAGATGGGGATCTTGAGGTTACTATCTTTTGTGTTGAAGCACATATCCACGTATATAATAAGTATTGATGGAATGTGTTGTTTACAGGTGTGGGCTGGTCCTCTTACCAAGAATAGGGTGGGTGTGGTGCTATGGAACAGAGGATCTGCACAAGCAAATATCAGCGCTTCCTGGTCAGATATAGGTCTGAATCCATCAACTGTAGTTGACGTTCGAGACTTATGGGCAGTAAGCATCTTCTTCTACTCTCATTGCTCTTTTAGCTTTCTAGTTATGGGTTGAAATGCTTTAAAGTTATCTTAAATTCTATGATCAGGTTTGCATGTCATTTAACGTTCCTTCTAACATGTTTCCACAATCTTATCCTGATCAAGTTCTCATAATGTGCAGCATACAACTCAGTCCTCTATCCATAACCAACTTTCTGCAGAAGTAGAATCCCATGCATGTAAGATGTACGTTCTGTCGCCACGCTAAGCATTATGAATGTTGTAAGAAGTAACTGGTTGAATAACAGCTAAAATATATGAGTAAGAGCACGCTCACCGGCAGGAATCAGTCTATTCTTTGTTCAAAATTAATCAAAAGTTATAGCCATAAGTTAACTCTTTTCACTTTCTTGTAATCTATCACAGCGAAATATTCAAAGCTTTTACACTTACTTAAGCCCCATCCCTGTATTTCCTTTATATGAGACTGTTTCCATCTTTCAATTTAGTCACCAGTCCCCGAGGAAAAACCAATCCTATCTGTTGAGTTTATAGCTTTTCGAGAAAGAAGACACCTTTCTTACCGGAGCTCCAACTCAAATATGGAAGCTATTAATTGGAAACCTAAACTGTTTCCAAACTAAAGCTTGGGTAGTAAATTATTCCGGTACGAGATGAGTATGTATACCTAATTCAATAATTGAAGTATCGACCACAAAAGTTGAAAGTTATTATTTTTCTCCGGTTCTTCAATCTCAAATCCAATCCCATCTTCAGTTGATAACATCCTAAAATAACTAATGCAGACTACTTATGCGCTATAATCAGACCTAGGAATAGGTATACAAGCTGCTCAGACCTAGGAATAGGTATATAAGCTGCCCTTGGCTTCACTCTTAGAGGTGAGGAAATCATTAAAGAAGATAGCCACAAAGTGAAAACAGGGAACAAAGATGAGGAAGAATATATTTCCCCAAAATTGTTAGACACGTGAAGTAAAACCTGACAATGAGAAAACCATAAAATACCAAACTTGACATATATTAGCCAATGAAAATACCCACATTATCAAAGGCAAGCAGCAGTTGGTTATGAATGTGCGTTAGATTCTGTCTCAAACACTTTGTTTTAATCCTATTTACGCTCCAAAATGATGTTGTTTTATGTGTAAACAAATATAAAATACGCATCAGATCTTTTATCCCAAATACTTTATTCTAATCCTATTTAAGCTTCAAAATGATGTCAGTTTTGGGACAAGAACAAGATAATTAGGATAGAGGATTTAAACCTGAATGAATGCCTTTATATGAAAATTGATAGACCCTGCGCGTAAATTCAAGAAAATTTAGGAAAGTGTAGAAGAGTGTGTATAGAAATTAGAGATAAAAAAAGAAAAAAAAGGATCTATTATTGACAAAGATAAAAGGATACAAGATCAGTATCTTTTTGAAAGATCATCATCATCTCTCACACTTCAGAAGATGCCAAAATGTCAACAAAATTCTCACAACTTTTCTCCCTTTCTATCTCAGGTATAGAACCCCTTCTCCAGACGCTATAACAAACTTTGCCGGCTCATCTTTTTAGAATGATGGCAAGGATACACATGACATGAAAAAGACTTAAATGACGTAAATACAAAATTGGAATGCAAACATGGTAGAGAATATAATCTACAGGCCTGTATCAATGGTCTCTTACTTCTGGCCCTTCCCGGCCCCACTTCAATACACAAATTTAATTAGGGGTTTATCGTTACTTCTCCCGTTCGTTCGAACTCACCTTGTACTTGAGGTAGAATTAGGAAATTATTTATAGAGCAAGCTCGTTGATTCCTATGTATAACTCAAAATTTGCAAGGTACTTCCATTTGATTAACAACTCAGGTCTGTCGATTCCCCCTCTGTTTCCCGACTTCTTTTGGTTCCATAACCCACTTTGTCTAATTTATTGAGAGCTAATCTCTATAAAAGATCAACTAAATATTAATAACAAAAGGTAACTCTTTAAGTTGCAGCAATAGAAAATATGAGAATAAAACCTACCGACAAAATAAATACTAAAATTTAAAGTAAAAAAAACCTCCAGTATAAAGGGAAAAAATCATGGGACAAATTGAAAAATAAATCTACTAAATTTAATAAGAATTTACAAAAAAAGAAATTGATCTCTTATCTTTCGCAACAACAAGTTGTCTCATAAAGTTTCAGGATTGAAACCAACGTTAATATCACAATTAACAAACTCTCAAATCAATCTAAAAAATAACCAAACAAGGATAAAAATCTAACTCTCTTTGCCATTTCTTTATTTTTTCTTACTTTTGGACATTATGACTGTAACATCCCATACCCGATAATGAAATTGGCATACCGAGTGTTACCATATTCTTAAATACCTAATACTTCAACTACAACATTTTCTATTTAAAACCTCATTAATCTAGCAATGACTATTCACTTTATAAAATATTTAGACAGAGTTTCCTTTATATTTATTTAAAACCTCCTACTCAACTTCAATATAATTCTTACGCATGTTACTCAACTATCCATTTCCACGCCAAACTCCTTGATAAAATAATTTACCTATCTCCAATACCTTTCAATAAATCTAAACCGGATTTCATATATAACTTTCATATATTCATATACAATTCACAATAAAATCCTATAAGATCTTTCACTTCTTTATGTATACAAGCCATAACCAAAAACAAAATAAAAATTTGTAGTACATCTACCTCCAATTCTTTTGAGATCCTCTATGTGACTCTTGTCTTGTAAAAAATCTATTACAGCTTTCTTCTAATTCTCTTCAAAGCTTACGGGCGAAAAGAAAATTCACACGTTAAGCTATATGCTTAGTGATGTTCAAGCAATTCTATTTTACATTCAATTCAATTCATTCAACCATAGCATACATAATATATATTTTTTGTCACATATAAATATCTTCATTTCTTTCTAAGCATAAATAGGCATTTAAAATTAAGTTATGAAATACAAGCATATATCTATTTTAACAATTCACATCTAATTATACAATGATCAATAACTTGTACTTTCAATTACTAATTTTATTTGAAGTTCTTTAATCATTAATCATCCATTTATCTACTTTCCGTAATTGCCTCAAAGTAAAATCCATCAGAATTGCATCACCGAGCCAGATAAACAAGTTTTAAAAAAATGCAAGGTCGGATTCTCGGAACCATATGATCCATTTTTTATATGCATTCATATTAGAACTGAGCTCTCGGAGCCATGTAATTCATAAAACAAATCAAATTCTTTCACCAGAACCGAACTGTCAGAGCCATACAGTCCGGTAACATATATCATGATACAATACTGCTAACTTCCTAATTGGCATGTCAACCTTATGACATTCCTCCAATTCCTATCAAATTTAATAGGGGCAAATCTAATTAAATTCTATTGAAATTTCATAATAAAAGTTTATAATAACCAATTCAAGCTATTTCATATTCGGCCAAAGTAAATGTCTTGTTTTTCTTCCATTATTGGTTTTAATTTAATTCATACAACATTTAAGACGTATTCATCTCACCAATTAATCAAAAATAACATGTATGTCAAGTTTCTCAATTCAAACATAATGTATGCCAATGGGGG
>JANZXR010000170.1:6453342-6470565 GCA_027575705.1 Erythroxylum echinodendron | reverse complement strand
TCCCCCGTGGGCCACGGGTCCAGATGTCACATAGGACGTCGGGCCCGTGGGCCCGCCCGGGGAGGGGTTCCAGCAATAACACTCATGCATTATTTTGACTAATAACTTCTTTTGCTCTTTTAAGTTATAATTCTTAATATTGGCATTAACTCGATCATATCTTTGTAGTAGTATGATATTCATTTCAAAGTGATGAGTTTGCTAATATTTGTAGTTATATAGGTATGTCTCACATTTTTTGATGAAAAAAATTATTATCATTTATCTCGATACTTGTAAAAGTAATAAAGGATAAGGATATTTTGGTATACATCTTACCGTTACTTGAGTGCTATCATTTTTTTTATATTTCAATCCCAAACTCTTTATAATAGAGTACTTAATAACTATTTTCTTTAATTACCTAGCATTTTTGTACTTCAAACCTACTACCCAAAGTTTAATAATACATTTTGAATCATAATAAAAGTTTTTATATTGATAAGTCAAGAAGGTCTAAGAGAGTATACGTTAGAAATCTAAAATGCCTTAATTGACGTATGCATAAGATATGTAAATCTTGATCTAGGTTATTGGAGTAACATCACTAGATTGCTTAAGAATAGGTCAAGTAAATGTTATATTGATTATTGCTTTCCTTTGAATTTAGTGACTATTTTGTTAGTTAATAGCGTCCCACTTCTTACAAATTATATGAGAACCAGGAAAAGTCATTATTCTTCTATTTTGTATATAAACTCTTATTCCAATAAAATCATTCTGGTTTATCCACCTAAAGTAGAATCATTTTTACTATAAAATTTTATTGGCTCTTTATGAGATTTATTAGTAGTATAGAACTTTCATTACCATTGACAACTAGAAAAGAAAGAATTAAAATTTTGGAGGTTGGGCTAGCAGAACTTTAATAGAGTATAAGTTGGATGGAACTTCATTTTGTTGACAAGCTACATCACATAGAGGAAACCATCAATAGGCTATATGAGGCTTTGCTCTGAAATAATAAAGGATTTAGCATCAATACTAATGACTATAATTGACATTCTCATAATAGCATAGAGGAATTCAAGGATAATATGGAAGGGGATGTTAAATGTTCTCATCCAAGTTATCAAAACTTGAGTTTCCAAGATTCTCAGTAATGAACTAATATGATGGTTGTATTGAGTGAAACAATTTTTTGAATATCAAGTTATATTGATAGCATAAAAGGTGTCATCAGAATCATCCTAACTTGAGCTTGCTTTGGATCCATAGATTATGAGAATTCCAATAAATCCTTATCAAAGATCAAGCAGACCATCTCTTTGCATAACTATTATAAGTAGTTCGAGCGATTGTAGAATCAAGTACAAGATTGGATGAAAAAGGCTTTAGTGGTAACAATTATAAGAGGACCTAAAGTTGAGACAATAAATGTCATTCCTATTTTTAAACCAAAAAACTTGAAGGACAAGTAATAAACAATTTATAGGAAATTATTCAACCATTTAATTAGGCTGCAAATGATGAAACAATGGAAATAACTACATTACCAATGAAATAGCTTACATGGGATGAAATGAAGAATTGGATAACTCGAGGCTTTTAGTTTAAATATGATAAGAAGTTTAAACATGTTTATAGGTATCAAAGTCCATAAATTCTCTTGTTAGATGGTTGCACCAACAATAATTATTCAAACGATGATGGGGAATCTAAAAATCAAATGAAAAAGAAAACTTTCTAATAAGGATCCTACATGAAAATTTTATTAAAAGTGAATATGTAAACCTTACGTATAAGTTCTAATGAAAGGGAGACTTATTGATAATTCAAAGAAAACCAAGAGACTCCCCACTACAAATCCAAAGTTAGATGATTGATAAGTGCATGTGATATGCACATACTTAAGACAGCGAATAATGATATATATAAATCTTGGTCCAGATTGTTAGAGTAATGTCATCAACTTATTTAGGAATAGGTTCAATAATTATTATCTTAACTGTCATTTTCTTTTGATTTTACAACTTTGTTGTTATTAGTTGATAAATGTTCCACTTTTTAATGATATTACCTAAAATTAAGAAAATTTATTAATTCCTTTTTGTATTTAAACTCCTTTATAATTGATAACAAGGAAGTTGATTACAACAAAATTGCTGTAGTTAATTCTCACTCAAAGTAAATTTTAATTATTATAGAAATTTTGTTGACTTTGACTAGAACTTATTATTCACTTATTTCTCAATGCACTGTCGGCATCTTCATTAAAACTTGCATAATAATGATCTAGTCATCACTCTCTTTATTATAATTATACTCCTCTCTTTTGTCTTCATCTCCTTTTTAATTTTTATAAGCTTCAATAGTATCATTTGCGACTTCATCTCCACCTTCATTACCAATTATTTCATCTTTATTTCTTTTTTTTTTGTTGTACTTTCTCTCGTGTATTTTTATCCAATAATCTAGAGCTCATCATCATGTATTCCAAATAAGTCAATAATTCACTTTATTATCACCTTGTACTTTAAAAACATAAGAAATTTCATGACCTTCTTCACCATCAATGTTTGTTTCCTCATCATTCATACAATCAGCACTTCACCACCACCTTCATTAATTACACAAGAAACTAAAGCTTCACCACCACCTTTTGAATGTTCATTAAAACTATAGATACTCTAAGTTGTTGATTATTCATTAGTTTGACATGAATAATTTATATAACCATATACTTATAGGAAAATGATATAAAAATTTTGTATGGATGACTGAGATTGTTAAATCAATTATTAATTAATTAAATATTGATAATAAAAGGTTGAAACTTGAGAACAAGAAGTTAAAAAGAGTGACACGTATAATAATGGAAGATGCATAAGTTACATATTGAATTGGGATAAGTTAAAATGTTATTGAAATATATAATTTGTGAAACTAGAAAACTGTAAAGTTTGCGATCTTTATATAAAATAGGTGTTTTAATATTTGTATACATATTTTTTTATTGAAAGAAGAAGAATGTGAGCTTCATCAACATTGGTATTTCATTCTGGTAATATTTTTCACTTCCTCGCCAAATAATGAAGTGGCAAATTCAGCAACATGACACTCATGCATCATTTTGACTAATAACTACTTTTGCTCTTTTAACTTGTCAATCTTAATATTGGTTTTAACTCGATTATATCTTTGTGGTGGTATACTGTTCATTTAGAAGTGATGAGTTATTAATATCGGTAGTCATATAGTTGTGTGTAGGGTCATATCTCTGAATAAACAAAATTATTCTCGATACTTGCAAAAGTAACCAAGGATATTGTGACCCACATCTCACTCTTATTTGTGTCTTATCATTTTTTTATATATTTTTCAATGCCTAACTCTTTATAATAAGGTACTTAATAATTATTTTCTTTAATTACCTGGCATTTTCGTACTTCAAACCTACTACCCTAGGTTGAATAATACATTGTGAATTATAATAAAGGTTTTTGATGTGATAAGTCAAAGATGTCCAAGAGAGTGTACATTAGAAATCTAAAATATCTTAATTGACGTATGCATGAGAGATACATGTATGTGGGACATCTTATGCATAAGCTTGATTTAAGTTTTTAGAGTAACATCACCAGCTTACTTAAGAATAGGTCAAGTAGATGTTATATTAATTATTGCTTTCATTTGAATTTAGCCACTATTTTCATTAGCTAATAGTATCCCACTTCTTGTAGATATTATAAGAGAATTAGGAAAAGTCATTAATTCCATTTTGCATATAAACTCTTATTCCAATAAAATCACTGCGGTTTATTCTTACCTAAAGTAGAATCTTTTTTACTATAAAATTTTACTGGCTCTTTTTAGGATTTTTCAGTAGTATAAAACTTTCATTATCATGATGCTAGAAAAGAAAGAATTAAAATTTTGGAGGTTGGGCTAGCAAAACTTTGATAGAGTATAAGTTGGATAAACTTTGTTTTGTTGATAAGCTACATTACACGGAGCAAACCATCAATAGGCTATATAAGGCTTTGCTTTCAAATAATAAAGGACATTCTCATAATAGCAAAGAGGGATTCAAGGATAATATGGAGGGGGATGGTATATGTTCTCATCCAAGTTATCAACACTTGAGTTTCCAAGATTCTCAGCGATGACCTAATATAATGGTTCAATTAAGTGAATCAATCTTTTGAATACGAAGTTACGTTGATAGCATAAAAGTGTCATTAGAATCATCCCAACTTAAGCTTGCTTTGGATCTACAAATTGTGAGAATTCCAATAAATCCTTATCAAAGATAAAGCACACCAACTCTTTGCATAACTATTATAAGGAGTTTGAGCGATTGTAGAATCAAGTACAAGATTGGATGAAAAAGGCTTTAGTGGGAATATTTAAAAGAGAACCTAAAGTTGAGACAATAAATGTCATCCCTATGTATAAACCAAAAAACTTGAAGGACGAGGAATAAACAAGTAATAGGAAATTATTCAACCATTTAATTAGGTTGTAATTAGTGAAACAATGGAAATAACTACATCACTAATGAAATAGCTTACATGGGATGAAATAAAGAATTGGATCACTCAAGGCTTTTGACTTAAATATGACAAGAAGTTTACACATGTTCATAAGTGTAAAAGTCCATAAATTGTTGTGTTAGATGGTTACACCAACAATTATTATTCAAATGATGATGAGGAATCTAAAAGTCAAATAGAGAAGAAAACTTTCTAACAAGGATCCTACAAAAAAAAATTATTAAAATGGGAGACAAATATGTAAACCTTTAAGTATAAGTTCTAATGAAAGGAGACTTATTGATAAGTCAAAGAAAACCAAGAGATACAAGTAGTTGAAGTTTCACTATCAACGCCTCCGTTCGTAGTACTTAGCACATTATTCACTCTCACAACAAGCAATTCATCATCAATGTAACTATTGTCTTCTTCTTCATAATTTGCTATAATCATATAACAAAAATATCATCATCCATATTATCTTCTTTTGATGCTTTATTTGCATTGTATGCAACTTAAAATAAATCTCCATTCTTTTATGATCTAAAACAATATAGATCAAGTCATGTATTTTGTCATTATCTTTAATCTCAATCAATCCACCTTCTTAAAGTTTATTTGGTATTTTATCTAACCTATTGTACCAATTATACTTAACGCTATCCACAACACTAAATTAACATAATTTGTTTAAGTTAATGCACTAAAATTTTTCTTCCACCAATATAGAAAAATGAAATTTCTCTACTAATTTATCCCCATATTTCCTTTTAATGGGATTTCACTTCCTAAGATAATAAAAAATAAGAAATAATATATGTGGTCCAATATTTCATTTAAAATTTTTCTAACGTATAAAAAAATAAACAACTATTTCATAATTCAATATATGCAGCTCAATGTGCCAAAGTTATACACTAATATTTTGTCTCTATCGTACTCCATAAAATGGCCCCTCCAAGTACCGATAATAACAAGTCTCCATCGAATCATTCTTCAAAGCAACTATTAAATTAACAAAAATCATGAAGTTGATTCATAAATAAAACACATTTCAGTTAACACAATTATATTGACGATTATAAACAATTAAAATGTGGGATTAAAAATAAGGACGACAATTTTGACCCGGCCCGGCCCGATTTAGCCCATTTTGGCTTGAATTTGACGGGCCACGGGCCGACCCTGCTCGGCCCGCGCAAGCCACAGGCGACCCTGCTCGGCCCATGGCCCAGTCATTTTGGACAAAACGACGTCGTTTTGTCCAAAATGATGCTATTTTGTATTTTTAATTAAAAAATATAAACGGGCCGAACGATCCATCGGTGGGCCGGGCCGTGAGCTGGCCCATCTTGGCCCGCCGTGACTAAATCGGCCCAGTCCGACCCTGTCCATTGACATCCTTAATTAAAAAGAATGATAAAAAAAATTCCTAAGATACCATAATTAAAAAAAAAATCCAAAGATACCATAATTATCTCAATGTGTTAAATTCATAACAAGGATCCACTGACATCTTTGTCCACATGTATTAACATTACCAACACAAATTTGTGACTACAAAGTCCTTTCTCTTCTGATTTCTGTCATCAATACGCGATAGAAGGGGAACCTTTTTCTTTCCTATGTTTAGTTAAAACGTAGAGAAAGATGACGTGGTAATTTTATTACCAACAAACACTGCCCGTAACATGTTAGAAAAATAGCATATGTGAATTACCTAATTACTTAAGAATAAATAGTAAAGTCTTGCTTATACTTTGTCAATTACCCAATTTCATAGGAAAAGACTAGTTGGATAATAACATTGATAAGTTAGTAAGATGGAAAAGAAAAACAAAAAGGGCTTCAAATTAATAATTTTATTTTTATAAAGAAAACAAAGTTCAATTTGTATAATTTCATATTAATATTATAGGAAACGGAAAAATCACAATAAGATTGTACACTCCAACCACTCTTTTTGATGGGATTGAACAGCATCCGGGCGAGGCCTTGTACGCATGCTGCTTAAACAAGAGAGTAACCACAATGAAACTTAAGGAAACAATTTCAACTATGATCATAGAACATTCGGCAAACAAATGTAGATTTTTCCCAATACATTGAACACACACGCCAAACACATAGGAGGCGAAGAGTACATAATGGGACAAAAGGAAAGAGCCAAGAAAAACTAACATGCAACTTTGAATTTACATACACCTCGCACAAGTATTGGTGCAACTTTGAGGGGCTTGTTCAAATCATAGTTTCAAATGAACCGAGTACAAAAGGACACTCAAGAAGTTAAAAGGATGCTCTATAATACACCACGACCATTATACAAGAGTAACCACTGCCCCTCGTGGCCTTTCAACGGGATAAAGGTACAAGAAATCATGCTTGTTATCTTCTCGTGCCTAGGATGAGCGACCAATAAGTCGGCACTGATCTGGTAGCAAAAAAGAAATTACTTGCCCATTAAGCGGAAACAGCTCACCATCAATGCCACAACCATTGTGGGTATGCTTCCCAGCTTTAATCCTAACAGACTTTACCTGTTGGTAGATAAAGTTAGAAGATGTTCAAAGAACTTCACCTTCCAACATTATGCAAAAATTCTCATCGCAGGTTGATAGGCATCAGTGCGTGCACTTAAGGCAGGTATATACACAATTTCTAACTACGTTTTCAGCCAAAAAGGAATGGTGGGGTTGGGGGGTAGTGGGGCGCACATAAACATGGATATCAGAAAATAAATTATGCAAATGATTGAGTTTTGCCTACTAAGTCTTAGAATCACAGGGAAAGAAATCAACAAGAAGTTGTCGTATACTTCCCATTTCCTTTTTTCTGTTTCCAGAACTTCTAATGATGTTTTACAAGACCAGGAACGTTTACAAGGCTCAGTCTTAAAAGTCTTTGGCTATGGATGAGTCGGAAATAATGGGAACAGCATCAGTTTTAGGTAAAGCAAAAAAGAAAAAAACAGAAGGATGACAGGCGTGATACCAAAGTTCACAAGGTCATAGTCACAAAGTTTAATATTTTATTGTTCTGTTGTATACATATTTTTAATGTGACATGAATATTTTAGATCATTTGACAAAACTATATGTTTGTCACTTCCCACTCACGTTTGAGTATCAATTTTCGCAAAAGTGAATGAGAGCTATATTACCTCAGACACGATGTCTAAACAAAGAAAAACCTGTTTCTAATCTCAATGACCAAACATGCCTTCGCATGTAGTCATAAAGAGATGCATCTAAAATGGAAAGAGATCAATAGAGTTTTTTGGGAAGTAAAAGCAACCTGTGTCGATGTCACGTTCAATTAAATTAAATTGTCAAGTTTTGCATGCAATAAATGATTGGTTTCTGACCTAAGAGTACATTTGGCATGAATCTTAAAAGTGTATGTAACAAGTTCAATACCATAAGTTTTCCAAATATGCATTCTACCTGGAAAAGAAGCAGTTATACAAGGTCCAACTTGTCACCAATGCGCACGGTTTTCCTTCTAGTCACTTATTGCTTTGGTGTACAAGAGGTAACCCACGAGATTAAGCACTAATTACGAATGCTGTATAGTTCAAAGCAACTGTGGCACATTTTCCTTGAGTTTACAACTCTAAATTAAACAATGTCAAACAAACTCTTTTAATTTCTGTTCTATTCATAGAAGGTTGTAGAAATTTGGTAATAACAGAGTAGTGGATATGTAGTCAAATATGTTATCTTGTTCATTAAGCTAATTGTCGTTTGCTGTTGGCTTGTGCTGGTTGAGTGTGGGAGAGAGGGCCATGAACTGAAAAGGTGTCAGAAGTGGGATATGGGTAGAGGACCTAGAGTATGGGAAATTGGTAATGATTTCAGAGCAGGTATTGAAGGCTGTTTTGTTGTTAACATAATGGAAAAGGTGTCACTGTATCCAAATGGAGGCAATTTAAATGCTCAAAGTTGTGTGGTGGTAGCAATAGCCGTGATGGTGGAAAATTCTTCTAATTTGGGTATGGAGTAAACTATACAATAGTGGAGGTTACATGATGGTGTTGATGACGGTATAGTCAAAAACAACAATAACACCATGATATGTCAAATGGATGAACTGTAACATGCTCCATCGTATCTTTCTACCCAGTATCGAAATGGGTTCTCAATTATGGAGAGGAAGGGGGGACAAGTTATGAGTTATCAAAAGAAAAAGCATCCATTCATTCCTCCCAATGCCAAATGTACTTTAATGCAAGACTACTGTTAATTGCCCCAAATTTCAAAGTTTTGTGCTGCATAACTAGTTTAAATAACCACAGTAGTCACATACATACCTTGATATACTCAACATATGGCAGTGAAAGATGACGACCCATCTGCAGTAGCAAGAAAAATCTCATCAACCTTAGCCTCCCACTACCATGAACTAAGAGCATATCCATCGCATTATCATCATGTTCCGCCCTTGGTGCAACCACCTGAGAACTCTGGACAGTTTTGCAAGCATGATTGCAGACTAGGATGCCAAGAAACTGTCCCTTTCTTGTTTCCAATTTATCATCAAGTCGTGGCATGAATTCCTTCTTTGATCCTGCCTCGAGATCATTAGGTGGCCCTGGCAATTCAATAGGTTTTTCCACATCCCAATTTGGCTCAGTATCCCATTTTGGTTCAGCATCCCAAATTGGGCCTGGATCAGACAATGTAGAAGAGATATCCTCTCTATCATTTGTCCCAGTATTTCCCCAAGAACATCTAGAAGGATCATGTGAAGTAGCCAATCCACTCCATCCTTTATCTGTCCTTGACTTTGACCTTGTCCTCGGCCAGTTCGGAGTGGCTGACAGTTGTATCTGAGGATGAATAACTTCTGGCTCTGATGTTATGTTATTCCTCCCAGATGACAGGCGCTTTGCTTTTGGATCAAGACCACGCACATATTCAGATGGTTCGGTACTAGCATGAGTACTACTACAGGTTGTTTCCAATTCCCCTCCAGACATCCGAGTAGGACTCATTATTGAGTCAATGCTTGATAAACTTGAGGCTCGCGGAATTCTATCTGTGTTTGATCTCTTCATAATATCTGTGTACAGGTCTGAGATGTCAACCACCTCCCGCTCAGCTGACTGCTTAGCTACAAGATCCTCCTTTGATGCAGGAACATATTCCACATCATAGCTATACTTTGGTAAGCATAAGAATTTCAAAAATCCGGCAACAAAATAACGCAGAGGACCAAATCGTTTCTGATATTTCTCAGAAAGTTCCAGAACTGCAGCACAAGAAACATATAAATAGGTGCCCAATTAATTTTAATTTCATGAACTCTAAACTACCTATCATCTGCGCAGAATTTATGATCTTTGTCTACAATCTTTCATAAAATATGTTAAATAGAGGGCTAAAGAACATAAACAACACAATCTCAACCAGTGATGCATGCTGCCACCTGAAGTTGAAACACCGGTAAAAAAAATGAAAAAGTAACCAACTCAAGTAGTTGTAGGCATCCATACCAGAACATTCTTTTCTTTCACTGCACCTAATTCTTAAAACCTAAATGAAAAATCATATTTTTCACCCAACAACCACTCTTCTAGGGTATAATGAAATTCATCAAATTCTTTGATTAAGGATATTAAGGCCTTTACTAATAACATAGAATGCTCTTAATGAACCCAGAAATCTGTCAAGCCTTCCTTGGCTGTCATGGCCAGCATAGGATGTTGCAAATGTAAAACAAATCAAGATAATGTATTTCATGAACTTCCCAAACATTAAAAGGGAGACCTAAAATTGCTTCAATCATCAATGCTAAGTTCATGCACAACAAATAAAACAGGGAAACCTGTCCATCAACCAACTGGGTTTTAATAATCCTGATTAGTTAATCAAAGGAAAATGTCGTATAAGAAATAAAGAAAAGGACTTCTACTTTTGGTGTTAAAACCATCTTTCCTGTTTGATTTATCAAGAAATAATAGTTACACTCACAATTTGGATACCTAGTTTATTAGAGTTTCATATAGGAAAACTTTGCAGTCCAACTTCAATAGCAATTCAAATCTTAAATTAAAGGACATCAGATCCATGTTTGTACAGATTGAAAAAGTTTTAGATATGTCATGTAGGTGGCATGATTAGCTTTTCAAAAACTCAAAACTTAAACTTCATAACTGGGGTCAAGCATTCTCAAGAACAGCCGTCAGAATATAGCTTACCATCACTAACAAAACCATAATACGAGACAGTCATCCCATAATGAACCATTCCTGTCTGAATCCACTCAACAGCAAAAACATCCGTAGCAGAAAGACCACCCTGTAACCAACAAAAATGAAATGATTGAAATAACAGAAATGATATTTATCCAGATTTCAGAACTTAATGAACACAATCCACAACTTGACTTATACAGGGACGGACAACAGCTTTCCTTTGAAGAACAAGAAAATTTTGAAGAACTCAAAAGCTTTCTATTTGGATCGGCACAGAAGGCAACTGGGATGCAATATTCTTCACTAACCACTCATCAATAGGGCAGAATTGTTATAAGAACTCCCAAAAGCTTTATCTACCTCTTGGCTCATGAACCTGAGACACTTGGTCCCATTATCTTGAACTGGAATAACCCGGCCCTCATAATTCTTCCTGTTCATATGGGAAATTTTCAAGTGGCTGGGCACAGGAGTCTGGACTAATGAGTAAGACAATCTAGCATCATCTAAGGGCTTAGGCTTTATAAGTATTGGGGAAGAGAAACCCAGAAAGAAAAGCATCCCCATAATTAGCACAGAAAATTAAGCAACTTCAAACCTCAATCCTTATTTTCTTTATACATTATCTAAATTGCCAAATGCTTACTATGCTATGTGCAGTTTAAGTTTAATATTCACCCATAATCCTTGATGTCACACAAATAGCAAGGGCAATTATTAATTTGTTTATTCTGGTCCGCAATGTGAACCTACGGGATTAAATAGATGACAAAAACGAAGAAAATATGGTCCCAATTTGAAAGTTAAAAATCTGGCAATCAGGACTGCAAAATCCAATCGTAGAGCACTGAAAAGTACCTTCACAATAGCTATGGCTGCAGAAATTGGATCTCTTACTCCTAGAACAGTCCAAACAAGTGAGTTATCTGAACCAGCAGGTATGATTCCAATTGGTATGGAAATTCCCTCTTTCTGATTTTCTCTACTAAGAAGGCCATTTAGAACCTGCATAATCAGGGTCAAATAATTTGATTAGCATATAGAAAGAAGAAATCGCCCGAAATGCCTAATGCATTTTAACATACTAAAAAAAGTAAATTCACTTTGAATTTTTAGCATCTAGAGTATCCTCATATTCACCACCAAGATAAAGATCCTTATAATCACCATGGAAAAAATTGAAGTAAGGACAAGCTTTTCCTCCCACCATGAAAAAATAAAGCCAAAAAGTGTTAAAAGTGCTTGCAGAAAATAAGTCTAAACATGTCATACTGAAATTGCATTTTAATTAATCCCGGCAGCTTGAAATCACTTTTAAAGTGTGGTCATTCCATGCATTATTCTTGCTTTCCTTTTCTCTAAAGGGCCAGGGGATTGGGATAGTTAATAGAGAAGTAAGACCACAAATTGATAGCAAAAGCAAAATTTGTTGACCAACCTCATTGATGATTCCATCACCACCAACACATATGATCCCTGAGTTAACAAACATGATAAAAATATAAATGTTAAAGTGATCAAAATTGTTAGAAAGTGTTGGAAATCCATGAAAGAAAATATAAAAATAGTGTGCCCAGTGAAAGTACCATCAGGACATGTGCTGATGTCAACACTGGATGCAAGATTCCTAGCATGACCAGCTGATGTTGTTTTGACTACCTCCAATTTAAACCCTGCAAGCTGTAATGGTTTACACTTTGAATATGATCATTTAAATGAAAATTTTATTAAGAAAAGTTCTGACAAGTTGTTTCCTACTCATGAGGAACATGTAACGAAAAGAATAATACTAAAAAAGAGGCATGCAGATACTAAACTTATGTAATTAGCTTATAAGAAGAAAACACCATACATCTTCATGGCAATGTCTACATTATTAGGACCTTGGTTGTAATGCTAATTTCATCATAGAGCTTTATCTCAGAAGCAAACCACTGTGTTATTGACACAAAACAAAAGGTCTCACTTGTTAATAGTTTCTGTGGTAGTTTTCAAGGGCAGACTGCAATTTTGTCAAAACTAACAACGATGCTTCAGGAGACCAGGTAGGATTGCTCATGTACCAATTAACTCATTTTTTGTGCACAGACTGAGCTGAACTCAATATGATCAGAGAGGAGCAAGAATATCTCATGTCAAAAGTGGGGAAGACTAAGAAAGTAAAGGAATCATCAGATTATCAAGCCACAAGCCAACATGTATTGTGCTGGGTCGATGCCTTAGATCATCTACCAACTTTGCTTATTTAAAACTTATAAGCAAAAAGAAAAAGAAAAGACAACGTGACACTTAAGTTCTCCAAAAAAAAATTGCACAACTCCAAAAATTGGCAAAGCCACTACACCATTCAAAATTTCACAATCATATCAATAGTATGCAGTGATTCAGGATAACTATTTTCCTCAGCATATTTGGTTATAACAATGACTTCATTTCCGATGCATTGAGGCACAAAGGTTCTGATTGAACTACCATGATAATACTAATAGTGCAATCATGCCTTTTCAAAAGTTTGTAGCACCTAAAAGGTCTAAATGGTCTTCATTCAAAGCTCAGTTTTGTTGTAGAAAACTAGCTCCTCAAATTACAAACTCACAATATCAGAGATTCTAAAATACAAGGTCAAAAAAAAGAGAAGCTCATGGACAAGAACTTTATGATTAAACTCGTCATTTGACTGACTGCAGAGACATAAAGAAACATGAGAAACTATAAAAACAGTAGCACAGAAACATAGGAACAATTAGGTAATTCAGGTCCCACAAGCATGAATACATGAGGTTTTGTACATGATTACAATACTGGAAGTGATGTGCTGAGAATCCAGAGCTGAAACAACACAGACCTTAAAGATTGGTTCTACAATGTCATGGAAAACTTTACTTGAACGACCATGCCCTGAACGTGGATTTAATATGACAAGCATCTTGGGTGGACTCTTGCACCTGAATAGCAACTCTGGAGGAGTATCAGTGGGAATTAACTCCGAGGAAGCCTGCTTCTTTGAAGAAACCAATGGATGAGGCAGACAGTTGACATAACAATGCTGGTCCGCAAACCCACCAACCCACTGAAGTGCCTCTTCAACATTGGAAGCCAAGAAACGATAGTCTTTACGACTTCTTTTGGGCTTTATAAAACATGATAGACCATATGAACTCCTTTTGGTTGGATAAGAATGCACAGTAAAATGTCGGACACCAACATTGTAAGACACCTGCAAGAGTGCCAAATAAAATAGTGGAATAGGCATTCTAGGCATCAAATATCCATTATGATACAAAAGAAGGAAAACACAAACCGATACGACATCATCAAGATTGAGCATGCGAGAACCCCAAACTAAACCCTTGCTGGTAAGCTTAGCTTCGACAGCATCTTGAATTGAAACGTCTGAAGAATTCTGGCTGCTGGTAGGATTATCACGGGAAGATGGGTTTCTCTTATCTAAGGCAAGCTTGCCAGAGAATACAACAAATCCCAACAAATCAGACTTTTCATCTCCTCCGGCAGCCGCAATCCCTCCAGCTACTCCTATATCAATCCGAATTTCATCTCCATCCGCTTTATCAAGGGGAGGACTATCCACACGTTTAGAAGAAGCCTTGGACTTCTTGCTACGTTTCTCGGGGAAAACAATAGGGGAAGAATGTTGGCTACCAATTTGGTTACACAATCCCAACCTCCTAGACTTATTGTTACTGCCACTACCAGTACCAGCAGGAATAGGAGTAGCAATACTAACGTTGTCGGTATTAACAGTAAGATTTATATTATTATTCCTCAACACACCCCCACTCTTCAACATTTCTCTATCCTTATCGTTTCTTCTCAGTAATTGGAACAAGCAAACACCAGATTCTTGAAAATTTTCTCAAAATTTACAGTGAAATCGATAATTGAAAGCTCACACATGAGCTGCAGAATCCAATTCTCGACATAAGAAAAAATGATAACGCCGACGATCAGATCAGCCTGCGACTGAATAAAGAGGAATATCAAGAGACTAAGAAAAGAAACCGAAAGAATAAAAAGAAAGGAAAAGCAGATGATTAAGTACCTAGAAAGAACAAAATTGAATCTTTGTCTTCGTATTTCGTGCTTTATTCTGAAAAGAAACAGAGGAGGAGAGATCTCCGTCCTTGTCGTCGTTGTCGTTGTCTTCGTCCACAATTAACGTTGACGAAACGCTTAATTGAAAAATCAGAAATGAACTAACAAATAACACCAACAAACACACTAACTAACTACAATAATTGAGCTTGAGAAGCAGGAGCAGAAGAAGAAGAAGAAGCGGAGACCAAGATTCAATCCATTCTTCCAATTCGTTGATTGGATTTAAAAGTTAACAAAACCTAACTTTTGGGTTTGGGCCTTATTTCTTTTTTCTTTTTAATAAAAAATCGATAAATTGAGATAATGATAAATATATATATATATATATGTATATATTTATGTGTGTTCTAGAAGCAGAGACCAATCACGGATACCACCCTATATTTTTTTATTAAAAAAAACACGGACACGACCCACGAGGTAAGCTCTGGACTTCCCACAAACCTCAACAGCTTTTAGATTGGGCCTTTTGCATATACCAATTCCATTTCGAAAGAGACCACCAAATAATCCTTTTTTTTTTTTATTGAAAGTAACAGTACAAATTACATAATTAGCTTAGGAAAGCTAATCCCAGATCTATCCTCACGGGGGAGGGGAAGATACCTTAAGGGTGCGGTAACAAAAGTGGTAGTCCCTAAGTCACAACTGGCAGCGAAATGGGCGAGCCAGACAGTACACTTGTTGCCCTCCCGATATATGTGGCGAAGGCGTACGACCCAGTTGTGGTTGAGTAGTGCATTGATGCTAACGATAAGCGGGTTCAGTAAAGAAGTTCGCTGTGCGGAGTCTGACAAGAGGAGAACCGCTTCTTAAAAATCCAGTTCCAGTTCTACCTGTCGATAATCGAGATCCCAAACCAGATTGAGTCCAGTTAAGACACCCCATAGTTCTGAGGTAAGAGGGGAGCACCAGCCTAAATTTTGAACAAAGCCACCCTGCCAATTCCCACCGTTGTCGCGGATTAGTCCACCAGCTGATACTGAGGGGGTTGATTGTTTGCTGGCGCCATCCGTATTGAGTTTCACCCATCCAAGAGTTGGTGGGGACTATCTGATAGGCTGCAGGTGCCGGGGTCGGTGTCCTGGAATAGTTCGGTGAAAACTGTCCTTGGCTAGCTATATTTGGGCGACAAAGGCTAAGACGATATCAACGGGGGACGTCGGCCAAGAAGCGTAGATGTCAAAGAGTACACTATTCCTCTAGGTCCACAGAAACCAACAAGCCACATCAAAGATGAGATCCCAGGGCAATCCGTTGAGCTATCAATGCTGGTGAAGGTTCGTGTGGAGCCAGTCCTGGGCGTGCACACATTCCTGACCCTTCTGCCCATCAGCAGTTTCTTGTTAGCTAATTCCACTGAAATTTACACCATCAAACCATTAACATTCCCTCCCACAACGACCTCCTTATTAAGGACCCTGCATTAGAACAAGTTATGACATCCAACGTAGTGGAACACACTATGGAAGAAGACATGGTCACAGACACCCCCTCTAAGCGTAAACTCGCCAACCAATGCTTTGGATGTTATCGATTCACCGATGGCCGATAACCCGCTTCAGTCTTTGACGACTACTCTTCCAGAGCAAGGGGACCTCCCCGATCCCCCCCCCCCCCTCGACTAGGTTTAGTCTCCCTTTTTACGCGCTTTAATATGTCCATTTTCGTATGGAATTGTCAAGGGGCCAGCGGAAAAACTTTTCGGTCCATCCTCAAGAATTTCATACCAAATAATCCTTTTTAATCATGTTCCTGCGAAAAGATTAAGCACTCGTTCGGTAAATAACATATCAGCTAATTTTTAGCAGTTTCAAACTTTTTAACTGATTGATCATATTAAATAGTCAATAAAAATATCTAATAATTAGTTAATTGGATTAACAAATTGAACTCAATCCATTAATTTTAACAACGCTCGAGTATAGGAGCATTTTGCTTAAAATGTAATATACAAAAGGTTAATCATATCCTTTCATTTATTGCTATTTTGCTCTAAAAACAGTATTGTCATGCGCATGACGGGAATTGTCACGTGAGTGACACACTCTTTTTTTGATTTTTTTGTTATCATTTTAATTTTAATTTTTGACATAAGTGTTATAGACATGACATTGGGACTTTTTTCATTTTTTATTATTTTAATTTTAATTTTTTATAACACTTATAAGTTGAGCTCCAATTCTTAACACCAATATCTTAAAGATCGGAAATAAGGAAAGAAATTTAAAGTTTAAAAATTGATTAAGCTATTAAAATTGATTAATTAATTTATTAATTACAAAAAATATTAAATTAAATTAAAAATTGTTCAATTTTATTATTATTATTATTATTACTATTATTATTATTATTATTATTATTATTATTATTATTATTATTATTATTATTATT
>JANZXR010000170.1:6438385-6451469 GCA_027575705.1 Erythroxylum echinodendron | reverse complement strand
CTTATTGGTGAAATATTCACGAGCCTAGGAGTTATAACAAGAAGAGCCCTTCTTGATTCACTGGTGTAAACAATGCCAACGATGACGGTTAACATAGATAGGTTCTCCATCAAGCTTGAAGTAATGGATCGAAGGTCCATCTTTGCTTTTTGTATGTGAGAACATCAGTTGAAGCATCAAAATAGGACCAGATGTAGTTGAGGGTCCAGGTTGATCTTCATTGGGCCTTATGTATATAGATTTCATAGTTTCATCTCGTAAGGTCTTAAGTATAGGAGGAGTGGTGGTGTGGATAGAGTGCTGATGAGGAGCATGGAATACTTTTTGGTAATTAGTGATCCATTCAATTAACATCAAATTTTCAAGCTCCATTGATGGTACATACTTCGGGATATGTATGAACGTAGTCTGATCTTGAGCTTTATCTGCTACCATGTATAAGGCATCTGAGGTGAAATTTAGAAAATTCTGATCTATGGCAGGAATATATAAAGTTTTGACAAAAGAGCTCTAATTGCAAAATCGTTTTACATATTGTTTTTGTGTATATATAAATATCTCTCTATATATATACCATAATTTAGCATGTGACAATTTTTAGTAAAAGTAAATCTAATTTTAAAAAATATATTTTAATGTTAAATTTGAAGATAATAAAGGCATATTATAAAATTAAAATCAATTTACAAAAATCTAAAATAATTAATTGTTATTAAACTTTAAATATTTTAAAATATGTGCACGATAAATTTCTATTATATCAAAGTTATACGCTTAGTTTATATATGTTAAAATATACTTAAGTATTAATACCTTTTAGTCCTTTTAAAATTTTTACATATTAAAAATTAGATAATAAACTATTATTACAATTATAAAAAGGTTATTTTGTTAAATTATAATTATTTTAAAATATGTGTACCTTAAGTATTTTATACTAAAATATATATTTAGTAATTATAAATATTTAAATATACTATTATTTAAAAATAAAAATGCATGTATGGTATATTAGGGTAAAATAACTATTATTTATCACAAGATGGCAAATGTTTTATAATTAGAATATGATTTTAGCATGTACTTATAGGAAAATTATCATATTTATTAATATACTTATGATAAGGTTAGTTTAAGAATTCTCCACATATATGTGTTATGAAAAAGGAAATTTGGTTTTAAACTTTCAAAATGTTAACATTTTATAATAATTAAAATTTTAAATAAATTTAAAATTTAACATCTATTTATAAGAAGTATAACTAAGTTCAAATATTATATTCACTTATTCCACATATTATTATAATTATTATTTATAATGAGAGGTACTTTAAGCTTTTTAAAAATTTTTAAATTTGTGACACAAGATCTTCAAAATTTTCATGCATCTCTTGAAATTATTAAACTATAGTTTAATTATATATCACTAGAAAGTGATTGTGATTCAATTTCTTGTAACTTTTTAGGATGAGTACTGCAATAGAAGTTAAAAAAAAGTACAAAGAAGATACTTACAACTTATCAACTATGTATATTATCAAACATAAGTGAAATTATAAATTTTTTTAATTCAAGTTCTATTAGTTCTTATTCAAGTTTAATATTTATATTTAAACATGAATATATGCATAATTATGATTAATGTTTAATTATATTTTTATTAAGAATTAAGAATTATTCTGAAAGTAATTTGCATTGGCATCAATTAAAATTATTTTAAACTTGTATTAAAGTGTTTCTAATTTCTTTACAATTTATAATTATTTAAAATGATTTATTTTCATATCACTACATAAATTATAAAAAATTATGAAATATTGTAAAAATAGATGATAAGTAGAAATTATAACATCTTTTACACCCCTATTTTATATTGTTTTAGACTATTTACAGAGCATATTTAGGTAAAAATTACTACATTTTACTATTATTAACCTAAGTCATTTAGTTCCATTTTTTTTCAGAAAGAAGTTTAAATTGTACTAACTATTTTCTTGTAGACTTAAGGAAAGTAATCTAGAAGAAAATATGGCCATTAGCCTAGAAGGAAGGCCAAAATCAAGCTACATCCTACCAGAAAAACAATCCAGCAGTAGCAAAAAAATTCCAGACAGTCGAAAGAAAACCAAATCCAAGGCACAATCATGATCTAACCTAAGTCCAAAACAAATAAGAGGGCAAAACGACACAACCAAAAGAAGAAGCAAAATGACACAGTTAGACGAAGAAGCAAAACACAACAACAAAACACAACAATCGCAAAATGCAATAGCCAGAGAAAAGTTCTAGCAGCAAAGCACAATCCAAAAGCATCCAATGATAGAATAAGTGTCAGGGTGGAGAAGGAGTCACACCCAACTGACATTTTATGCACCAAATTCATTTAAAATGGAAGAAGATAACTGGAGGCCCATAAAAAATCCAACAACATGTGGCATTTGGAGATGTTTCTGAGGCTATAAAAGTGGCATAGTAGTGGAGGAGAAACCAGTAACTAGTCATGCGAAGAAGCGAAATTTCTGAGTGTTTAACACCCTTCCAAGATGGTTGAACCTATGAGTTGTTGTAAGGAGCATTCGGGTTGAAAGGAGAGCTAAATCCCACCTGACTTGAGCTGGTTCGAGACTGGTGGAGGAAAATTCTAGGTCTTGAAAAGGTTGGTTCGAGGTCCATGAAGTGGAGCAAGTCAAATGAGTTTTCCTAATCCCTCATTCTCCTTGTTTATGATTTTCCAAGCTTTCGTTATCATTAATTGTTAAATTTTTAGTTTAGACATGTTATGTTGAGTATTTGAGATATCATTTTTTGGATTAATTCAATTTATTCTGAGATGATTTAATACTATTAATTGCTAGAAATTATGATTGTTTTTATTCATGTTCATATTTGATTGGATAAATCCTTGAATATTTGAATATTATAAGTAGAATTAGTGATTCATTTGGAGTTGTATGAGTTAGAATTTTGATGATCGTCTAACAAATTTTTGTTGTTGATTGTGTTTCCTTGTTCTTAACGTGTTTTGATTGAGCCGGTTCAATTTCTTAGAGTGAAAAGGAACAAGTAGTAACTAGCTGGTTAGTTTTTTATATTCAACCTTTTAAATGTCTCGGATTATCATGATATTTTGAAATTGCATGACTAAACTAAAATTTAAAACGTGTTTGTTCATTTGTGAATATTAGATTAGTTTATGTTTTATTTCTTTCATTTCTAGACTCGATTTGAACCGCATTCTCCCTCTTTTTATATACGTATTAGTTTAGTTAAATTTATAGGTTTCGTTATTATTGTTTTGGTTTCAGATTTTTTCATAATTTCAGCTCATTGATAAGTTTACTCTTAAAAGAGAGGATAATTGGATGATTATGGACAGTTTAACTAAATTTCTTTTTAATCGTGATTACAAGTGTTATATTCAATATAGTCTAAGTGGGATTATTAATCTTATGTTGTGAATTAGATTGAACTTTAAAATTGAACATAATGATTGATTCGTGATAATAAAGAGTGATCAAATCTACGTTGATTTTGTACATTGCTAGAGATTTCATCCTAGTTGTCCAAATTTTTATTTTTCTTTAGATGTGCTTCATTATGTATGTTTAATCTCTTCTCAACTTGAAAAATAGCATAACTTAATCTACCCAAAAGAACTATGTATTGGATATTACTTACAAAAATGTTGATTAATAAAGTTATGACAAATTTGTAATTATTTTCTCTTAACAGTTCATTAATTTATACAAAAGGTTGTATTATTAGTTGAATTATGTAAAGATGTGTGCCTTAATATAACCAGATGTATACATGCCAATTTATGATTATTTTGAAAGTACCACAAGATGAAACAGGGGATGTCCAATTGAAAATTGTGAAGATTTGCTTAGATTTTGTATTTTAATGAAGTGTCAAATTGTAGCCCCACCCCCATCAGACACGTGTCCATACACCCTTCGGATGCATGTGCACATACTCGACAGAAATGGTGTGCTAACTATTACACTTTCACTATATAGCATGGCATCAAAACTACTTCATAAATAACACAATGTTTAAAACCCAAAAATTTTTCTCATATCATTTCATAAACCATATTTACAATGTAGCATTACAATCATCATCCATACTTGTACAATATCTGCCTATCAGAGTCACAGCTCTGTCTACAAAGTATGCTACATACATGAGGGATTAAACAAAAATTAAACTATTCCTTTAGTTCAGCTGACCGACCTTTGAGCCATATCTACTATCCAACAGTTGTAAAAAATCTCTTCTAAGCAGTCTTAGAAGCTAGGTCGTCGCTCTCTCGAACCTGAAAATATCAATGTTGCAATTTGGTTGAGTTACGCCAACTTAACTATCCTCGATTGTTCACTCTTGTCATGCAACACACAATTTATATCTTCACATAATTCACATCATCTCAATTTTTATCATGCCATTACAATTATGCAGATTACAATCATCGATAATCAATCACACGTTTCATACGATAAAAGTTCTCAAAATATTGCAATCATTCAATTAATTCATATCATGTGCATATGCAACGCTTATAAGACTCAACTTCATTTAATTATGTTGTTGTGACCGAGTGCCTTTTTCACTGTCCTGTATCTGTTGTAAATACCGAGTTTTATCACACTGTCCTTTATCTGTTGAGTATACAGGGCTCTTTATACCATTGAGCCATAGGCTCTTGTTATAGATGTCTGAGCTTTAAACTCTTTTTCATTGGCGACTCCGGTCACAACTGCCTTTATATTTCATGCATTCATGTAATGAAATGCACCATGCATATTCATTTTGTCACATTTACATTCTTTCTCATTCACATTTGTCATCGGACTTTTAATCCGGCATTCAACATGATAGTTGAGAATCATTTAGTCAATCATATATCATTTAGTCAATCATATTCACATTCAAGTAGCACTTCTAATGTTCTATTCATGCATCAAACGCCTAGGACATTGAATGTCCGGAATTCAGTACATACTCATTATATTAATTCAGTACACAATTTAACAAACAATCAAGGTGAGACCATCTTAGTTTACTCACAATTGCTCCTTTCAGCTTATTGCCTTGAAGTCTCGGTAATGTCTGGAAGTGGTCGCTCTATGTGTTCTTCTATAAAATGCAATCATAAATAAATTGACACATTCAAATAAATAGTCAATCATTAGTACATTCATAAATGTATTATGTATTATGTATGTTCAATGACAACTTTTCGAGTATGATTCCTTAATACACTTTATAAGCAATTATAATACCTTCCAAACGTTCTTTAATCTCTAATACTCTTTACTCACTTTAATCCCTTCATTCAACATCAATTAAATTCATTGAAGAACTCATTCAAACCTACATGTCTCATGTGGTGCCATCCTTACTTTCATGAACAGTAACATAGACGAAGTTCATGAATAGTAACATAGAAGAAGTTCATGAACAGTGACATAGACGAATTCATTCATCTGTGAACAGTAACACAGACGAAGAGAGTGAACAGTAACATAGAAGGAGATGACGTCACCCAGAGGAAGATGACGTCATCACA
This sequence comes from Erythroxylum echinodendron, assembly GCA_027575705.1. Taxonomy (NCBI): domain Eukaryota; kingdom Viridiplantae; phylum Streptophyta; class Magnoliopsida; order Malpighiales; family Erythroxylaceae; genus Erythroxylum; species Erythroxylum echinodendron. The sequence continues at coordinate 6,445,897 of JANZXR010000170.1, read as the reverse complement.
GAAGAAGTTGGTTCACAGATGATACCTCTAAACTTCTAAACACCTTCACTTGTAAAGATCCTAACTTTCGACTCCGATGTCCAAAAATTTCATGCTATAGATCATTGGAAAGCTAGAAAAATAATCTAAAATTTCCAAGAAGGCAACTTCATCCAATTCAACCTAGATCAATCCAGATTTTCCTTTTAAGTACAAAGGCAAATTTTACATTCATTCTTTTGATAAAACCTAGGCACGATTGCCACTTCGATGTTTGTCTTCCTTCTTTCTTGCCATTTTTGACCTAGAGACAGAAGTTTTTAGGCAACACTTTCTTCTAATCAAATGTTCATATATATTTTACGTTTCTAATGACATCAAATTCATACATTTTGGTTCAATATCGTGAAAGTTATAATCAAAATACTCCATACTTTTTCTCATACCTCGACAGAGTACAACTCTCAACTTCAAGACAAATTTCAAAACTCTTAAGGATAGATTTCAAATTCAATTCCTTCATAAAAATTGTATCCATATGTCTCTAGTTTACTCTAGATTAAAATTCATCTAATTTGGATATTCACAGATCAAGTTATGGCCAAAATATAGATATATGTTCAGTAAAACACTACATATAGCATACTCCAGCACAATTCATTGTCAATGTTCTATTACTTCTCTATCATTTCTCTATCCTTCACGTTGATGATTCAGTTATACTTCAATTTTCAGTTTAGTAATCTTTATACACAATTCACAAGTTCATGAATAATCACAATACAAAAACAAAACCTAATTTATACTTGTACATATCACATTTTCTACACTTCACTAATCTTCATTTAACTTCAATTATCACAATCCTTTATACATTTTCTACACATTTTCTACTGATTTAACTCCTTCATCACTTTACTTATATCTCATAATTTGTTTCTTCCTACATCACTCACGCGTTCATCCATTCATCTTGCTACATCATTTACGCATGCATCCATTTTCAAATATTAAATCATCATCAAAAGTCATTTACACTACATAAAACTTAAAGCATAACTTATTTGTCTTAAGCTTCACTCTCTTCAGTAAAATTCTAGAAATTAAGAGAGGATGAGAATGATAACTAAAACTTCAAATAGCTGACATGATTATTTTGTAAGGTATGTCGTTGATGAATTAATCAAAAGCTAAACACAAGAGTGAACATGCATGGTATTTCGGTGATGGATGGACAAGGAGGGAGTTTTAGTGGCGAGTGATTTTCGGTGATGAATAACAAAGGAGTTGCAGAACTTTCTTGCCCAAAAACATAACTTAGGTGCCTCATTTGTGTCTTGACACAAGTCTCTAATGCATATCCTACACTTGTCATCCATTTGAAGCTACCAAATGTCACATAGTAATTGTCCAGTTGTCACACATTCACTAGTCCATTTGTCACACTTCTATTGTCTCTTCTTTCTATATTTTTCTTAGTCTAAAATACTCCAAATTTTTTATAAATCTCCAAAGTATCTGAAATGTCTCTAAAAATGTGAAATTAATTCTAATACACACCAATTTATTTTTTTAAGACAATTAATCCATAATTCACACTTTAATCATAAAAAAATCACTTATACCCAAAAAATGACAATGAATGCATATACAATTATTTTAATGAGCGATAACATTATTCACGTGCATGTGTGTGCCATAAAATGCATGAAATGTACTTATAAATTCTTAGTACACTCTCATATATAATTTCCCAGGATTCTAATCTTAATCGCGAGATAATGGGATGTTACACAAATGCTTTATTCTTGGCTGTGAAATCATTAATCAAGTTGGTTTGAGTTTATGAAGCAAATTATATGTTGGAGTATCTACTTAACTTGATTTTTACCACTGCTGAGTTTAAATCTAAAAACTACAAATTTCAAATTTCATGTTCTATGATGTATGCTGGTTATTTTGAGTTCTGAGCTCGTGATTAAGCTATAACCTGATTTTCTCGCACTCAAATAATTAAATGATAAGTTAAATATGTAGTTGAATAAATTAGATCATGGTTTCAAGCCTAAATGAACTCTAAAAGTAGTTAATACACAAGTGAGTTGTATTGTGTATAATCAATCACTAGTTTTGTGTTCAATCTCTGTTCTCCTATTTTCTTGATTTATTTTACTCCAACACTTGATCAACATTTACTTATGTCTATATGAAAATTTAAATCTTATTTTGATAAGTAGTAAGATCAAGAACTACAACTTTGAAGGTGATTTCATCAAAAGGTACAAAGATATTTTCCTAGAAAATGTAGGCTAATGAAAGAATTTATTTTACTTATATTGGCTCGTCTAAAGTTGCAAAAATACTTAGCTTAGGCCTACTTAATAATATGAGAATAAGTGAGGGTCATCTCTTGAATGATCATCCCATCATGTATTTCTCTATTATATACATGAAGTTGTTACAGTTTGTTACAAAATAATAGGAGTTTAGTTATAATAGAGAGATGGATTACAGAGGAGTCTAAGGGACAAGATAAGAACATAGAAGAGTCTAAGGGATAAGAACAACCTAATAACTATAGTTATACACCTGATATTACATTGCAACTTTATCTCCTAATAAGCCCCTGCAAGCTCAATGGGAGGGAACAAATATTGAACTTGGACCGTAGAACAACAAACTGAGCTAAGCTTAATGGCTTAGTAAAGATATTGGCTATTTTATTAGTAGTTGAAAAATGCCAAATATGAAGTTGATTTTGCTCAATACGTTCCTGAATATTATGCTTATCCACCTCGAAGTGCTTGGAGCGAGGATGAATAATTAGATTGGCAGAGAGAAAATTTTCACTAAGGTTGTTACAGAACAACAATGGTGGCCTACTTGTTTTTGTTATCTCGTTGTTAGTAATTACGAGTACAATGTCCAAATTTTTCATAAATTTGACATATAATTCGTTTACCCTTTGATGAATTATCAGTGGACTAAGAAGGGCGATTAAAGCTGAGTAGGAATTAGAGCGTAAGAAAGAAGAGCTAGATTTGTTCTTCTGAAATCCCTAACATGATGTGTTTGATTGTTGTGCCAAATTAGCAGATACTTCAATAAGTTGAGATTCTTCATTCAGATGAGGCTCCTCTTGAAGAAGCAAGCCAAGTAGCTTATCGCATGAAATGGGCTCCCGATGAATGCTAAGACTTGTATAGAACAAACAGTAGCTGGAGTCCAATCCAAATAAAATATAGGAAACTAGTTCATCCTCATTGATAGAGGTTTGTTCTTTAGCAAGGTTGTTAGCTAGAAGTCTCTTCTTCTCGACATATTCAAGAATGGAAAGGGACCCCTTCGTGACATTTTGCAATTGATATCGTATGTGCATGAAGCAGAAGCATGCTTAAGCTTGAAAAACTCGATAAATAATAGTCCATGTTTCATGAGTAGTATTTGCTTGGGACATGTAGCCAAGAATACGAGGTGATACGGTGGGCTTTAGCCATAGCAAAGCAAGGTGGTCTTTGTTCTTCCATACTACATAGGCTGGATTCGACTAGGTTGTTGATGGATTGCTATTTGGCACCTCAATAATAGTTGGAGGAACTGAATCTTCATTAAGAAAGTGATCAAGTTCAAAGGCTTCAAGAGCTTGCTTGATAATTTGCTGCAACGAACTATGATTGTCAAGTTGAAGTTGTATTGATATGTTTGGAAGTGTAAGATAGGTTGAGGAATTGCTAAGAAAGAATAGGATGATGGTAGAATTTAGAGTCGTATTTTTAGAAATTTGAGCCATATTAAGTGGATTGATATTGCTGTGATACCAATTTAATAATATGGTTATAAATGAGGGTGATCTTTTGAATGATCATCCCATCGTGTATTTCTCCATTATATACATGAAGTTGTTATAGTTTGTTACAGAATAATAGGAGTTTAGTTACAACAAAGAGATGGATTACAAAGGAGTCTAAGGGATAAGATAAGAACATAGAAGAGTCTAAGCAATAAGAATAACCTAACAACTATAGTTATACTCTTGATATTATGCTAAACTTCATCTCATAACAGGCCTGAATGGATGTAGGAAGATGATTATAAGGTAATTTAGTCATGGGACAGGAATGAAAACAAGTTTCCAAGACTAAAATTTTCAAACCTGTATAATTGATGTCACCATATGGAAATTCCATCATTATATCTTAGAGATTAAGATGATCATGACCTAAATGTTGAAGTAAATAAAATTTCTGCCCCTAAACATTAATTGTTAAGTTTCAAAGGGTGGGTTGCAAGCTGGTTTTCCTTAAGTTTTAATGTTATAAAGCAATTTCCTATGTTGAAAAGATTGAATACTTTAGTGCATCAATCATTTGTCTGCATTTAGAAAAAAAAATTCTCTCATATTTTTAAATTGTAAAAGTTTAATCACATTAAGCAAAAGGATCAATTAAGGAATTAAATTGAGATAAAATTAAGCTCAAGATTTTGGTTTATAAACTTGAATTTAAAATAAAGAGAAAATTATTTGTATAATTTCTTTTATGCATCTTTTGTTATGGAAACTATTTCTTTCATATTGTGTCTTTCTTGTTTAAAGGTTGCCCCTACTTGATATCATAATTGAAATCCTGATACACTTTTTAGTTGAAGATATTATCTTAAATTAGATTTTTTACTAAATAAACTTATTTATTTGATGGAACTTTCCTCGTGAAGTCAACCGTTATTTGTCATATGCTAATTTGTTTAATAAATTGAAAGTAAAACAAAATTTTAATTTACATACACTTAACGACATGTATCAATAGAAGCGACTTACTATGAATAAAACAGAGACATTGTCACATATTAAATAAAAATAGTATATATGTACTTAATAAAATATTAGTTATACATTATATAATTAATTGTAGCAATTTAAACAAAATATAAAATTTTAAAAGAACTCCTAAAAGAAAACGATACAAAACACCGAATTTAGTTCTAGTAATAGAATTTAGGTATTAGTTTCTTGAAAAGGTCATTAATCTTACGTGATTTAGCAACAATATATGGATTGAGCAACCGATTAAATTTCCAGCCTCACTTGAACCACCAAACAAAGGAAAATTTTATTTCTTATTTTTGCGTTCTTTTATTCCAAATTTTTTAACAGACCTCAGCTTGTAGTCTCATCACTCACTCTAATTAAGTTCTAAACACATGTACACTTATATATGTATTCTCATCTGTAAAGGCATCCTCTATATGTAGGCGTCCAGTAATCTGATCCTGTGTTTTCATGATAGACCTGAGGTGTGCATGAGATGGGAACTAAGCAAAGACCTCTGCTTCTGAGATCAGATTTCACCTCTCCCTTATCTTTCCTGTCCATGCCTCCCCAAGGGTCCTATAATACGTATGACCACAACGGGGAAAGAAAGAAAAAAAAAGGTCCAATTTTCTACGTTAGACCTAATAATTTAGGAAATAACAAGTCAATAGTTAATGTGCTTTGCATACCTTGTATGAACTTGTCTTCAAGCTTGGATTACTCAAAAGCTGAAAAAAGAAGAGATGATAAACAGTTATGAGAAAATTTGGATCAACGAGTATCGTTCAATTATTGGAATTTGTCATGCTGTTACAAACTTTAAGCCCATAAATACTTTTTAGTTTCGTATCATTTGGATGGCTTCAAATGGTGCTTTAAATGAGTTATACTTTTCTTTACTTCTCTTCTTCTTTTACAACCTACTTTCATTGACAGATATTCTTATCAATATGCCGATGTGATAAAAGATGACATGTATGACGAATAAATCATCACCTGCACCTGCTCTTGCAGGAATTTTATATACTGGATTGCTTCTAAGAGCACAGAGGCCGTATCAGTCTGAAAACAGAAGGAAACAAGTCATTACTGATAGTGAGACAATAATAGCATGGGCCAAGAGTTTCCATTAACAATAAAATACCGAGAAATTCAAAAGGGCACCATATTCTTTGTGTTACCTTTCCAAATGGCGAAACAATTTGCTGAAGAGTAGTTATTCTGTCCCCAAGCTTGACTTTTGGTGCCTGTGTCTGAAAACCAACAAAAGTTGTACGTTTTCACTTAATTCTAGAGCATATGCACCAGCTTTTACTCGTATAACATGAAATGTCTATCCTCTGAAATGCCTACCTTAACAGATGAAACTACAGGAGTCCCTTGCTTAGGTTTCTTCAGCACAGTGTCTGAAGCATCTTCCGATCTTTTCTTCTTTGTTTCATTTGTAGTTCCCTGACTTCTCCTTGTCTGTACAAAACGCGCATATGTTTGACAGAGAATTATTAAAAATGATGATTGTATAACTATAACATGAAATTATGGTAAGAAACTAGTTTGTAGAGGGGCCTACTTACCACAGTAGAAGCTTGAAGACTTTGCTTTCTACAATTCAAGGGACTGAAGGAGGACTTAGGTACTTGAATATCGATCAAGGGTTTGGTAAATCGACTACGGAAGTTTATAATATCAGTAAATTTTCTCGTACTTGTGCTTGTAGTGTCTTGGGCATCGCAACAAATTTTGCTATTATCTCCCACTACTGACTGGCCAAAATCATTACAGCTTACTGATTTTGGAAGAAAAGTTACAGGTACTTCAATGTCCCGATGTTGGCTATCTGCTTTTGGATCATCATGATTATAACACGGAAAGATCCCTGAACTTCTACTCGTTCTCATTCCACATGAATTACTGTAAGTTTGAGGCAGCGAGAACTGAGTTAAGGAAGAAGTCAGCGATATGTTGCATGTGAGTGGATCAAAGTACTGGCGAGACACTTCTGGGTCGGTTGGTGCAATAGACCAGTTTCCTTCCAACCTGGTGAGTCTTTCGTTTTCAATCAAGTTCTCGTTAAACCCGTTCAAGTGCTTTTCTAAAGTATTAAAAGATGATGAGGAGCTCGAAAATTCCCAGTTACTGTCCATTTTCTTCAAGTAGTCATAAGCGGGTTCAAATATTCCCGAGGAAATGTTACTCTTGGATGACATCACATCGAGTAAGTTTTCTCCAACGTCTTGATCGCTGCGTAACTCTTCGTGACTTCCAACCCCTCTGCAAGTTTCAACGCAGAAGTGAAATCTCAGAAAGTTATTGGCTTACAGGTCCCACAAACAATAGATATCTTATTGGTTTTCATGATTTTAAGCTAGGTTTCGACTTTTGCCAACTTGCTAGGATAGACAAAGACAATCTTAAGCTCTTTCATGAAAAGATGAACCTTGACCTAAAAGAATGATTAACCCTGAAACTCGATACTAAAAGACAGGAGGAAGTTCTTCGCAAGTTAAAATCACGTTTTCATTAGATGAAGAGACAAAGCAACGAACAGTATATACTAAAGTCCTCTCTATCTTTATCGATTGAAAATATCCATCCAGGAGAAGATTGAGCTACTTGTCCACTGGCTTTGCTATTACTAGTGTTCATAGATAAGTCTGATTTAACTATATAATCTTTGGAAAGAAACAACTCAAAACTCGCATTTATATATATATATATATATA